>JAWNGG020000169.1:600000-910823 GCA_036937485.2 Tetragonisca angustula
GAAATACTCGTGCCTCACGACGAAGTTTACGACGCACCTTATGGCAACGGTGCGAGTCGTTTTGAACTCGATGGGTTATTAATCATACTTGGCCTCGGTAAAAGATTGACAAATTATAGGAGCTACTTAAAAACCTTTGCAGAGACATTTCGACCTTGAAAATAATTTCCCAAATTCGCGAGTTCTAATTCTATTTATGTTGCAATTTCAGAACATCTTGTTTTAAGATCTAAACGTAGACACAGAGAGACGAAGAAAACTACGTTGAATTGAAACGATGACAAATCATCAGAAACATCGACGCGATGTTTTGCGTTTCTATTTAATGCTATTTCATTGCGAAGCGATTGGATCTGACGAAAAGGAAGGCTTGCAAGAGAGTTAGAGAAACGAGAGAATTAATACCTTGTTACCACGATTTAACTTGAAACGAAAGCAAATGACGAATAAAAATTTTCGAAAGAAATTTAAAAGGGGAAAGGACACCGATGTGAAATAATTAATTTCTTAGATAAGAGAGGAGGACTTGAGCAAGCAGATGGGAAATGAATGAACAGTTTTACGGTTTACGATGGGAAACAACGAGACAACTGTGTTAGTCCGCGTGCGGAGGCATCCGTTTTCCCGTCACTGATGATTTACCACGGAAGCGGGCTGCCTCGCGTATTAAAGTTGCTTTCCACGTGTCGTGGACATGTAAGTTATGCGCGTGCACATGGAGACGTAAGCATCTGACGCGGTCATTTTCTCGCGTTGTGTTCACACCACTCGCGATCCGCGGATAAAATTTTGTCCATCCACGCCTTGTTGGCGTTGGGGGTAGAAAAGGGGGGTGGGGAGAGGAAAGAAGAGTGTAAATTATCGCGAAACCTCTGGAACATTGCCGGAAGAACCGGCGGATCGGCTGATTTACAGACCACCTTTAATTGCGAAAGCGTTACTGATTCGTAACACCGCGTAAATAAATCCCGCGTTGAATATTCCCAAGACGCGACTACACGCGATCAATTATGAAACCGCGCGAACGTTCCCTCCGTTCGTAAATTTTTCTAACTATCTTATTAATTACCGGAAATATTTGAGGAAAGAGACGGATTACTAGAAATTACTACGACAAAACAGGTATCTATCTAGTGATCGATTCGACTTTGGTGTTTGGAATGTCGACACTTGATAGAGAAATAGGAATCATTTGTAACCAGCGACTTTTGAGTTTGTCTTGAAATCAAAAGGAACACGACACGTCGCACTTTTTATCTTGTAATTTCGATTCGATACAACTAGTTCTCTATTGCCTGACTGTTTCTTTGGAACTGAGTACATCTTCTGTTATTATTTATTTTTGAATATTTAATGAATTGTCATAATGTTAATCATTCCGTTGGCCGATAGCCATAGTCATTTTACTGTTAGAGAGTCAAAGAAGCGACTCTCTTCTGGGACTCTATACAAATCTTCGAATCTATGCGCGCATACACATAATTTTTAGAAAAAGAAATTACATTTATAAAAACATCGATCCTCTAAATATTAATCAAGTGGAAGATGAACATCACTTTATATTTGTTGTCACGAGTAGTAAATTTATTGTCGCAATAATTTCGTCAAATTTTTTTACCTTTTTTTACCTTGACAAAACACCGAAAAAGTGGTCTGACAAAAGAAATTTGTTTTCCAGAGTATTGCTTCATCGAAGTCGATTCAAAGTGACTGTGCTACATGTCGCAAGAAATGAAGGAGATATTCAGGTGGCCTTTAACTGAGACATCCTTTGTTAAGATACCTTTTGTTTTTTGTTTTTTTTTCTTTTTTCTTAGTCACCAAACGATACAAAAGTTACATCGTCTTGAAACTGTACGTCTGTTCCCATAAATTAGTACATCTGTAGTTTGTTTTGCGCAGCATTCCCGATAATACCCGAGGCAGTCCGACCGATGAAACAGCTTAGATTATCAGCTATCAACGTGACGGGGGGGAAAAAAAATGGACACGGATCCGGTGGGATTGGTCGTCGCTTGTGGCAAGTCGCTTCTCTCCGATATCTTTTATTTGCGCTTGCTTATAAGGAAACCGGTACCATGTAATTACCTTGAGATACCGCTACGGTGTTATCACACCCTTTCCTCTTTTCTCTTTGTCGTATCGCGAGTCGAGATAGAGATCTCCTCTCGTCTGTCTTTACAAAGCGGTTTGACCCGGGACCTTGACACTTGACTTCAACCGCATCCCTCCTTCGTGTTTGAGGGACACCGTTAGCTTCGTCGACGCCGCAGAGAATGACACAGAAACATGATTGCAATTAATTCTTTCGCCAAGCGTTAAGACATTCTTCCATCTCTCTCTCTTTTGCTTTCCAACCAATTAGTTACGAAGTAGAATCGAATGGAACAGGAATAGAAATTCGCGCTGCACGGTTGTTTATCGTCGTGTTGGAATTTAATTTCATCGATAGATTTCGATGAACATCTGAAATAATGGCAACTTTCTCCCAAGAGTCTTCCTCAGTATCTGATCGGAAGTTCAAGAACGATAAACGAGCACTGTATTCCAATGCTACTAACGGTATTATCAGATCCTTTCTCCTTCCCCTGCCGCTGTATCTACGATCACGATGAAAGTCCCCCCCTCTTGTCCACATGCACCGAAGTAACTCGACCTAAGACCTTGGTATTCGATCGGCCAAATTCTTTTCCCACAAAAACTGCCGATCTTATTCAGCCACTCGCGTCCCTCCAGTAGGAAAAATTGCTTCTAAACGTCTACGACAATGTTCCTTAAACGAATCAGAAAAAATTGATATTTAAGATCGTAATATGACTTGCTGAACGTGGTTGAAGGATCAGATGTGATTATATTTAATTTAATTTATCGTTCAATTCGATTAAATTATATTTGACGTTTAATTAAATCATACACGTGATAATTTCATATGTATAATTGAGTATAGTAAAGCGTCACGACAAAAATGTTTGATTGAACATGTTTGATTAGACATTTAATATTTTAATTTTAATGTCTTTCGCACACGCAATGAATTAGCTCATTTAAGGAGGAAAACATCTGTCATTAGTAATGTCGTTTATCAGAGTATTCGGATAATGGAAATTATCAAGCCGAATTATCAAGCGACTTTGCATAATTCAGAAAATCACAGAGCAACGAACGATGCATCAGCCGCATCTCGACGTGAATAATCAGCCCCGAATAACATGGTGGCATAATCGCCGACGTGCAATTCCGTCTCGTTCCGGCACTATTCGCGGAGAGAAAGTCGAGCTAATGCAAACGGATCCGTAATGCGTCGAGGAACAGTCAAACGGATAATTGTTACACGAGCCTCGCGAGTACGAATTCCCCGTTTTCTGAGACAACGTACACGTACAAACGCAGGCGAAAAGTAATCCGCGAAATCGATCGGTCGGCACGAAAGCGATCTATCTCGCCACGATACAAACTTCCGATTAGCCCGGGCTCGATTCAACAAGCACCGATCTCGGAAAAACGAAACACGGCCAATTAGTCCGTTGATCAGTTCCTCTGTTTTATATACAGGGTGTTTCGTAACTGTCGGGAGCTGATTGTACGTCTAAAAATAATGAAAAAAGGTCACATAAATATACGTCCTATCTGTCGTATAAATATATATATATATAAATATAAATAATATTTCAATTAAATTATTAAATTAATTTAAATTTAAAAAAAAATTTATTAAATTATCTATAATTCCCAAAATTATTATCTTATATTAAACTATTTTTTGATATAATTTAAATTTATTACTAAAAATAAATTTTATAAATAATTAATATATATATAAAATTTATTTATATAATAAAATTATAAACTAAAAATTAATTAATATAATATTATATAAACTAAAAATTAATTATATATATATATATTAATGGTAGAAACGAGCGTTATCGTTTCCATCATCGGAGCTCGACTCGCTCGTAATCGTTCCCTCTCACGAAATATACCCACGAAAAAGTAGGTCCGACCTTTCTATCGGCCATTTAGATCGTCCGTTCGGAGGCTAATTATTCGAACGGTCGATTTACACGGCATTCCATTCAAATTACAAACGATCGGAGTTAAACGGGACGTGAATGAGATCGAAATTTACGAAACGTTCGCTCGAAGATTGGCGAAAGGCCGGGCCGGACTTGTCGTCGCTCTGTTCATTTTTCTCTGTTTCTCGCGTAGGGTTCCACGGGACCCTGTACCGTTATCTCACGGTTCCGTACGAACGTTCGCTTCTTCTTTCGCGTCAGCTTCCTCGTCGCCCGTTTCTTTCTTGCGCCCCTGTCGAAAATTCCCCGGAGTCACGGTCCGATTACAATCACGCGTCAAATTCGAGCGCCGTTAGATCACACCGATCTTGCGTACGACCTCGAACGCGACGAATTGACCGTGGATGCTCGTGCAAACTACTTTTAGGAACTTCACTGAGTTAGTGGACTTCTTTTTTTTTTCAACTGTGCCAGCAAAATTAAATTTGCATTGGCATTGGGTTTGGGAGAAAGTTTCTTTGTATTTTGATGCAAAAATGAAACAAGTTTCTTTCGTATTTCAGTTGAAGTTTATTGAACCAAATACGTAGTCATTTTTGGCAGGTAAAACCATAATCCCGTCACTTCTGTGATCTCTGACATTAAAATTTTCAGATTGAAAATTTTCAGCTTGAAGCTTTGTGCCACGCGCATTGATACTGCGTCATGTCGCATAAACGTTACAAATTTTTTTTTTTAGCAGCCTGAATCGCATTCTTCTCTTTTTTGTTCTAAAATTTCGGAACGTATTGATTTTCTTCTTTAATTTCATTTTCTAAACGCAATAACTTTCGACTGAACGAACAACTTTGTATATTTTTAATTACTCCACGATGTCCTGTATCTTTCAAATTATACCCAGATCCGATTAATATTACCAGAATTATGCTATCCAAAAGAAGAATACGAAGGAGCTAGTTGAATATTAATATCAAGAGAAAAGTCAATAAGGCTGATTTAAAATTAACAGAACCTCTCTATACGTTACGGATTTTCAATTCAAAATCTCAGTTGGCAGTACGTTTATTACAATTACGGTTCGCACAATCTTACCCAGAATCCAGAAGAAATAAATCCATGAGTGATTATTATATAATATCTTCCAAAAATTCTTAATTTCATTATCAATAATATTCTTATTAATATAATTCTTATATGAACAATTGAAGAAATAGCAATAATTAATTTTATATCTAATTGACATAAACATATTTCTTATAACTCTTAAAATCAATATTCCATATAAATTAATTATTATTAAATTAATATAAAACTTGTTAAATATAAATTTCATTATATATATAATTCGTAATGATCCATATCTTCCTAATTTAAGTATCACCGAAGCTAAAATTATTGAACTAAAAAAAGAAGCTTCAACATGAGCTTTTAATAATCATCCATGAATGATATACATAGGAATTTTAACTAAAAAAGGCAAAATTACATAAATAAATTTAAAATCATTAATATGTATAATATGTATAATATTTAATATTTCTAAAATGTAAAAATTTAATAAATTAAATAATAAATATAATAAAGGTAAGGAAAAAAGTGTACAGAACCCAGTATATTCTGGATGAAACTTCCATCCGGAAGAAAATTCCAAAACAGACGTAACTTTAATAGCTAACGTCGTTCTAGCATTAACGATAATTCGATAAGAGCGATTTCGTCAAACTGCTGACGGCGAACTGTTTGCTTGCAGAGTCCTCGATCGGCGATCATCGTCAGGGTCGGATGCCGGTTCAGGCCGAGCTGCCGTCGTCGAAGGCGAAGCGGGAGCAAGCGCTTCGCAGCATCCTCGCAGCGAGAAGACGGCAGATCTTCAGCCAGCGACAGATTGAATCGCGGAATCTGAATCGCACATCGAGACCTTTCGACGTCTCAGCGAAAGACACGGACGTTCTCGAGGCTCAAGAGACCAGGCACGAAATGTACGTAACCGCGTCGGCTGCCGCCAAACAGGACGAAGAGACAACTAGTCGAATCCTCGTCTCGGAATCATCGAGCAGAGACGTGGACATCGAGTTTCTGTCGAAGGGCGTGGGAGCCGAGCAAGCGACCGAGCAAAGTTCAACGAAATGGAATAGCAACGAGACGATTTCCAGCAACGTGAAAAAAGGTGACCATTCGATCGGTCATAGGAACGCTTCCTCGACGACCTCGCCATCGACAGCGAGCAGTCAGAAAGCTTCCGACACGGACGTTCGCAAAAAGAACATCGTTTCCATGCCGGAGTCTCTGTACAATTATTTCAGGCCGGTGGAGAGCAACATACCCATCGAGGATATGTCGCAGTTTCTGTACTTCGGCCAGAAGATCCAGCCTGAGACGCAGAACACGACCGGGAACAACTCGGTGGAATCAACGCCGACGGTGCCGACCGCGTCCAGTTCACGAAGACGGTACTCGATGAAGAGGTTCAGCGGCACGACGCCGGTGCCGGTGCCCAGGTTGGAGGAGATCATCAACGAGGAGATGAACATAGCCGTGGAGAGGCAGACCGTGGAGAAGAACAAGGTTTCGAAGATCAAGAACGCGTTTCGAAGCGCGGAAAACGGGGTTTACTATCGAAAGAACAGGCCAACCTCGGAGGGAACGATCGTCTCTACGAACGTGATCACAGCGAGGGAAATGGGGAATAGCACGGAGGCTAGAGCCGATAACTCGTTGGATAAATTTCGCGACGATAACCCGTCCGCTCACGCTGAACCAGCGGTGGGCCAGCTGCAACGCGAGAGAGGAAATGCTGCGACCCACGTGGTCGCTGAAACGAGGAATGCGACCGACTCGACCCAGATACCGTACGCGCGGCCAGTTTTCGCGAGCGTGCGCGAGCACGCCGAAAGTGAAATCGGCGTCGAAGAGCGTCCCGTGGATACCAACGAGCCCGAGGCCGTCTCGACGACGTTGAACCGGCTGGAGAACGCGAGGACGTTGACGAAGGGCAACGCGCGACGAAGGAAGAACGACAGTTCGTTCTCGAACGAGTCCACGCTCGCGACACACGAGAATCCGTCGGAGTTTATGGACGCGGAGATGCACGGAGAGGAAACGGAGAAGAAGATACGAAGGATCGACGCGAACGATCATCCGGATGTCTCGATGGCGGTGGAAGCGCAGGCGGATCAGGCATTGGAGACCAGTTCGCGCGAGAGCAACAACATTGAAATTTCGACGTCGAAGGACAAGACCGGTCGGCTGACCACCGAGTCGTTTCGAATCGTTCCGACGTCCCCTGAAACGTCCACCCTGCGGATCATCGTAACCGAAGGTAGCTTGGAGGAGAGTTTCGCGATCGGCGCGGACGTTGCGGAGAAGTATACCGTTAAACCGGTCGATTCCACGGAGGAACGAGTTCGCAGCGTCGCTTCCGGCCATGTTCCCACTCCATCGAGCACGAGTGCATCCACCGGCGCGTCCGCGATTTCGTCCACGAGCGCGTTGTTCGCTGACGAGCCGGTGTTGGCTCGGTCCAAGTCCCGACATCGGGAACAGAAGCAGCAGCAGCAACAACTGGAAGAAGGCAGCCAGGCGGTGCACGAGGGAGATCAGGATCCGCATCGACATCAGCGACAGGAACAACAACAGCAACAGCAACTGCAACAGCAACAGCAGCAGCACGTGTACGCTTACACGATAACGAACGTGACGCGGCTATTGCGCAACTACACCGGACCTGGGTTAAGCAGAGAGGAACAAGGAGGTCCAGAGCGGAGCGCCGGTACGACCGAGATAACGACCGGATCAGCGCAGCGGCGTCAGCCACCGCCGCCGCCGCTGTCTCTTCTGCTTCCTCGTGCCGGTAGTGGTATAGAGGCTGGCCGAGCGCCGGCGGAACTCAGTGCCGGCACGACCGTCGAACCAGCCGCAGCTGGTGGATCGTCCACTGCTCACCTGGTGGGGGAACGACAGAGGAAAGTGGTTGCAGCCGCGACGCCGCAGTCGCAGCAACAACGTGCGGTCAACAGAACGTCGCTGGTGCAGCTGACCGGCGTAAACAACAAGAGTGGGACAACGAGGTCAACGAAGCCGACGGAGACGAGCCATCACCAAAGACGGGGCACCGTCCGCTGGAATCACACCAGAGTCAGGAACACGGATTTGGAGGGTTTCAACGGGGACAGGAGGTTCCTCAGGAAATCGGCCAGCGCGGTGCTCAATCAACGAATTGGAACGAGCCCCGAGGAGGACGTTACTTCGGTGATTGGCAAGCGACGAAGGTTGACAAATGGACAGGCCGTGTCTTCTGCGAGCAGAAGGGCCAAAGGGACGAGCAAGATCGGCATAGAGGAGAGTTTGAGTAAGACGAGCAACGGGTCTGGCTCGACTGGCGACGAAAGGAATCCGGAGAGGAAGGATGTAGAGGATCGAACGTTGACAGAGGATACGATTTCGGAAACTGTGACAGCGGAGAGCGTCACGATGCAGCAGAGAGTCTCGCCTGTCGCGACCTCGTTCGCTCCGTCCGCGGAGGAAACGATCGTGTCCGTTACACCTGAGACACCTGCGAACGCCACCGACGAGGATGGGGTTCACCTGACGGAAGTGGTCACACCGCCGAGTGGAAATACGAACGTTTATACCAAAGACGAGAGCGTTTATACCGGGTTCGGAAGTGAAAACGACAGTGTTCTACACGCGAGCAATGGGAATGGCGCGAGTGGCGCGAGTGGCGCGGATAACGCCACCGAGAACGGAAGTGGTTCGCCGACCGTGACAGTGACCGCGACGCCCGACCAAACGATCGTGTCCAAAGAGACGAGTACGACGCCGATGTCGGCGCCGGTTTTTCCGGTTACACCCAGAATAATCGCGGAAACGACTCGAGCGCCGCTCGAGAAGGAAACTTTCACCACGAAGTCGAGCGAGTCCGCGGATACGAAAACCACAACCGAGATGTACAAACTGGTGTCTAGAACGTCCAACTTGGACCCGTCGGAAATTCAGAAGATGTACAGGTCGAAGGACGCGACAACCGGCGCGACGGTTTCGTTCGCAACGACGGAAGCTCCGACCACCGCGTCGGCGAGTACGGTTCAAATAGAAATCTCCACCATTCCGGAAAGCCAAAGTACGAAATTACCGAGCTCGGAAGCGACGCATGACCGATCTGCGGATTCGACTGCGCGGGCTGTTCAATCGGCAACTTCCACCGACAGCTGGACAGGGTCTGGAAAACGAGTGTCAGGTGAAAGGTCGCCGGAAGTCAGAGGTCGAAACCTGTCGGACAAGTCTCAGGGCACGTCGTCCGACAAAGACGACGTGCTGCCTATAATGCATTTGTACAACACCTCGGACATTTTCAACAGCACCGGTCCGACGAGCTCGTTCTCCCGCGGCACGGAACGACGAGCTGAGCTTCCGGCGACTGCGAGAACGACCGAGAAAACCAACGACACGGTCGCCACCGCGAAGAGTGCCACGAACGAAGCGAATACAACCCGTGTTCCAGAAACTGCGAGAAGGGACAATAACAATAAACAGGAGGAGAGCCGTGAAACGACCACGCAGGTTCCACCGACGGGTCCAGGCAGAGGATCCACGAACGGAAGTGGTAACAATCGAACGAGACACAGGCCTGCCTATCACCACATGATACTGCCGGAGTACAACACCTCGGCGTATCCAAGCGAACTGAACAGGACGTTCTTCGAGAATGAATTGATATCGGTCAGCCCGAGGGAGTCGGTGAATATCAGTGAAGTGATATCGAAGAGGCACGACGGGGACGCCATTGCATCCCAGGAGACGGTCGCCGTGGTCAGCTACATCCTGGCGACGCTGGTCGTCTTTCCGATCGCCGTTGGCGTTGGTCTAATCTTGAGAAGACTGATACTTAGGAATCGTAAGGTGAGCGAGAAGATTTCTCATAATACTTAATGGAAAATTTTGTTGAGTGTGTCGCGGTGTGGAATATATATTTTCAAATTTCTATTCCATTGGAACAATCTGGAATACTTACTACGCACATTTCCGATTAATTTCAAAGTTTACCAATGTAATTAAGACAGCCGTATTCCCGTATCTCGGTTTGGAAACGTTTCACGCGAGGATTTTCTACTTCAATGCCTCGAATTTAGAATCACGGTGTATACAGAGATGTAGACACAGGGTGTTGGAATTAGAAAGTATTTGTAGAGTTGGTAGTGCACGATATAGGTCGTTGGATGAAAGTGGTGTAGTGATGTTTGATGCTGCTCCGGTGGCCAGACTCACGTTTCACGTGAAAGTTCGCGGAGATGTAGGAACAAGGTTGATGTCAGTGACCTGGTTATTTTTATTTGGACCAGTGTTTCGAACCGTGTGTACCACTTGCTGTTTACTGACTGAATGAATAAGAGTATCGAAGAAAAATTAGCAATTAAAAAAAAAAAGAACTTCTTTACAATTTCTCATTCCTCTCCACGCTCTGCATCTTTAAATTTGCCAGTGTGCTGCAAAATTTGAGCAAACATTTGTCAATGATAATCCGAGATCTTGCAAAAATATGAAAATTTATCACCCGTATAAATAAGTACAAACATCCACAGTTTACCGAAAGTTTTTTCGAGTCGTCGAGAACAGGTCCTCTCTAAATTCCGTTCCAAATATCGCGGTTTCTGGGTCAAACTATGCGAAACAAAAAGAGAAAAAAACTTCCCACTCGAGTCTGATCTCGAAAAAGTTCGCTCTCTCGGACTAGCCAGCCGCGCTTTGATCAGACAACGAAGAAAGCGACGTTTCCAACCGTCGTCGAGGGGTGGTCAGTCGAAATGCTATCCTCGAGTCGCTAAACGTTTCATTTTTATTCGCCGCGATTCCTGTCCCGGGCGAGCGTAATTTCCTCCCGAGCCCGCTGCTCGCCGGGCTGTATTATTCCGGCAGCAACAAAAAAAAAAAAAAAAAAAAAAAAACACCTTTTGATTTACGACTGTGTACCGTAAAACGTATCTGGCCGATGATCGCTAAATCGAAACGCGAATTGTATAGCAGTGCCACTTAAGTACCGTTACGCTGGCCCCGTGGATTATCGTCGACCGCGAGCATTTATCATTCGGCCATTAACCGGCAAGACTTTCGTTATCTTCGGTGAAACGGATATATATATGTGTGTGTGTGTGTGTACTATCTTCCTTGATAATTACTTCGAAAATAGTCAGGATTTCAGGCGCGTGGAATCGATCGAAGCCACGAGCTCGTAACTCTGCGTAATCACTGGAAATTTGACGTAAATTTTTTACCGAATAGGTCATTCATGTCGCATAGCAGTGTGAACTATTTTATGTTTATGAAAATTTTTCATACGCGAGAGAAACGATTCAAGTGAAATATAAAGTTTAACCATAAAGTTTCTTCCTGTATGAAACGAATAAAAAATTCTGTGTAAATTTTTTTTTTTTTTTTTTGAATAAATCACGTTAGATAAATCGGAGAGTACTGTAGGTTCAGTATATTACACTAACGTAGAAGAAAGTATATCGAATTCCGTACATTCTGTGAAGTATAAACATGTTTGATTCGTATCTTTATGATTACGAATGTTTATGGAAATTTAGATTTTTAGGAATACAACTAAAGAGACAGAGGGCGGTATATAACGAGGATCGTAACAAGTATTATAACAAGACGTTTTATACGTTCCACGTATTTTGTGTGTTTCCTACGTTTTTCGAACGTTTCAAATTCTTCGTCAAAGTATTTGTAGTCTGGTAATTAGGAATAGAAAAAAAAAAAAAAAAAATAAAGGAAGTTGAGTCTCGTTAATTTAACTTTTTTATTCGTCGCTATTGAACATTCCGCACCGCTATGCTTCAGCTGGCGTGTATCCTCGAGTTCGCGTTGAATGAACCGCGATGAAAGATCGCCGCTTCCTCCTTCTTTGTAACTGAAAATGCTTTCGCATAAGCGCGTACTAGGAAGCGAATGCCTTCGACGATCGTTAACGATGCTACTATTCGCATTTCGTCGGATAATTTATGTATCTCGATAAATCGTTCGTCGCCTATTTGGATTCCTGAGGCGATTTTTTTTTAAATAATAATTTTGAACGGTGAAAGCATTTTCGCGATTTAAGAGTGGTTACTCATTTTTATTTCGGTATGATTCAACAAAGGTACGGAGCTGATATGACGCGTGATTAATCGAATTTTTTACTGTCTTTGTTTTATCGAAGAAGTTATTCAACCTTTGCGGTTATAAATCAGTGTTGGAACAATCCATCGAATATATATTTGTCGATTTTTCGAGAGTGATTTAAGGTAATTTTTAAGAGCGATCTGAGATAATTTTTCTTCCATATCGCAACATTTTACGTAAATGCAATCCTCTGGTTGTGAAACGTATTAATGAACGAAACAGGAAAATCAAATTAATCAAGTAACGCGATCGGTTTCTGTGCAAACACGCTTTATCTTTACGAACTTACTATGAATAGTCACGACAACTCGATCGTCGATTAACTTTTGCCGATCACGATGATTCAGATCGTTCGAACGCGAGGGCTAAGTTTCTCGTATCGACTGAAAAATCCATCCACTTCGCGTACTTCGATCTATCGGAGTTTTGCTAAATAAAAAGAAAAATTTTTTTCATTTTAATATTATATACATATATAATATAATATAATTATATTTAATTATATTTATTTTATATATAATATTAATATCATATACATATTTACTACAATTATAAATTAATAATTAATTCGATTCATTAAAATATATTGCATCCGGATCCAAATATTTCAATATTTTGATTGTTCTGCATTGAAAGATTTAATATTATACATAATAGGAAATAAATTTGCAAATATATTATTTTATAAATATATTATTTAAATTTGTATATTATAATATAAAAATCTCAACATCGGACAGTATAATGTCTCGGGATGAGAAATTGAACACGGAGTTACATAACGCGGAGATCGTTCGCGTCTTTGTCTTTGATAAGCGTTTCATTACACTCGACAACGAGGATAAAGGTTAATGGAAAAAAGTTGAAAAATCTTCGTCGTTGGAAAATCGCAAAGCTCTACAGGGAGAAGAGATATTTGAAAGGTATTTGTCAACGATCCTCGAACGATCGATTGAAGTTTAAAAGCACAGTCTGTCGTCGATAGGCAGAGAAATTCAATTTCAATTCTCGAGCAATTTAAACATTGACGTAAATTGCTTTAAAACGGAGAGTTATTCGCGTTTCATGACGAATCGTGGTGTTAAAAAGTTATTTATTTCGATATCGAGGAGACAGTTTTGAATGATCCTCTCGATTGGCAAAAAAGCCAACGAGTCACGTATATTCTCTCGCGTTTACGTCAAAGACATTTTTCCTCGTCGACGTCGTTCACGTTCGTTTGCATGCCGCGGATTTTCAATTTTCGTTCTCACGATTGCATACGAAACTCGCTTCGTTCGTTATAAATACGTTTCTTTGCATAACGAGGCGGTTCACGGTACCTGTCGAACGTCTGTAATTAAATAAACGAGACGATCGACAAAAACATGACCGCTTGTTATTGCACACGCCCGCTCGAGTCACGAACTGCGAAAATACTACGAGGAAGGGAATGGAAGTTTCGCGTAAATTTGTTGAAACGTTCTTCTCGAGTGTATATGTATAAACAACACGATGTCGTTAATGTTTTTCGTAGGTGCTGGAGGAGTCGGACACGTCGTCGGAAATAAGCTGCCGGAAGGACGCGTTGAACCTTGAAAATGGCGACTTTAAAACATCCATCGAGAAGGCGATCACGAAGCTGCCGAGGATACAGCACTTGGTATGCATTTGCGTATTTCTCACGTGTTTATCCAGATTACGTACAAGTGGAATGAAAATGGTGCAAATAGAATATAAAGTGGTTTATTCATTCGCGCGTAAAAGTCTTTCGTCCCCAATGGCGAAAGATTATGATATACGTGTTCAAAATAATGAAACCGAACGCAACTTTTATGGCTAGTCAATCATAATAAATACGATTTATTCCATTTGTAAGTAATCAATTGTACGTTATTAAATTTGTTAAGATTCTTCTGCGAATCACGTGTTCGAAATCGTATAATTGAATGAAACTTTTATCAAAAGTCAATCGTAACAGATAAGGTCGAAGTAATCCTCGCAGTCTCGAACTAATCAAAATTCGTCCATGAATCGCTAATATTTTTCATCGCAAAAGGAAATGAGCGATAAAGTAAGATTATCAAATAACTTCTAAATAGAAGATCCAAGTAATTTGTTAACCTTCGACTACAGACGTTCGTACTTTTGTCCTGCAATCAGGATCATTTTATTCAATCGTTCAAGATTCTTGCATAATAAAAAAAAAAAATGTCGAAATTCTAAAGCTAAAATTCTCCACTAAATATAATACAAAAAAAAAAAGGTTCAAACTCTAAAGCTGAAATTCTCCACTGATTGCAAGTATAATGCAACAAAATAAAAAGATAACATTGAAAGATAATATACGATATAATGTAACGTAATAAAGTCAAAATTACAAACGACCGTGTCGTGATTAAGGGTTTACTTAATTAATTTAAGTTTGAAATGAACGACCATCTCCATGTTTTATGCTATTGCTATCTATTTCGACGGTTCGTTTGAAAATAATCGCCGCGACGAGACGATAATTCACAACGCGGAACGGCATTCTGCTCACCTTTTTCGCCCCGTAGTTTCGCGGCCACATCAAAGGGAACTGGTCGGCCGCAGATTTATTCGTCAGGCATTTTTAAATAATTATCGTTCGCGATTCAATACGGCCTTTTCTTTCTGTTCAGTGTCACGAAGCGGAGAAACCACCGCCTCCGTCGTCGCAAGAATCCAGATGGGAGTTTCCTAGAGATAAGCTTAGGTTACAGACGGTCCTTGGCCAAGGAAACTTCGGCCAGGTAAGGCGTTCGTCTCTCCTTCGAACGAAACCAGGAACGGAACCGGGGTCCCCCGAGACGGAGAAAGTCCGTGATAATAAATCGTCGGACGTTAACGTGAAACGCGCGCCACTCGCGAAATTTCGGTCTTATCCTTTGGAACGCTCTCCCGACCTTTCAAAAGGAATATTCTAGTCTTTCTTTTTTCTTTTTTTTTTTTTGTATCATGTCATTTATCATTTTTTTTTTTTTTTTAAATCAATCGTCTGTTTTGTTGGATGATTCAGAATTTTGAAACACTCCCACGATGTTTTGGGAGAAACATCGTTCGTTCTGAGATTGACAGTTCCACCGTGTTACATCGTTTGTAATTTCCTTTAATCAAATTGTCTGTCTCCACGGATGATTCAGATTGTTATTTATGCGATAATTCACGGAACTCGCAGTGACATAATGCGATTTAAACGTTCATTAATTTGTTGTTCTTTTGCGTAGACGTTCGAATTGCTTTTGATTTAGAGATTCCTGGAATGTTCATTCAATTAAGTTCTCCAAGCGAACAATCAGTGGACGTTTGATCGATTGCCGGTAGTAGATTTTTTTTTTTTTTATTACACAACTATTTACTGTGTAAGAATTTTCTCGAAGGATCCGTCGTTTGGAGTATCGTACAGTGGGAAAATTAGTTCGCAACGTTTTGTATAACGAGCTTTAATACTGTTTTAATTGACAGGCGAAGCATTTTCTTTCTTTCGATCAAGAAATAATTTTTGTTAAGTAATAATTACCTGTTATATAATTTTGTGGTAGAACGTCAGAACTGCAGTTCCAGGCGCGGAGGACAAGGCTTGTAATTAAAATCCTATTAGAAAGTCGAATTCACGTTTTGTATTTTTTGGTCGTTTAGGTTTGGAAGGCTGAGGCAGACGATTTGACTGGCCATCAAGGAACGACTCGTTTAGTGGCCGTGAAAACCGTCAAGGAAGGTGCTTCCGAACGAGAGAAGGAGGATCTAGTTCGAGAACTAAAAATTATGCAGCAGCTTGGCAGTCATCCGAACGTCGTCACTCTTCTTGGTTGTTGCACGGAACAAGGTAGGCTCACACAGTTGAACCAACTTCAATAATTCATACAATACATACGTATAATTTTTTTTAATTTCAAATCGAGCCGATTAAAATATCGAAAGAATTTAGTAATTCGTGGTATTTCTAAAATAAACTACGTTAATATTTTTACAGAACTGAAACTGCTGGTAAACTATCGTTTACTGAAATATTTGATATCCAAAGAGGAAAATATAACCAAGACGTTCTTTATTTTTTCAATTGGTTTCTTTTTTAAAAAGGTAAAATCTCATTTCTTGGACAATCCATCATTCCATGTCTTTATACGGTCACGAAGGGTATAAAGAAAAGTTGGTTGTGGTAGTCCCGTTCATTAAAGAAATATCGCAGGTGTAGTTTTACGTGGCTCGAATACGATAGATATTATTTTATTACCAAGTTCACGAGTCCATTTATTTCTGACCTTGCCAGCGCGAAACCACGGCGACTAGCTTTGCAAAAACTGGTTGCACTTTAAGTGGCGGTTCATTTATTACAGAGAACCCGCAGAATTGCAGAATACGATGATTAAGTAATCAAGCGTCCAAGAAGAGGCTTCGTTTATCTGAAAAGTAACATTCCAGCCCGTTTACGTCCTCAAACGCTTGTTTTTCGATTTTCCACTCTGACGCCTGTCGCATAAAACAACGTCGCCATTAGTATTCCCATTGTGAGGAGCGTTCTTCCAATTTTCTTCAGCGTCTTCAATTACGCAACCTCAGAAGTCAATTTGAATCGAACATTACAAACGTCACTCTTAAAAAAAAAAAAAAAAAAAAAATAATAATAATAAAAAGAGAATAAAAGAAAAAGTCAGAAAATATCGTACAATTTTGCAAGAACGAAATTATAATTTTCGATCAGTCTGCGGATATTTATGGATTGCATTTTGAACAAAAATTGAACAGAAATTTTTCTCACGCATTCGAATTTTCCAGAAAGTTCACCGTCAATTTGCAGCGCAATTGAAAAGAACCGCAATCAAAAGAAGAAAAGATTCCTCCCCCTTTTTCGCGCGCTTCGCGTTTTCCTCCCTGTTGTTCAACGCCGTCGTCGTTCCCCGTGTAAATAATAATTCACACCTCGGCGTAGCCCACGAAACTATACACAATAATAACTGGTTTCGATCGTAGTCGCCTCTGAAGTCGCGCCTTTATCTCGCCTGGCTAGCGCATCTTTAATTATTTACGATTCCGTGTGTTTTCGACGACCGTCCGCAGATCGTATCGTCGTGAAACACGGCGTAATGCATATTGAAGACGGTGTTAGGGGATGCGCGAGAGAGAGAGAGAGAGAGATGCATTCCTCGTCATTGAGTCAGCCGTGATAGGTGTTCGTTCCCCTTCGTCCCCAGCCGATCACCCTGATCATTTACACGCGTGCGCTATTGTTTTGCAAATAAAAAGGAAGATCGATCGCTGGTAACCAGCGGAGGAGTACTCGCTGTTTACGCGCCATCATCCTGCTGGTAATTGAGTAATAGCTCTGGCGTACAGCCTCCGCGAAGTCGCCACGGAGGAAGGATTAACGAGTTGCACACGCGAGTTGGATAATCGCGACAATGCTTGTTGAATTCGATTTTTCTCTTTTCTGTAAGGAGACACACGGTGACACAGCGACAGATAGAGAGAGAAAGAGAGAGGGAGAATTCCTTTGTGTCCGAGGTGCTCAGGTGAGCTATGAGCCACTGATCGATTCGAACAGATTGAGGCAAATTGCAGAGCGTGAAAACGTGAGAGATTTCGAGAACGAAAAGTACTATGAAGTTGCAAAGGTTTGGAAAGCAAGAAAATGAAGAGTTTACAGATTAGAAGTAAAAAGTCACGATGGAAAGTTTCTTCTCAATTTTCGAAAGTTCAACGCCAGTTCTGAGATTGAGAAATTTTGTAAAACATCAACGTTGTGTAATTATTATTATTGCACGATGATACGTTTACAAAAGTTCGTCAGAATTTTCCCTTTTACGTCAGCAAATTATGTGTCACAACGTTCGACAAATATTGTTCGCGACGCGATTGTGAAACGTCGATCAGAGTGAATTTTATTTCACGATATTACCGTGGCGCGTTGAAGATTGAAGCGCGAAATAATTGAAAGTTATTTTGCCCGTTTGATTAATCAACGTATAATAGACTGCCATTACAAGCGCTAAGTAATCACGGTTCTCGATATTGGACGCAATTATCTCGATGCAACGATAAGCAAATTGTCGCTGTGCTGTTTTTATTTTCTCAATTGTGCGCAGTTACACGGACAAAACTGCGTTGAGGAATGCAACGAAACACGATCGCTTCGAATAATAAAACAATGACCACCTGTTTCAATACGATGAACCAAGTACTCCTTGTGTGTCGTTCTCTACACCACTGCCATTGGCACGAATTTTTCGAGGAATCGATTCTTGAGAACGAAATGAAACAAAGATGAACAAACGACGAGATAGGGTCGGAAAATTTTGTCCAATTCAAAAGTGCAACCGAACAGCAATTACAATTTCAAAAAGAAATTGAAAAACATTTTTCAATGAAACAGATCTTGAAAGCAAATAAATAAATGAATGACCAGATGGGACAGAAAAATGTTTTCTTCAATTAAAATTCCACAATCCTTTTGAAAGAATCAGTTCTTCAAGATAAACGAGAGAAGAATACGATAAAAGATCAGACGAAAATTGAAACTATTAATAATACGTATATACGTATGTACGCATATACATATGTTGCACGAGCATAATATAAATCCAGCGCTCGAGATGTCAGATGAATCAAATTCCCAGCGAATCAAATCTCGAGGGGGGGAAGAAAATAGAAGAGAAATAAGCCGAGGAACGATCAGAAGCGAAATTAAAATTTCATATGCATCAACGACTGCATTAACGACAGATCCGATGGTTGAGACATCAAAAACAGCAACGAGACAATCTCGTAGTTTTAGTCGTGGTGGATTTCAAAGAGGGAGGCCCATTATGCGTCTTTCGTTGGAGGCTTTCGTCGGTATCGTCGCTCTCATCGTATAAATTTCCATACGCGTCCCCACGGCGACGAACCCCGTACCACAATACGTCTATTAAGTCGGCGAAATGATCGCTCGTAGCGGGGTTCAGACAGTGGATACACCGGTATCGATACGATCGGTCCTGACGTCGATCTGGATTTGACGTCGTTACGTTCCTCCCTCGATATTTATGCGCAGACTAGCCTTTTTCGCGATTGTATGCTAATGTCGAGTATGCTATGGTCTAGTAATAGTATAAAATTTAATCCCCCCTCCTCTGGCAGGAAACAGCTTCTCGGCGTACGTCCAGAAAAATTTGATCCACCGTGTGATAACGTTTTCGAAGCGAAATTATACGGCCATTTTAGGATTTCTGAGATGTAAGATACTTTTGCGAGTCGCGTGGAAGATTTTCTGTACGTGTGCATGTGTCTCGTTCATAAATATTGGGACTAAACATAAAATGAGATTGTTGATTCGAGTGAAAGTGAATGATCAAGAGGTGACGATGCAGGGATTTGTTGAGACGAAAAATTTGCACGCGTTAGCTTTCATACGAATTAGGTACTAAATTCAGAATGACTACAATTTCAACTGAAATTTCGAATTAAATGAGAACGATTACAATGGAATAGCCAATAACACATTGATTGAAGCAATGATCGACAAATATTAACGAATATTCTTTATTTTCTTATTGTTCGCATGTTATGTATATTCTGTACATTTGTACTTAATACATTTAAATTTCCTATGTACGTAAATGATTTGTAATATTTGAAGAATTCAGCTTTCTCTCGATAGAATTAATGTCCTTTTAACTGTACAACGAAAAGGTTGCAGTGAAATGTCCTGATAGTTATGAACCTCGAAGTCCTCAAGGTCCACGCTGGCGCGATCTGTTCGTTTTGGGACGCGCCATCCCGAAGGTCTTTCGTCTACGTTCGACGCGTGTATAAGAAAAAACACACGCCTGCGTGAACCTACTCGCAAGATTTACGGCATCGAAACTTCTGGCCCCTCATATTTATCGTTTCGGTCACGGTGGGCGCGTTCGAATTTCTCACGGGCGACGTTTTCGTCCTTTGACGGAACTGCCTCTTGTCAAAGGGATCCTTTTCAACAAATTGAAAAAAGAAAAAACCTATCTCAACAGAGAAAAGGTACTAAAAAGCTCTTTTGAATGATGGAAAGATACATCGAACCTCGGAGAACTTTCATCGTTATCTTCCATGAATAGTAAGGAGAAGAAATGGGGAACGTAATTCGAATAATTACATAATTTTAGATAGAATTAATCAATCTGTTCGAGAAATACATTCGTGGCACGTTGAAAAATTTCTGACACCCTGAGCAATCTTTAAAAGAATTCCCTTGATGATAGCGACTTGGTCCTCTTCCTTTTTAAAAGGTCTAATCGACAGTCGACGTTACTCACACGAAACGAGGATAATACTTTATCGTGAATAAATTAGGTGCACAACTAAAGGTCCATCAGTTTGCTAGATTGTATTCCTCTGATCTCGCGACGAGTCGTATTCGTTTTCGATAAAGTATCGCGCGTGGTGTTAATTATGTGGCAACCGCCGATTACCAGTGACAAATTTTGGCCATTCGAGTGGTTGTAGCGACACGTCGTTTGTTCAGAATCCTATTAGCTCGGGTGCAGAACGCCGTTGGCATTCTTCGATGTCGCCAGTGATTAATTTCTAAATTAGCCGTTTAAATTAGTTTCTGAGATCACAACGTCGAGGAACATTTATTAAGATAAGTTGTTCTGACTGCTTTGGATGACAATTAATTCTAACGAATCATTTTGTGATTATAATAAGGAAAAGTTGGTCATGAGATTCTGGGACCTGAATTTAGAACATTAATTAGCGGTTATAAAATTAGATGGTCGAACGATAAGTGAGTCTTCATTTAAGATTCATTTTAAATCGTTCTTGAACAGTTGTTCCATTAGTGGAAAAATTATACAAGCTTCTTTGTTCTCAAATGTAACTGTGTCATCAAATCGTCATTCCATGATTCCACATTGTCATAAATTTTGTAATACACTACACGATTGAAGAATAAAATCGCAATCCCAATTCTATAATCCGAAAGTCATATCTATGCTTCATAAAAAAATTTACACTCCTATATTTTGTGTTACAGTTATTGAGTAAGATCTAACAAAAACTTTATCTGCACCTCTGACATCGTAATCGAACACAAACGTACTACTCGCCGTCCAAGAACACAACTGTACAAACGAAACCCTAAATTCGCTGTGTCTTGTACCCATTTGCAACGTTACATGTACTCCCCACCGTGCAAATATTGTGACTGAGGGGTATAAAGATCGCTCGGTGCGGAACGAACCGGCAGAAAAGAAACGCTCCTTAATAAACGAAAGTTGTTAGAGAGACTGGTAAATGCTAGCCTAATATGAAAGTTACGAGCTTGCGGTGCCAGCAAAAGTGGGCCCATAAGTTACAATCAGCCAGGATACTACCAACACGGGGCCGAAAGTGCTCCGGTTAAATTACTTTTGAGGGCCTGGTCCGTACGGCCCTTCGTGTCCTCGCCATGGGGGTCCTCTAATCCCCATGCACGTCCTCGTTCACTCGCGCCTTCATTCACCGAGTTAACGCCGATCAAACTGCAATTCTGCGAAATTAATTGGGCAATCGTACGCGTACTTGTTCGCAGAGCCTCATTACCTTATACTGGAGTACGTGATGTACGGGAAATTGTTGGCGTACCTGCGCGATCATCGCACCAGGCAGGATTTCTACAATTTCAGCGAAGACTCGGCCGCGCTCACCTCCAGAGACCTCACTGTTTTCGGATACTGCGTGGCGAGAGGCATGGAGTATCTTGCGTCGAAAAAGGTGAGATTTTGAAAAAGGCGCCACGACTTTGTTATTTATGTCTTTCGTCTTTCTTACATTTTTTTCGTTTTAACGTGGTACTTTGGCGTGAATGTTTCTTTAACTCGTCAAGGACCGAATATAACGTTATTAGAAGACTGTAACTGAAAGAACTTCCCCTCGGGAAGTCAATAAAATGTGTATTGGAATAATGGGTAATTGGCAGAAATTTGTTGTACGAAATCAGAAATTTGAAAAGTTTTTAAAAACAGTTTTAGAAAATACTTAGAGTAACCTCGATCTCTTCAAGAGACAAGAGAAAACAGAGACTGAGAAAGTATGGAACAGGTCTTTAGGATTTATAATCACAATGTCAGTACACCAAAGTCGATAATAGAAATTAACTGAGAAATGTTGCGTTGGTACAGTTCTGGTCTTTAACGAGTTAATAAGAATGTGAATGAATTGGATCGCACAGTATTTTGAAAACTTTTGACAACGGAAAAATCGTGTAAAAGATCAATCACAATTTTTCTATTATACATTTCGTAGTTGTATGATGTAATATCCAATGTATTTTGAAACATACGTTTGTTTTCAAGGATGTTTTCAAATGACGTATCGTGTAGAGATTTTAATATCTGTGAATTATTAAACGAACCCTCTCTTGGCCGCGTTTAAATTATTACAGCCCTGTTATTTGTGCTTCCATTACGCTTACGGGACCTCTCGGTGTTGGCCGAAAATTTATTATGACCTTATATGCTCGCGTGCTCGAGAGAAGTCTTAGCAAGCAAACAAAAACGATACAGCGGCCGTCTACTTACCGTAACATTAATATCAAAGTATTGCCCCCGATGTTGTTACTTCATGCCATACCGATCTTGTTCTTAATTCTTTCCGAATCTGTAATCGATTTCATATTTCATCTCGCATAAGGGAAGGAAAGTAATTTGAGGTTTCATAAATATCGCACACAGACAAATCCCCTTCTTAAAAATGTCAGCGATAAAATTTTTCCTCTTGAAATAAAATATTTTGCTTCTGCGACGAGTATCTCCAAATCATTTTATAGAAAAATTTCCTTCTTTCCAGATTTACAGCTCTTTGCTACGTTTTTTTTATATTTTCTCGGACCTTTTTCTCTGTGCAAAAATTCTTTTTTTCTTAAATTTACATCCCCATTTAATTTTTTTTTCTTTTCTCCACACGAAAATTCTTTTCTCACAAATCTGTATCCTTCAAGTATCACGAAGGTACATAAACTTGTGCCATAAATCGAACGTCAAAGATTATAAAACGATAAAATTTCGCCTCTGTGGTCTCCGATGCTTTCTACAAATGGCACCTACGTGTCGAATGAGTTCTCCGCGTCAAAAATCGGATCTCCTGTCCTTCAAGGTTGCCTATACATTACAAGCGGTAATCAGATCGTAAAAGCGACGGTATTCAAATATTTTCAGCTCAAATATTTTCTTACAATTAGTGTCGTGAAGAGTACAGGGCCACAGATCATTTTGTCAGGTAGAATCTGTGTCAGTAGGTAAAAATAAGGTCCATGGAACGGTGAGAATTGAAATCAACTGTGAGATGGTCACTCGACAACCCTAGGGACGTTTGCAATAAACCTGCATTAGCGGGAACACGCGAAAAAGTTTCTGCAAATGAAACGAGTTCTTTCCCCGCAAGAAAATTAGCATAAGGTTAAATATTTTTTGAAATATTGTCTTCGTGAAATTCCTTCGTTGGACTACTTTCCAGCAAATTTTTCAGTATTCGATTATTCGATTTAAGGAAACTTGTGATTTTCAACGTACTAATATTTTTTTCTACGACTTGAGAAATAGAATAGTTAAAAATCTGTCAATTATTTCGTTGAGATATTTTTGACGACAGAGGAAATTTTCGAGATGAAGTGAAATATTGTTAAATAAATTTGGGATTCTCCGAGGATCTAAATTTTTCATCCTGGTGGCTACAAGTCGTTTATGCAAATTAAAAAATATCTAGAGAGGCACCTGTAGGACAGACTGTGAATCATGCTGGGAACGAAGCTAAGCAGTTGTCGAAGTTGTCGCTTTTTTTTTTCTTATCGTCGATTTTGGAAATCTCAGGCCGAAGAATGCGCGATCCGTAGCCACAGTATGATACGAACGCGTTTAAATATTACACTTTCGAGATTCCTGCTGATAGCATATAATTCGTCCCGAAAGCGTAAAACGAACATTTCTATGCATGCAGCGACATTTAATGGACTCTTTCCATGGAACTTGGAGTCAACACTGTATGTTTTAACTTCGTGGAAATTATTCTTATAAACGCAAAACGTTTTGGATACAACTCGTCAATGTGACGAATTTCAAATTTTCTTTTTTCACAGTTTCTTGAAAGATACGCGTGTTTTTGTCAAAACTTAATATTGATTTCTTTTTATATTGCGTTAAATTGTGTAAATCCATTTATTTGAATTATTGTGGGATTTGAACGTTAAACGATCAAACCCGAATGTAATATCAAGATATTACACGTACTCAATATCTTGATATTTAATTTTAATATATACTCAATGGTGAACTTAATCAAATCAAAGTAGATTGATTTTATTAGATAGTGTCTATTCAGTTTACTCTGCTTTTTTTCCATTCAACGATCAGATCCACACTGTCAACACCCCCGTTGTCTCTTTCTCTCTCACACCTTTAATATTATACTGTTTTATCATTTATATCGCCTAAGTCATTTTTCAATTTACAAAATTTGTACAAATTTCGCGCGCCGGGTCGCAAACTTGATCCGCGCTAGATTTTAGCATTCCTACATTTCAATTACAATGATTTACACGTAGAATATTTTAATACGCATTGTTGTTGTAACGTTAATGATCGCAGTGCGTTTAACGACGTGAAAACGAAATTTATCTCTATGGAAGCAATATTATCGGAGGAGAATAGTCCCGCAAGGGCAAATGCCGAATCGAATCGTTCGTAATGATTTTTCCACGAATATCGAATGGCGTCTGTGTAATCGTCTTCGAAGAATTGCCGCTACGCGTGAAAGCTAATTTTCTGAAGTTAGTGGACGATAATTATTCATCGGTAGGGAAACGGTAGTGTGCATTCCGGCATGGAGAACATCAAGGTTCTTTCTCGCCCCAGCAACCACGAGATGTACGTGCCTCGAGCTATCGTTAACTATCGCTGTTGGCTACGACGTCGTTTAGCTCCAATCTTTGTCGTTGTCTCTCCTCGAGCATGAAAAAATTCATTTCAAGACGTATATGAGTTGTAACGAAGTTGCGTTGTATAAAAATTCTTTAAGAACTGGCTTATCTAATTTTTCTTTTTTTTTTTTTTTTTTTTTTGAAAATATGCATTCGAAATCACGTATCCGCTTTATTTTCGTAATTTATTTGACTAGTCTGTGCGTCAAAGATGTTCCTAGAATAAAAAATTATCTTCTTTTTAGTTCGAATATCGTGTTCTTAAGTAATTGATTTTTTTTTTTTTCTTTAAATAAAAATGATATTCCAAATTAATCTGGAGGTGGGAATCTCTTCTCTTTATTGTTTTTTAAATTATCCATTGAAACAATCGAGTATTCGGCGAAATAATACAACAAGATACTTAATAGAATACTAACAATCAAGCTGGAGAGACACTGAAGAAATATCTTCGTAGCAGAAATGAGTCAACAGCTATGGAATAAATAAACTACCAGAATATCACGATGAGATTTCAATTAAAACGATCAGTTTCCTTCCTTCCTTCCTTCAAAAAAAAAAAAAAAAAACCAGAACTAACAAAGCTTTCCTATTAGCCGAACACGGTGAGGCGGCGATTTTCTTTTGTCGGATCAATGAAATAAATTAGCGAGGTGAAAAATGGTAAATAGTTAAATATCATCGCTCGTCGACCGGTTATGATTCGATATGGCGGAGATGCAGGCTCGAGGCATCGAAACAGCGAGAACGAAGTTCTCGATTGGAATCAGTATCCTATGCTCGTCATTGGAAGAACGACTGAAGAGCAGCCGAGTCAGGATGCCGATTTCAATCAAAGATTATACGCGAGTTCGCAGAAATTCTTCTCAAGGCCAGCGTGCATAGTTATCCTTAATTGAAAATGGAAGCCACCGCTGATGCACGAACGAGATGAAATGATTTAAAGCCTACGAAACAGTGAGGCGTTTATTGGCTTAAGATCGGAGATCGGTATGCTTACTTCGTGCGAATCGTGGAGTTTAAATTGCGATTTAATACGAATATATAGCGGCTACAGGAAGTGTTTGCACGCCATTTATTGCAACATTCAGAATATTAATTAATTAGAAGCAACTGTCAATTTTCGCTTAGAATTTTGAAACAATCTTCTTGGACGTAGCCTTTCTGAGAGATAAGAATATTATAATTATAAAGTTAATTTTAAAATATAATTAGTTATAGTTGGAATAGAAGAATAGTATTGCAAATGAAATGTTTATTTAATTAAGATTCCTTTGAAATTCTAACGTGCCTCGAAATATTGAACCCTGGTGTATTATTAAATTTTACATCACTCGACAGAATTTTCATAGAATAATTAACGTGACAATTACTAGGCTAGAAAAGTTAAATATTAAAAATTAAATAGAGAGTGAAATGTACAACTTGATCAAGAGCAGTTTCAATTGAAGATGCTAATATTTTTTATAACCACTGTGTATCTATCCTAGAACCAAGAGTACTTTGCAAAATTGTGTTTCCAAGAAATTTCTTCAACACCGATAAAAAAAGGAAACATTAACACACAGTTGGTTCCTGGAAACAAAGAAAATACGTTTATCAGAGAAAACGATAGCTGGGAAAACAGAACTTCCTTTTGTATGACGCAGTATAAAGATAACAACATGCAAGCAATAATTTACCTTATTTAATAATATACGACAGTCGTTAAAAATATTTGTCACAAAAGTATGACTTAAATTTCAGCAGAGTACCAAGGATCTTTCAAAGTTTCATTCGCACATTTCGTTTCTTCTTTCTTCTTGATGCAGCGACACCAGGATACCATGAATACCTTGACGTCTTACGTTGCGCGAACATAGTCGCGAAAATACATTTTTCATCCACCCGAAACGTCATGGAGCCAGCAAAAACGCGAGCACGTCAACACGACAAATGAGCCTAACGTTCGAGTTTTTTTCGCTGGTGGTCGTGTTATAAATCTCGAAGATGAAGTCATTAAAAGAAACGGCAGAGACGTATGTGTATCCAGCTCGCCTTGACACTGAACAGCGCAAGTTCATTAGCATCGGGCATGGTCGAGCGACGAGAGTCCGCTCACCCAATTTTCCGGCAGCACGTTGTTCATATTTTTGACTTGAAACTTTTTGCAAAATTTTTTTTGAAAGCTACAATAATTTACTCCTACTAAGAGATCTTTCGTTAGATTCAGTTGCGTTAAATCTTCGTAGATCTTTTTACTGAATACATAATTTTCCTCCAACAGTGATTTACTTTCATTCTTGATATGATTCATTTTGTTTATATAAAAACTTTTCTTACGATTTAATAACAAGATGGATTAGCTACACGTTCATATCCTATGTTTTTCATTTTATTTAATTTGACGATACGTCGGTGATGGCCTGTTTTCTACGATTGATTTGATTTGATTTGTTTTCGTAAAATCAAAATTATGTATCGATAATATCACGTTGATTGAAAGCAACTTTTAGACACACTTCCGAAGGCTGTTGAAATCTAATAATTTACGCTTTCGATTTTTCTTCTTCCCTGAAATCTCCTTGTTCTTTACTGAAAGCCTTCCCCAGAGATTCGAACTTACGACCGGCTATAACCGGGAGTTCTGCAACAGAGTTCAACACTATTTACTCGCTAATCGAATCTTTCATCGGTGGTTAAACATCACCGCCGATTCTGGTTGACGAACAACAATTTTATGTGCGTTTATCGGTTTATGCGCCAAGCAATTTCCATTGGGGCGTACAGTTCGCGAGGTCCACGGTGGCTGGCGACCACAAGCATAAAATAAATCGAGCCCGGCTTCCATGGCGAATAACAGTGTGACAAATCAGTCGTGCAATAAATAAGAAGCAATAACGTGTCCGTTGCCGCCGTATTACGAAGCCAAGCAATGCGGAACCAGCGCGTTGTAAAATCTATTCGTTGAGCCGAAAGTCGTCGACGAATATCTTCGAGTAGCCAGAAGACGCTTCTTTCCTCTTTTTTTCTTCTTCTTTCTTTTTCCGTAAGGTTTTGACCAGATCGAGGGTTCGATTTCGCTCATCCTGTCACTCGATACCAGTGTGCGTTGCGTGTGATGTGGTTGCGTAACAGGACGTCCACCTGCGGTCACCGTCTCATGGAACAACGATCTATCGAGCCGCGTGTTTTTATTCGATTTTTGCAGATCATCCATCGCGATCTCGCGGCGAGGAACGTGCTGGTGGACCATAACAAGCTGTGCAAGATCGCCGACTTCGGTATGTCCAGATTCGCGAACGAAGACGGTGAAGTGATCGAGACGAGACACGGGAGGAACGCGTTGCCGATAAGGTGGATGGCGCCCGAGTCGTTGATCTACTCCCTCTTCACTACTAAGACCGACGTCTGGAGCTTCGGCATCCTGATGTGGGAGATCGTCACTCTAGGTGAGCGTGGTTTGTGGTATTTCTCAATTTGAAGTGTCGTCGAAATTGTTTTATCATAATATCAGTACCTTGATTTCATCTGTTTCGAGACGTTATTATTTCATTTACGCTTTAATCAGTTGATTGTGACGAATTCCTTTGTTAATTGTGAAACTGACATGTTATATATTTTGTATTTATATAAATTATATATTCTAATTATATTATATATAATTATATATTTTATATTTATATAAATTATATACTCTAATTATATTATATATAATTATATATTTTATATTTATATAAATTATATACTCTAATTATATTATATATAATTATATATTTTATATTTATATAAATTATATACTCTAATTATATTATATATAATTATATATTTTATATTTATATAAATTATATATACTAATGATACTATATTTTATATTTTATATTTATATAAATTATATAATATCATATTATATGTTTTATATTTTATATTTTATATTTACATAAATTATATAACATCATATTATATATTTTATAAATGACAATTTACGTTTCAGAATAATTTAGAAAGTATTTACATGTATTTTATTAAATGTTGCATTTTATTCTCGACTTGTGCAAAAATTGAACTCGAATTAACAGCTTATACATACTTTTTATCGAATACGATACATGATACAAATTCGCGTTACATTCCTTTCTTTTTTTTACAACGTTTATTAAAGTAGTCCCAGTGAAAATTTTGTTACTTTCTACGAAATCGTCAACGTTATCATTGACGGAAGGACAAATTTCTGCGATGCAGGTTCGACACCGTACCCGGACATGACGGCACGGGAAGTGATGCGGAACGTGCAGAACGGTTACCGACTGGAGAGGCCTTCGCACTGCCGAAGCGAGCTGTTCAGAGTGATATCCCGATGTTGGCACGCCGATCCTGACCGCAGGCCGGAGTTCCAGACTCTGAGGAGAGATCTGGCGCAGTTACTCGAGGACAATATGAACGGACATTACGTAGATCTCGAGAGTTTCGCATCAGAATGTATCGATTGAAGCATGCGCTCGATGAAGGATCCCTGTTCGAAATCTTTTGAGAATCGTTTGCTCCTCTCTAACGTACACGAACGAATCGTTGATCTGCGAACGTAATCGACTCGTGTCCAACAAATCGGATGGACAATTTCACGATCGACTTCGAAATCTTCGAGTTCGCTGAAAGCACGCACGTGTTTCGATCGACATCTGATCGATGCTTATGGAACGCGTGAATGCGAGCAGTGCGACGTTTGTTTTCTTTTCCTTTGTAACGAGGTAACCTGTGCGGTTTCGCGGAGAGGAACGAGAGGATTATGTCAGTAGAGTGGTTTCTTCTTACGATATTTGTCAGCTCGGAACTGGAAACGCGTGAGTGAGAGCAGTTCTTTCGTCAAAAAGAAAAAAAAAAAAAAAAAGAAAAGCTTCTGATATTTTCTAGAAACTGTATTGTATATGGAATGTTGAAGAATGTGAGAGTCAGAATCCGTCCAATATACGTGGTTTTAATATTTCACAAAATTTCGCGAAGAAAAGAAGCAATTCTGGATGCTTAGGCAGATTCTGTAAATATTACGGAGCGACGTAGCTTAACTCGTTTAATTTAAATACTTTGACTCAAGTGCATACGGATTTCGAGGAAAAAGTGCTGATACGACGTGAAAGACGAAGAATAATTTGCATCGAACGTAAAATTGGATAGCAGCGAGCGCGTGAAACGTGAAGACGAAATTACGAATCGCGAGGCGAGAACGATGATTTAGCAATGCATATATACAAACGGTCTGTACAGTTAGGGTTAACAAATGTTCTACGCCGTTTGTTTATTTGAACGACGAGGAAATGTCGAAGATTCTCTATCGTTTAGTATTACTATGGTGTATCTAGCGTTATTTTCATCAATTAATGCGCCAGTTGAAGATTCGTTATACATGTCGGTGTTTCTCCTTTAACATAGTGATTCACGTGCTTTGTAAGATAAAACACGAACAAAAAAAAGCACAAGAAAGAAAAGAAAGAAGATGTATGATCATAAAAAGACATGAAATCATCTAGTTGCAAGCTTGACTTTGCTCGTGTTTGACAAAAAAAAAAAAAAACTTCGAAACGAAGAAACACCGATATGTAAACGATCGGTTACGCAACTCGTCGTGTGTATAAATTTCGTGGCAACGCGAAACGATCGACGACGTATGTACGTCGTTTTATACGTATACGTACGTCAGATGTATTTTTCTCATTCACGGTCACTGTACATAAACTCGCATCATTGTAAACGCGTGGTGTCAAACGAAACAGAAAAACGAAAAAAAATAATATGGATGCGATCGTTTCCCTATCGTCTCGTCGTAATTGTACACGACGATCTAACGCATACAATAATTACTATTATCCGTATTGTCATTAACGAATCGTTTATCAAGCACGTACGTTTATATAAAGTTTCAATCGTCGATCATGTAATTCTTAATCATTCTAGTCTCTCTCGACGGGGTGGCGATTGGTTCTTGATTAAGCACGGGAATCGCGTGTAAATTTATTAATCGTGGATTGTGATATCTTCGTACGTATTGTTTTTTTCTTCTTCTTCTTTTTATACATAATATATTTACGAGTATTTCCCCTTGGAAACTGATTAAAGCCCCACCATTGTCGGTTGATTATTTTATTAAGTTTCGTACGTTGATGAAACGTTTTTTTTTTTTTTTAGAGTAATTCTTCGGTGTAATCGAAGAGAAGCGATTATTTTTTTATCGCGACGTTTCTCTTTGCGTAGTTTTGCGATTCGATCCTATATATGCGTACATCCTTTTCCTATTTTTTTTTTTTGTCCACCGTTCCCTGTTACCCCCCAAAAAAATGCAAGATTTATTGTATGTACACTCAACTACTGTAAGAGATTTTTTTTTTTGTCAGTAAACGTTGTCATAAATCTAATTCTTTTGGTATTTTATTTTCATTTATCGTATATCAGTGAAATTATGTATGCTCAAGGACCAGGGATCTTGGCTGTCATAAAAATGACACAAGATCAAGTTCGTCATATCTTGAGGATTCAAAAAAAGAGGGAGAGAATCGAAAGATAAATGCAGACGATATAACGAGAGGAACATAAATTACATTGGAATGTTGAAATTATTGATTGAAATTAGTTTTTACGTCCGCTTAGTTTGCCGAGGACTATCTTTCAAAAAGTTTTAATACTTCCATTAATTTCCTTTACGTTTTCTATTTACGTCTTCTGCTATTGATATAAATTTCTCAAGAAATCATATTTAAACATCTTTAAACAATCTTTGTGCGCTCACATCTCTGAAACGAGAAATAAAAGTATCTAGACGTATGCGCGTAAGATAAATCATCAATTAATCTCACAGAGAGTATGAAATAACGTGCTACGGTTAAGATTAACGATTGAAATGTAAGTGGTTCAAGGCAATAAGGTCTCATTTGAATAAACAAGCGTCGAAACGTCACGCGAGTTGAGAACAAAAAGTAGCATGTTTTCGTTTAATTAAATATCCATCGAGATAACGAGAGAAAAATACTTTAATAGAGCGAGAAATTCGCGAATAATTGACCGAGAATGCGAAATTAAATTCTCGATCTTTTGTCGATTTCATCGCGAGAACGTACCGACGAGTTGTCATCACGATGATATTATTCACGCGTTTTTTTTCGTTTCTCGATTATTCCCTGTCTCGTTGTTAATTAGCTTGCTGTCAATAATTGCAAAAACTATATTTCTACGCGACGTATCTGCCTTAAACTTTAATTGAAAATTTTCAAAGATTCGAAAAGAAGGTTGAATAGTGTGACAAGTTGATTAAATTAATAATTTATTCAAACAACGAATGACAAATCTACTACTCGACTATTTTGATTTGTTTATCGATGCTCGTAAAGTGCGTAAAAAATTAATATCAATTAAATTAATGTTGGAACACGGCGTTGATAATTATCGTTCGATTAGAAGTTGTATCTAGGAAGAACACATGCTGGATAGTTGCAGTTTAATTTTATACATGCGGAATTTTTAGATCTCGTGTTTCCTGTTCGAACGAATAAACCAATTGTCAGGTAATTTATTTCTTTATAACGGGAGATTCATCTCTATGATAATCATGATCGCAAGACTTTCACCTGCCTCTATTATTCTACGATTTTAAAGCGTAATTACACCTGTTCACGGTGGCCAACTTTCTAAAACGATCCCAAAATCTTCCTTCCCAAGCTTTACCTTGAAACCACTCGAAAAGAGAAGATAATATTTTCCATCGAAATGAGTTCATTATTTAGGCACAAATTGTCAATTTTCAAAGCATCGTAGTTAAATAACTATTTAAAAACAGAACAATTTATTAATATAAAGTACCAAACACGTCGACCTTTAACGAGTCTAAATTATTGGAATCTATCTCAATTACAATTGTGAATGGTAATAGAAATTAATTGTAACGATTGACAAGTTGAAATTATAAATTAATTACAAGGATCACTACATAATAATAAAAATTATGACAAACATTTACAGAAATGGAGCCACCTCCAATATCTTTTAAATATTCACATTTTTAATTTATCGTTGCGACATTTTTTAATGCGTCATTAGCTTGATAATATTGCGCTTTGAACAAATCTTGGCATATTAAAAAATTGTCGAAATGAAAGATTCGTTATTATAAATATTTGTTAAAATTAATAACCGCAATAAGAAAGACCGACAATGATAAAAATCGAAAACGATAATAAGAAAAAGCAAGAATAATCGCGAAGGCACATATAATTGGCAATTAAATGCAATCTTCTCTACCGTCAATAAAAGTCTCATCGATACAGGAAACATACTTGCTGAATCGGTAAAATTCGATTCCGTTATCCCCATTCCAAGGCCTCCTCGTAAAATTTGCGCGAGTCGTTTGCATAATTTTAAGCCTTTATCACACGTTAAGCCTTACGCTCTTTGGCTGAGAGATTCCGCAAAAGGCAACGGGACGATCAGGTGCGTTAATTGAATTCTTGCAGCACGCGATATTTTACGATCGAGTGAATTATCCGAGAATTATAGTGCAATAATTGAATTAAGGATTTCATAATTTATCATTAACACCGTCGACGGAATAACCAGCCATTTTACTTTTCGCCTGCCGTGAAACTAAATTTACGCCTCTCGAGCTTATCTTTGTAGATCCGAGATTCCTGCTATCGATCGTTGATCGTTTGCCACAGAGAATGTCTTCGTGTTAGAAAATTTCGCATTTTATAAGTCGAGTTTTATATATTTCCATTGTGGATGCAAGAATCGACGAAAATTTTCAACAAACCGAGAAATATAAATAGCATTCATACTTTTAGCGATTTTACTTTTATTTTAAAACCGCGAATGTGAATAATAACGAAAATCGATCGACAATGAAACTAAAACTAAAAGTTTGGATAATTCCTAGTAAAAGTACAAAACGGTGGTGTGACCAGAGTGAACTAAGAATATAACAGCTACTGAATTAAACTAAAATTATAAATAAATAACTAAGAATATAACAGCTACTAAATTAAATTAAAAGTATAAATAACATGTGAATACGAGTAACCAAAATTAATTGAAAGATGTAAATAAGCGTTAGTTTAATCAATTTTCAGTAGAGACGGTAGAAAGTGAACACGGCAGGAGTCACTCAGGCAAGAATGTCCCTAGGAAGGAAGTATGTAAAACGCAGAAGAATCGTCGAACGTTCCCAATCATCCCTGATTGAGAACTGTCAGTAGAAACTGCGTGGCCAGCATGTATGAACGTTCAGGCTTCAGGGCCGTCGTACTTTGTAACATGTGTCGGGACAAGGATCGTTATCGTAAATTGGATCGCATTCCGGAAATCTTGAAACAGCCGTAAAACGTCGAAACCTGTTTGCAGTGATGGGTGGTTCGATGATCGGAGGAGAATGAGATCTTACGTCGATCGAAAAATTCATTCAGTATATTTCCCTTTTCGTTCAGTCACATTGTGGGATATGAAGAATGTTGAACGAGTGTCGTTATATACTTTCTAACGTGTTGTATATTTCTTAATGTTAGAATTATATAAATATTTTCCGATGTCGCAAGATCTTTGCGACAGATTTCTTAAATAATATTCAAACGACAATGATACCAGTGTTTTAATCAAGAATGATGAGTTGACTTGTAAAAAGTTGGAAAATTTTTAAAGTTCTACGACGAGTTACTGCGTGCTAAAGAAGCTTCTTTAGTAGAATCAAACTATCTTCAATTAAAGGTTTAAACTATGTTTTATTGCTGTATAAGCTTGAATGAGTTTCTGAAACTATCTTTGAATGATTTTAAACGATTTAGAAAAATATAGAACTATCTAACAATAACCTTTTAACTTTCAGAGGATTTCAAATCTTGAAACGTTAATTTAGCAACAACTTCAACGCGTTCGTTGCGATATGTTGCAGTTTCACGAAGATCGAAGAGAATTCACATAGGAAACGTCCATCGTGTGACTAGGTCGCGGTTGCTATCTATGGAAAGACTTTCGCCTGAAGACCAAGCAACACGATATCGAGGTAACAACGTGAGAGTAAAATGAAAATGAAAAAACGAGTCACATATATTTTTCTCGGCCACATTTTCAAATCACGTTCGATTATGCTGAAAATTTCAAGAGGCTGATACACTTGAAAATTACTCACAAGTAGAAAGTATGACAAGATAATCATTCGTACGACCAACGACTTATAAAATATTTTCGTTTTAATAAAAATTTTATTAGATTTCACAGTGTAGCTTACCAGTCACTTTCTCCTCTCCTAAAACACTCTAACACTCTTACAATTATCAATTGAAGGTACGTGGAGTTTCATCGAGCAATAAAATAACTCCTGACGAGTTGTTTATCGCGACAATTTGCGGTCATAGAAGGAATAATAATTGCTAGACAGTTAGAAGATCCTTTCCACTCCGTGGCAAGCAAGATCGCAGCGACCCGTTCCACTTTCGTTCGTGGCCAGCTGAAAATTTTGTCTCGCGTTGATCAGCATTCTTTTTCTTTTACACAGCCACGTTAACGAACCGGCGACCCAAATATTCTTCGAAATGGACGCGTTTCACTTTACTAAAACGTGCGTGTCGAATCGAGGGATATCGTTGCCCGTTGCGTTGTTTCCTGCTCCTTCGACAGTTTTTCGTCTCGTTTAAATAAGTTTCGACGACGAAACGTTTTCGGTGTTGGCATCATTCACGGGAGAACAAAGATCGGCAACGAATCGAGGATAAAGAGAGCCTCGCGGAAACAAAGAGCACCGCCGTAACGAGTTTCCGATCGACTTTCAGACGCCGAAACGTTTCTTCAGTAATTTTCAAACGGGACAGCCTTTCAATTTTGCGAGTATAACGAATCGTCTTGTTCCTGCAAAAGAAGAGATCAGAGGAAGTTTTGAGACGATCTTGACTTGACGATCCTCTGTTCTAATTACCAAAAAGAAACTCCAAAGAGGGAAAGAAAAACGTGACGATACAACGAGAAGGATGAATAACTTGTAAATCACGATAATTATCGTCGTGATAATATATTAGTTGCCGGAAGTAGAAAACGACCGAGAAAGAATTTAATTGGTTCTCACGAAATGAAACGAGCAGTTTCAGCCGTCGTGTAAATTACATTCTTACTGAGATGCTCAAATGATCTAAACATCCAGTGAAAGTTGGAATAAAACTAAAGCAAGTAGTTACAAAATAACAATAAAAATAAAGACACGCGTCTATAGTTGCAACACTTTCTTAATATCACGTTCTTAATATAACGTGAATTTTAGATACCACGCACTTCGGTCAATTATTTGACTCTCGTTTTCGTCTTATTTCACTACATTTCATTCAAATAAGACGATGCATCGTTTAGACAATAGTTCGTCAAATATTTTAGTCAGACAACGTCTACACACTAAACTCTCGAGTAAAATAACGAAATTATTTTACGCTCACCTACTTTCTGCCACGCTGCATCTATTCGAATAAGACGATACATCATTCAAACAATAATCCCTCGAATGTTTCATCAGGATAACACCCCGAGCAGAGCCAGACCCCACCATTTAAATTCACCGATCCACGACAAAGCAGCGCGCAACTTGTTGACAAATTTTACGAGGCGCCGATCGAGAAGAGCATTCTAAATCTCCCCTGGGATCCGATCGAACGCGTCGTTAACATCGCCGCGCGATGGTCTCTCTAGTCGGTTCGCATCGACGCGTAAATCAAGAACATACGGCCGCTTGCAACGTACCTCTCGCCCCACCAACTTGAACTTGTACGCGTCCTAGCGTAATCCTGGCTCTCCAGCATCGTCTGAACACTCGCGTGAACGCGAACGATCCACGAGTTGGCAATAACCGTTCTCTTTATCGAGGCAAGGGAGCCGCGAATCGTCTCGCGACCGATTTCGTCGCCCGATTTATTTCGATCTCCACCGCTCCCTTTAAAATATCCGACAGACAAATATCCGGAGCGTGTCGTTAAAGTTGGCAGTGGGAACACCTCTCGCGGCCGCGTTCCAACCATCTTTGCGCCGGCTGTTTCGGGATGCAGATTCGCAGCGACGAACAATGGAAACGACGCTACAGTATGCCGCGACACTTTCACGGTTGGGATATTTACCGCGTGAAATTAGGTGAACGATTGAGGAGGGTTCGGCGTGCTGCGCGCTGTTCGATGGCACGTTCGAAGATTACTCGTTGAGAGTAATTTAACCCGTTGCGCTGGCAGCGCGGACCATAACGAGTGACCGAGCCGTGTACATTCGTTTTGCCTCGGTTACATTTAAATACACTTAAAACTGAGAAAATGTTGCAATTTCGGACAAAATATTCCTGACCGTCGCAAGAGGTTAAACTCCACTTTGACTTGTCAATTTTAGAACACTAATCAATTTTTGAAGCGTTTATAAAAATCGTAAAACATGTTAAGTGTGTGGGATTTTATATTTTAGAGGAATGTAGGAATTTACTGAAACTTACAATAAGTTTAGATATTTTATATGTTTCTGTATGTTCTACGTAACATTTGCACCTTTGAATTTCCCATAAATGCATAGAAATCTAACAACTGTACGAAAATTAATACTTTTATTAAAAAAAGAACACATACATATAAAATACTAATAGGATTTCAGTAGTCTCTTGACAGTAAAAATTTCCTGCAAGGATTTTATTTCTGTTAAATATCTAATTATTCACTATGTACATACTTCAATTTCATAATCCGTATTGTACGATATATATTTCAATTGTAGTATTTTGTCAATACTTACGATCATGATCAGTTTCTCGATTCAGAAACTAGAATTAAATTGATGCTCTTACTTCAATAATCTCCACCAATTTATATAAATCAATGTATAAGCACTAAATACAGTGTTAATACATAAACATTAAAAATTGTGAATCTTACTTTGTTCTTCGTTGAACAAGAACGAGCGTCTAAAATTCTACTTTAAATTTATCGCGCGAGACTTCTATCGTGATAGAAACGTAATAGGCACTAAGAGTCCCATAAGCAGCGATAACAGTATGTTCCTCGACGCCCGAGAGATCTGAAACCAGTTGCTTTATTGCGAGTTAATCACGTTCTATCCGTAATTCTGTTCCACCGAATGTTGTGAACGGCCGCTCGTTTCTGTGCAGTATGTCGCCAATTACAAGCCGCGAGCCGAGGCTCGTAAACGCCTTAGAAACTTCCCCGACAGCCTTTATGCGAGAGTGACGAACGTTGATTGCTGGCTTAACTCGAAGACCCGCGCGATTCGATTCGGAAACGCTTGATCGCTTTCACTCTTCGTGGCTCGTCGGAACGACGCCGTTAGAAACGTGAGCGAAACGATCGTGAAACGCCGGCAGGATTTAAGACTTCGGGTAAGAAAATTTATAGACGCAGAGAGCATTCTCGTTTTTAATTGTTGTAATTTCGATAGCCGTTTCCGTGAAAGCACGTTTTACGACGGCGGATTTTTATGCATCCTTTGGAACATACAACGTTTTCGGCACGATGATTCTTCTTTCTTTGTAAAATGATAAATAATAATTCTCTTCCTTTGTTATTCTTTGTTCGTAAAAATATGAAATTATGCAGAGTTCTTAGCAGAGTTTAGTGAAAAGAGTGACAAAGTATCGATAGAAGAAAGAACATACGTTTGATAGTTTTAACTGTTCAACGTTTCTGACTAACTTCGCTACAGCTGGCAGAAGAGAATGTAAATTAAATCGCGTGAATGTTAGCAAATCTACTTCGAAGAATCAAAAGTTACGAAAGGCTAGAACAATTGTTGTTTTATTCTCTGTATTACTACTTGTGTGCTAACGAATGTTAATTCGTCTTCTATTTACTACGTTATCGACATCGACATCGATTAAGATATTATACTTAACTTTCTAAAATAGCTTTCCCAACGTGATATCGAGCGCTATGTAAAGTTGGGATCATCTACTGTTATAATATATATATATATATATATATATATATATATATATATATATATATATATATATATAGGATTTCTTTTGCAAGTTGGATCTTATCAAGGGACTCGAAGAGAAAACGTCATCAACCATCTGTTGCTTGAATCATAATTGAGGACGATGATCTCTCGTTTTAATGAAAGTATCCTGCTTTCTGAATGCCGGAAAAATATCAACAGAAGAGATAAATGAAGATTTATATCCTTCCCGTGGAACTCCTATCCATTCTATCGTTCGAGTTTACTTGTGTGAGCGAAGACAGATAAGAATGAAATTGTACGATTTACATCGAAAGTTACATGTACGCTAATGGCGACAATCACGGAGAAAATGTAAAGTGACGAGAATCAGCTGGACGAATGAAACACGTCACTTTTCATTGAAACGGGAGAGAATTTAGTCGTGAAATTTCATATCACTCACGATTTACGACAAACGAAGTTTCTAATTCTATCAACGTGACGAACGCTGAAATTCCAAATTGCAATCGACCTTGATCGATTCACTCACAATTTGTTAATCACAATTTAATCGAGTTAATATAACACAGTTTCAGTGACGTTGTTAAAATAAAAATTCCAAATGACAGAAATTTTCAAAGAAACAATCTTTACAGGAATAAAAATTCGAAATTGCAATCACGCCAGTTAAAATACAAAAAAGAAGAAAAAAAGAAAATCTGTAATCTCACCAGTAGGTACGTAAGAAAAATCAAAATTCCAAACTACAGTCACGATGAAAACTAAATTGCGATCAAAAACTTTATATCCCACCAACTGAATAAAACTAATAGAAATAATAAAATAACCAAGTAAAAATTGCCAAACTGATTGTGATCGAAGCAAAAGGAAACTACATTTCCAAATTAAAACCGCGGCACAAATTGCAAAATTCAACGGAAGAGAAAAAAGGGGGACAAAGATGAACAAAGAACCGTAGGAAAGTAGCAAGGAGCAACAATCGCGGTGAAAACGTCACGTGCTGTCGCATCAAGGGTGATGCGAGCGACCACCACTCGGCCGGTGCTCCCCTCGGAGCAGTAAAGCTGTAACGAGCCGAAGAAGAGCAAAGGAGGAGGTCGAGTGACCGACTTCTTCCTCCTCTCCTCGATACGACACGCTTATCCGACCGTCCGGTTTTCTCGGTCACGGCTCGACGAAGGGGGGAAAACAACACGCAGGACGAAGCACGCTCGTTCCTACATTACCCCCACGTGAGGCCAGACCAGGCATCGGGCCACGATTCTTCTTCTTCTTCTTCTTCGTCTTCGTCTTCGTCTTCTTCGGCCGGTCTCTCCTTCCACCTGATGAAGACGAGGACCGTACGCGTTCCGCGGCGGCTGTAGCGAGAGGTCGGCGCGCTTCCACGAGCGTACAATTTTTCGTCCTCGCGGTGAGACACGCTGCGTCCAGACGATCGTTGCTCCGCGGACGTCGATGAGGAGTGCGAGATCGAGCAACGGTCGATTAATTTGTTTCGGTTTAAGGTGACTCTGTCAGGCTTGAATTGAAATTATCGTCGGAGGACGTTTGTGTTTCTTTTTTTTTTTTTTTTTTTGATCGAAGACTGGTGATTTGTTTCGTTTATTGATTGATTATTATCGCTATTGTCAGCATTGAAAGTTTCGAGATTATCGGGAAGTTTGGGAGATTCTTGAATATTTTATATCGAAGAGGAGAGTTGAAATAGTTGGTGGTGATAGTGATTGTGGTTTTCGTGCGTTGAAGTGAGAACACTTTGATGAGAGATCGTATGAGGGTACAATGATGGCTCGAGGATTGTTCTTTATCGCGGTGGTAAGAAATTGAATTTTTGATTTTATGTTATTCGCCCGATGAGATTTGGTATTTTGTTTTGAATTTGCCAAAACTTTAGCTGGTAACCGTTACTTCTTTCTTATCTCATAGACGATCCTGATATTTTAATTAAGCGAGACATTATGAAAATCATTTAAGAAGATACAATTTAATTCAAAGTATTCGCGTGCAATTAATTATTCGCGTTGTTACTGTTATACTTGCTTACAATCGAGTCGTTCGGAAATTGACGAAACTGATCGTCATAAAAATTTCTCAATTGATCACTCTGCAGATAAAACAGAATTCCTGCGTCCGTTCCTTCGTTTTCCTCTTTCTATCCAAATTTCCAAACTCCAACAGAGATGAAAGAAAAAAAGACAGTAGCTACCCTGCAACCATGCTCGTGTCAATCAACGACACGTGCAACTCGAATTCGTGCGAAATTATTTATTACCTCTCAGACAAGAGAGTTAATAGAGCAATCATTCGCGTTATCTGCATGCTAATTAATAATTACCAGAAACCAACTTTCGACGTAATTACTCTCGATCGATATCTGTATAAAAAGAGAGAGAAAAAAAAAGAAATGAACGCGAGACATCTCGTTAATTAACTTCTGTCGGTGACACACGAAACGTCGCCTCGCACACGTGATCTGCAACATGTTCGATCGAACATCTTCGAGTTCACAGACAGGAAGTAGAACGAAATCTTCGTGTTTTCGTGGAGGGAAGATGAGTAGTTCTCTGGTGTGTGTGTGTGTGTGTGTGAGTCTGCTGGCTGGTAAAGTGGAACAACCTTTGCGTGTCCTTGATCCGGTAACCTGGCGGAAGCAGGAAAAGTAAATAGATTCCCTTAATTGCCGCGAGTTCCCTCTCGCGTGTTGGCAAGTGATTTATCGGCGATTGGGAATATGAGATCGCTGTCTGAACACCTGTCCAGAACGTGCAATTGCCCGCGTGATTTTTGCCAACCGAGGCAATTGTTCGCTCGTCTTATCGTATTTCGTCGATCGGCACGCTCGTTCCCTCCATTTTCTCCTCTGTTAGAATCCTGAGAATTAGGTTGTTCGATAGAACAGTTTACGCGCGCGTGCTTCGTCATTAGTTCCTGTTCGACTCAGATCGATCAAGTCACCGCTGATGGTGATTCTGCGATCTTTACGTGATTTTCCGGCGTTTATTTATAGATTATTATTAGCTGCTTCCACAATAGTTATTATTAATTGGCCATTAATAATGTTAGAAATTATAAATCATTATTATGTGATTAGTTATATTATTTGGTCGTTTCGTGCAATTTGTAATTTGTAAATAATATTGATATACATGCTTGAGTTAATAAGAGTCATGTGTACCGTTGTTTAATTATAAAAAATTAATCAGAGTAAATTTCTCGAAGAACTGTGAGATTGTAAAGGAAAATTTGGAGTAAGAAACATTTAAAATTATTGAAATTTTGTCCTTTCTACGGTGTCTCTAATTGTATTTAATTGTCTCTAATTTTAATTAAATCGAGTCTTCCGAGTGATTAATCGATTTCTTCTCTTCGAAATTACAAGTAGCTCCTTCGAACCAAAGTTAAAATTACACAAAGTTAAATTTCACCGGTGAGTCGACTCGATCGGACAATTTTGACTTGTAATTTACAACAGGCACGTATCTTCTTAGGCCGATAAACAGTCGGTGAAAGTTCTCGATAATGATCTAAGGTCTTCACGAAAGTTTTGTACCTTGAAGATATTAATCGCGTTGATATTTGTAACGAGAAAAAAAAAAAAAAAAGGAAAAGAAAAAAGGAAGGCACCTCTTGCTCGAGGGAAACGTTACAAGAGCAAAATGCTGCACATCGGTAGAAAGTTTGTCGTATTGTTGCATTCACGCGAAAAGTATTAACATTTCAACGACAAAACATTTAAACGAGGCTGCTTCGAAAATTTACGACTCGTTATAATACAACGTAGTATTCGAAAGTTTTGCGAATTTACACTTTCACGAATACAAGCAAAGAAATAGGACCCAAGGTGGGAATTTATTTTGTTTTTATTTCTTAGCGTGACGAGTACTTTTAAATATTTTGTATACTTCTGCAAATTAATTTCAACTTCCTAGTACACGATTAATTTGAATTTCATACGTGAATATTTGTAACATTTGATTACAGTGTTTACTGTACTGACGTTAGTCGAATGATCAATTTCAAGGAATTAAATCGATGATATTTTCATTGATGCGTACATCGTAAAGAAACATAAGAATCGTGTACATTTGTAAACTAAAGACATATACATATATGTTTTTTGTAAAGAAAAATAAGTAAGTTATTCCTTAATAAGATCCAACGATTTTCGAAGAAAATACAAAAGAATATCAAGCGTTTCATTTGCAAACGTGTTCATTTACGTATTGCGTTTAACGTGCCGCTACGTCGAATGATCACGACGAAGTAAAAGGAGAGATCGCCGGCGATCGATACCGATCGAGAAACAAACGCCAGGAAACGTTACAACGTGTCTCAAATAAACGATCGTTACAACGAGCGTTACAAAATATCCTGAGGAAAAAAAATCGCACGCGATTGGCCAAGAATCGATGAACACCCGCTGATACGAGAAGAGGAAACAGAAGAGGAAGAAGAAGAAGAAGAAGAAAAAAAAAGGATCACTCAGTGAAATCGTAGAGCTCTTCTTTCTTGGTGAGCATCATGGTTACTAGGTCAGCGCCGATTGCAAACGAAAGAGGATATGTTGGAATTTCCACGTTTATGGTTATTTCACGTGGCATAATATGATGTTTAAGTGGCTGCACGTGTTGTTACATCGGCCAGCGCTTCCTGCAAACACGCCACGCATTAACACTTCGTGTTTCGCGTTTCTCTCTTATCTGCTCGTGGCAGGAAATCTCGAACACACTGTGATCCGTGTAAGAAACCGCATACGGACAAGAGAAACGACGTCACGTAGCAGCGGAACAATGGGAGTAATAATTTATTGAAAACGCGACATAACACGATAACAGTGTTGTAACCGATACGGATAACGCTGGTACGAAGTTCAAAGACATCGTTCGGATTGCGAGACAGTGTGACGCCTTTGGCCACGACTTCCAGATAGATCACGCAGTTGCCTGGAGCGAATTTCTGTGAGTCTACTCTCGCGACAGGACTTGACTTAATTTAGATTGAGAAAGATCCTATACAGATGGTTTCAATAATTGAGGAGTGGAGTGATTATTGATACTTTGCAATGATTCCGGTTAAACTTAGTGGTTGAGCAGTATGAGATGTGTTGGAATGAATCTAGTAGATGGTTTTAATTTAGTAGATGTAATAGATTTTTTTTTTTTGTGTACAGAAGGATGGAATTTACATACATCCAAAAATGGATTTATTATATACGTTCTACGTAAGTCGACAAAATATATACAATTTTTTTTATCGATGAATTTAAGGATTGAACCAACGAGCTACACACCTACTTACATCTAAGTTGCTTTACTTGAGCCTTTCGTCAACAACGGATGATCATCAGTCGAGTTCAACTCCACTCAAATTAAATCTAAGATCCACTTGCCAATCCTAAGATAACCGTGCGATACGCGAACAAACGACTAACCTACTAGACCAGACAAGATCGTGACGCCTCGATATCGCCAAGAAATTCATATTTTAGAAAGTATCCTCCTGCAACGGCGTGAAAGTTACACAACCAGATTCATTCAGATTGAAACAGAGAAACCAGGTAAACGGCTGGATAAATGAAACTCGTTATCTCGTCATCGATCGCGCGAGATCCACGATTTCATTAGCCGCCCGCGAAGCCGTATAGAACGTTAGAAACGAATGGAAAACTTTCCTTCGATCCACCGTGCTGTAGGAAAATCCGTGCACGCGAGCAGTTCCGTTTTGCTCGGAACTAATCACGGATTGGAAACAGCTCGTGACTTTCACCGGTGCACGCGAGTCCTATCCGCCTGTGCGTGAGCGTGCGCGCGTTTTTTCTTTAATCGTTTCTCAACGTCGGCGTTTCTGCTCGGTGGATAGATGACGTGATTTCACCGAGGCGACACGTGGCTCGTGATCGTTGAGTTTTCCACGACGATTTCACGACGTTACGCACTTTATAACGCCACTTCCGCCGCGAGCATAAACGAAATTAACGTTTCTCCGTGGCTTCCACCGGCGCGTCAAAGGAGATCTCTTCCGTGATAGTCGGACGCACCGCTCGCGAGTACGGTTTCCCCTACGCGATCAATTCCCGCCGGGTTATAATAGAAGAATCGCGCTATTGTGCCTGTCGGGATTGTATATGCTGTTACGATTCCAAGAGGGAAAGGATTTTGTCTCGAATAAAAAGATCGCTAGATAAATCGTGTTGTATCAGCGAGGAAAGAAGAAAAAGAAGAAGAAGGAAAGATAGTGAGTAAATTCGACGAAAAATATAAAACTAAGCAAAATTATACAGTTGCTCGCATTACGTTCCGGAATCTAAATTTAAAAACTTGAAAGAATTAAAAAAGAAACACAACAGAAATCTTATTTCAAGAATATCTATCTGTTGGAATAGATCTAATCAATCTCTATTTAAAATATTGTAATCAAAATTCTATCTTCATCTAAGAAATTCCCCTTTCGAAACTTTTGTTTCGTTTTACTCGATCTACTTTTTTTTCGGAAACTTTCTGCATTCGATCGTTCAAATGTCACGGACTTGTAGAAAGTGCGAGTTTGCATAATGAAAATATGATTAATAGTTCGAGGAGAGTAAAGTCTCAATGTGCCTTGGCACAATTCTCGTTGACCCACAATACTATTTTTGGAAGTAATAATACGTTTATGCGAATATATAGGATTCATTTCACTCTCTAGGTAGTTGTGCTACTGTCCTCGATCGACGTCAACGCCGAGAAGGATTCGAAAGACGACGTGGACCTCAACGAACGCAAAGAAAGCAACGAGACGACCACATCTATCAAGATCAACGACGACTCGTTCAGAAACAGAACGAATAAAATACGGGAGAACGTGAGTGTAGGAAGTTTTCATTTCCTTAAACAACGCTGCGCTGGTCAAATTAACTGCAATTAACTTAAATTAAATTTATTGTCAATGTCAACTTCCATCGAATTATTATTAATAGCAATTGTTATTTCGGTTTTCAGCAATTGGGAAAAATTCGCGCGCTATTGAATAATGGAAGTCGACAGAACGTCAGCAGGGAACTTATGCTACCTAAAAGCGTGGACATCGCGAAGGTTATATCCGACGATGCCACTGGCGATGAGGAAGGATTGGAAGAATTGCCCGAGGCAAGTGTCAAGAAATTCATTATGTTTCTTACTGTAAGATTCTTAATTTCAAGTACAAGAGTACAAGAGTATGTAATAAAAGAAAATATAGGTTTCTATTTGAATATTTTAACGTAACCTCGGCAAAATATTTTGACGTGATCTCAACGGTAAAGAAATGACAGCATAATGTACAATTTTTCCTAGTGTCTTATTTTTGAGTATTTTGAGTTCTCAGTTGAAACACACTGTAGAAAGTAACTTGTCCCGTCATCCTATAAATTTTAAATAATAAACATCGATTTAACTTGGATTACTTTTACGATGCTGAATGAACGTTGAAGGAAGCAACTTTTTTGAATCGTTTTGCAGCAAGTATGTTCCGCCGCCAATATTACTGTGATTGAACGAAAGATTGACGACCCTCGTTACGAGGAACACTCTTAGAAAGTTACGGTCGGAGCTCCTTTCTATCGTAAATCACATCGAAATCGACAATTTTGTCACATACGAGCGCAACTCTGTATAATTATTTTCGAACGTCAACTTTCTGTTCGTAACGTTGCGGTTAAATATCTGCTGAAGTTTACCATTCCCAAAATTATATATTTCCAAACATTCCAGGCGATCACAAAGATCGTATAAATCTTTGTAAAGGTTCTCTGTGAATTTTCAGAAATTAGTAAACCCAGGTCACAAAAATGAAACGACTAAAAGTTCTAGAGGTCTCTCTTCTAATTTCATTTCAAAAAAACATTTTTATTCACACTTTCACGAATTTATTATACAAACGATAATTAAATGTTTTAGAAATTCGGGAAACTTGTAATTGAAAGGGGGAAAAGATTGAAACAACGAATTGTCGATCCTTTCGAGTTCTTTAAGAACTTCGTTCTTTCGTCCGCGACGGCACTGTTCATTTTCTTTCACGAACACTTTCACGAGTTCATAATTGACACGTTTATTATATTACTAGTCGTAATTCTCAGAGGATCGCGGGCGAAGCTATGTAAATTTCTCGCAGCATGTCGAGAAACTTTCCTCTCCGGTTACTAATTAGCAACCAGGTTAAAATCACTCGAGGGACATATGTTGTTATACTATGTATGTAATTAAGATTTCTCGACCGATAAATAGAATTTTCTAGAGGAACAAGCGTTCGTTCACTACCCGACAAAATTCAACAGCCTGAGTCTTTCTAATTGACTTTTCTCTTCTCCCCTCCAGCCTCAAGAACTGAAAATCATAAGGCCCAGTCTGCGGAAACGGCCTGGTTATCGACCACCTCCAAGAAGACCAAGTTCCCTAAATCGAAGAAATGTCTATGCAGGTTGTTTTCTACAATTCTGGTCATTCAAAGTTCTAGACGAAACATCCTCAATTGCTAGACAACATTATGTTTGTGCAAATTCATATCTTTATGGATGCAACTGAATTTTCTCATCTTTTGCATCTACGGAAAGTTTGGAGAAGCAAAAATACAAAGTGCATAGAAGAATAGTGCTTAAATAAATATATACGAATTGATTAAATATATAAATATAAAATATTAATATATTAAATATTAATTGTATATATTATATATTTATATATTAAATATATAATATATAAATTCGCCCAAAATTTCTGCAAGTGTTCTTAAGCATTGAGAATTTTGAAGTTGCAGAAAATGATAAGTACAAATTTCTGCCCAAGTCCCAATTCATTTCTATCCGTAGGAATATGATTTTGCCTACGTGAATAAACTACCGTATACGCGTAGAAATTTTCAGTCGAACGATTGCACAACAAAATCAGTCAATGAGAATAATTTTCGCAGATCTGTCGAGAACGCCGCTAATCCGACCACCCAGACGACCCACGGAAGTAAAACGAGATCCAACAGAAAAGGAATGTACTTTCTTCACAAAGACGGTTTGCCTCGAAGCGGCTGATTATCCACAGTATGTTTCACGTGTCACCTTCTCGCTCCTCTTTTTCCATCGTTTCGACAAGTTGCAACAATTGCGCAACCCGACTCAGTGACTCGCATTTAAATGGAACTTTCTCCAACGAACGACAAAGGGTGTAGCGTTAATTAGAACTGCGTTTCACAATAACAAAGACGTGATAATTCGCGGCGTCGTTGAAGCGGAAGGATCGTTTTTCGCTTTTCCACGCGATTCCCACACGATTCGAATTGTTCGTTGCGCAATTCGCTCGTTCGACCTCCGTGCTCTCATAACCGTAACCGTAAGCCGTCTCTTTAATGGAGAATTATGGATTTATGGAGATAGGGAGGGAAAAGTCTCGAGAGCAATTGTCTAAATTTTCCTTTCCTCGTCCCATTTCTTTTCTTCTTCTTCTTCTTCTCCTCTATTTTTTTTTTCACGTGATTTCACTGAATTGTGAGAAAGTTTGCTAGAAATGAGATTCGAGGAGGAAGAATTCTCGTTGAATTTATTGTTACGTTTGGTATCACGTGGATTTTAATTGGGTGAAATTTCTTTTCCAGCGACGCGATCGCCAGGAGTTTGCGAAGTAACAAGGAGATGGTCACTGCTCTGTTGACCGATTACAAGTCACAGGATTTCGACGACTCTGGCGAAAGTCCGCCGATCGCGTTGCCTCTGGAGAACAAGTACGAGAATCGATACGAGAGCAATGAGATTAGAAGGTGAGATCGAACTTGTGAATTATTTTCCTTCGACAAAGTTTAAACTTCATTGACTGAGAAATGAATTTGTCACAGAACTATTCTTTCACTCGTTATTTGTCAAATTAATTGAATGAACTAAAAGTAATTTCTATTTATTAATTTTCAATTTTAAATTCCACTTGTAAAAGTTTCTGATTTAAAAGGAAATGATCGTTGGTTAATAAATTTTCCACCGTGCGCCTGTTGAATGGCAATCAGGTTCAACAGCGGTGCTTTGGAGCAACACGCGTTATCATGACACGGGATAATTAATATCACGAATATTGAAACTATTTTGTAAAATTGTATTTGTTATGGGATACTTGTTTTATTGCAGGAGATCCGATATGAGCTCATCGTTCGAAAATGTCGAAGAAGGTTTCACGTGTCCGTCTGTTATCAAGTATGCACGACCACAATTGGCTAGAGCCGCTTCTGGTATCTGGAAATACATAATAAACACCGGCGAGCACACGCAAACTCTACGATTAGAGAAATGCACGTAAGTAAAAGACTATTGCAGTTAGTTTACGTCGAGCGTTACGTAAAATTCAGCATTCAATCGCTTCATCTGTTTTATAATACGTAGAGCAGCGGACAGAACTATGATTGTTAATAATCTGTTTTATTCTGTTAGTGAAAGTAATCAACTCTCCGTGCACACTGTTTTCTAATATGATGTGATACATTTTCTTGCCATTTATTTGTTAAATTTTCTTTTATTTCTTGCTACACTTTCTTCTTGCTATTTGTTACTACTTTTACCAGCCACGGTTAAGAAAAGATTTCCTGCTCGGTTTCAAAAGCAATTTCGTTCACCTCGGCCAATCGTTCCACTGATCGGTTTTCGTAGCTGAATATCGAATTGATTCGATTAGCACTTTCCCAGTAAAATTTATCGAAGGATCTTCGCTCGCCATAGAAATCGAAATTCGATCGCCTTGTCACAAACCAGCGAACAAAAGACTCCTCTTTGTGGTATCGAAGTCTCAAACTAGAATGTTAAGAAAAAAAAAAATTGTTCCAAGTTTGTTACCACCGAACACTGCGGACTTCAATCGAACGATTGACGGACTGTGACGTTCAACTTCAATTACAGAAACCCACAGGCGAGCTGTTCCTTCATATCGGAGAATTATCGATCTTCTTGCATGCAAGTGTACAATTACCACAGGCTATTAGCGTGGGACAACAAACTGGGCCTTCACATGGATATTTTCAAAGTACCATCGTGCTGTAGTTGCCACGTGCACGGTTACGCCGAGATTTTTCCACCACATCAAAAAGACCCACCGTCCAGGGCTAAGGAGTCGTTTCCTGGATCTGATTTCGCCACCACTGACCAGAAAGACGACTACGAGGACTCTCCTAAATTAAACTATTTGAATAAGTACACGTTCGATTCTTCTCTCGGTAGGTGAAAAGACAAAAAATACTTCCTTTCATAAATTTTCTTTTTCTTTCTTTTCTTTGAAGAATTTAGAGAATAGACGCGAATGTATATATTTTTAAAACTTTGTAGGCTCGAGTAACAAAAAACCTATCATAGAATCTACACCAAGTAGACCACCGTTCGTTCTTCCAGTGAGGACAAGACCAAAGAAGCCTTCATCAACGAGTTCGAGACCGTTCGATAAATTACCACAGCAACATGCACCAAATACTAGAGCACCAGGATACACTGGACCGTTATTGAAAGGTTCTAGGCCGAGCAGACCCAATAGGCCACCGTATAGGAGAGAATCCATATCCCACATCGAGGAACATACCGCGGCTGCGAACAGTACGATTTTAAATAGGTAATTCGTGTGCTTAAGTATCGCGATACAGAATACTGTCTTACGTTTTAAATTAAAGAAATTGAAATCTTTTTGGAGCTGTGTTGTATTGGGGGCGTTATTAAATTATTTGAAATTAGACATTTGACATTAGAATTTCAATTCTACGTTTGAAAATCACACGAATCGAATTGTGGATCGTGGTGTTTAATTTGAATTGCATTTTTCGGCACGATGTAGTTTTTTTAATTCGAGTTGAAGGGGGAAAAAAAATGTTGAACAAAGAAATTTGAAATTGCACAGATACAGCCAACCGTACGATTTGGAAATGGACGCGACGTCGAGGCTACAGAACGGCGGTTTCGACGACGAATACCAAGAACCACAGAGGCGTGTCAATTACAATTACCATCCGATTATCGATTTTTTCAGGCCGGAAGCGATGATGTTGCAATCGTCGGAGGCATCTGATCAAAACAATTCCAACTCGTGGAAACCGTTGATAGCGTCATGAGCGTCGTTTCGTTTTTATCCGGAGTACCTGATTCGTTTCTTTCTTTTGCAAGGAATCGAGATTACCGAACGTTCATCGTGTTTCAATCGACCATGCAGATAGTATTATAGATATACTATATATAGATATACTATATATATTTTGTCTTATAGTTTCCTAGTTTATTCCATAATCGTTAGTATCCTTCAATTTCTATTCGTCGAACTGCTTTTCAACAGAAGCCAGCAAGTTTCAGTAACAATTTACAGAATCTGATTTTTGCTATATACAAAAGGAAATAATCGATAAAAGTTTGTAGATAAATATTAAAAGGTACGTAAATAAAAATATTTAAAGTCATTGTTATTTATTTGTTGACGTGACGCTACAGTAATAAGTTAGAGAAAATACACAACAGTGTTAAGAAATAAGAACGTTTGATACAATTGTACGAAGAATATGCTTCGTTATATACACAATCGCATGTAATGAGATAAATTGAACAGAGGATACTAACGCAATGCTTAAAATTATGGTAGCGGATGTTTAACGCCTACGGAAGTATTACAAACCACAAAGTTGGGCAGGTGCAATTGCAAACACGTTACTATCAAGTAACGTGGCGCGAATTTTTATGTATTTATTATTCTGTACGTGTATCATTATTTATAGACCATCGTTAATATAGTGACATTAACGTAAAATATCGTTAGAGAGAGATGGATTTTTATGTTTCGCAAATAAATAATAATAGTGACTCGCAAATGAATAATGCAACAGTGACTCGATCATAACTTCTTGTTGCAGGTTCTTTACCTAACAGGAATGATATTGTGTTGGACGTTACTTTTAAATAGTTTCACCTTCTTATTCCACGTTTCTCAACATTTCAGCCGTCTTACTAAACACTTCTCGTTCGTTACTTTCTTCCTCATCGTCATGATTTATTAAACCGCATAATATCCATCGCAGTCATAAACATGGGATCATTCAAAATTAAGTTTCTTTCGTGTCTTCTAGTTCCACAAATTGCAAGATTGTAAAAATAGTTTTCACCATTTTATGGTGTATAATATAATATAATCTTTTTATCAATGATCTATAATCTAACCAATAAAAATTTAAATATCATTCAAATTGAGATCATATTTAAAGCATATGATATAATAAATTGAGATTTTCAACTATTTCTTATATTTTACTAACAAAGTAAATATGGTAGAAATTTATTGATAAAAATACTATATATATATATATCCATAGAAATATATAAAATAAAAACAACAGTCAAAAATATAAAAACTAAATTAAAAAATCTTTACTCACGGTATAATTCTTAATAATAAGCCTTAATTCTTAATCAAGTATAATTAATCATCTATCTATCAGTATATCATTATCCATCTTACAGTATAATTCTTAATTAATATGCCTATAATTTCTAATAATATATCTACGAAATATACTTGTTAAAAATATGCAATACACTCTTTCGTGGTTCTTTCACGACAGTCCATCATCTCAACTTCCTGTCAAGTTATCCATTATAACTGCGTTAACGCGGCTTTAGCCGAGGCTGGCTATCCACAGTCAAGAGCACCGAGCGTTTTGCTTAGCTCACTCGTCTGTAAATCGTTTGTTTCGCTTGCCAAGTTTCTGCCAAGGCAATTCCACCGAGCCTTTCCGCGTCGATCCGCGAAGCGTGTCGCTCGAGCCACAGTTTTCTCTGCATCGCTGCCTCTGGATGAAACGTTAGCCGAGAGCCACTGATTCTAGAAACGGACCTGCCACGGAATCGAATATCTCGTCATTTTTCACGGCTCACGAGATCCAACGAATCATCTTCCACTGGTTTCGTTGGAAAGAACGAATGTGAATGTGTACAGATTGAAAGATCCATAACGAAACTATAATAAAACAGCTGTATCATCTTGTAACGTCAAAAAATATTTCGAGTTTCAAGAATATTCTCATTTGCTGGGTAAAATGTAAATATATTTGTAGAGATTATTTTCTACGTAGTTCTAAATATTCTTTAGTTTCTAAATATCTCAAGAGATTTGGAATTACACTCAGGTTAAAACGCAAAATATCGTAAGAAATTATCTAAAAAATCGTTAGATAATATCAATATCTAGAAAAATTAATTTTCACATAATTCAAATCTAAATCTTCTTTAATTCAGTTAATAAAAATATTTTATTTCTTTCTTACTAGATTGCATTATTATCGAAAACTTGGACGAAGGTCTAATTTTGTTCAATCTTCTAAATATTCACATCTCGGGGCCCGATTTAAAGGTCAACGAACAGATATCCTTGAGTTTAACATCTGTGAGAGCATTTTATTCAACAGTTCCGTTCGATTATAGATTATCGCGTAGGGTATCAATTTAATAAGCAGCAAGTGAGGCTGTCTCATTAAACCAACGCCGTTTCGTGTTGGATAACAACGCTCTTACATTTACCGCTTTGAAATTGCAGTTATTATATCGAAACAGACGCGAAGTAACGGGAAGGATGTCTTCAACGTAACGACCTCCTAACACGACGAAACGAAACATTTTAATGCATTTCGTCTGCTAGTTGCAGAATTAAAACGGTGACATGATTATAGAAGTTTCAAGTAAAAAAAAAAAGAAATTCTTAACAAATTCTAGAACTGCTAGACTGATCAAAACGATCATGGTAATGGACAAAAGTTTCTTTATTTCTTGTACTCGAAATGATCAATCATTTTTCACACAATGTCACAGTGTCACAGTTTTGTAACGGTGTATTCTTGGAATAATAAAATTTCCCAAAAAATTTGAACGATTTTTATTTCATTTGTTTGTTACTTTTCGTTTCGTTTATCAATTATTGGAGACTTTTCCTTAATACTCTCATTAAAGTTTTTAATTCAGATCTAGCTTTGAAGGAAATTTTCCAACAAATTTTCACGTTCCACTCTTCAATCTCAGCTTCGAAAGTCCACGAAAAAGTGAAATAAAGCAACGTCGGCGTAGAGGGAGCAACAGAGTGTCGACTTCTCGATATGAGGTCACTGCAATTTAGAATAAATTGCCAAATCCACAGAAAGCGGTTCAGAGGAAACGTGTCGCGTAATTAATGCCGAGGTGCGCCAGCCTGATCACAGATTTCTTTACTCCCTTTCCCAGTGAAACGATCCACCCGAGGGGCTCAATCGAGAGTGACAGAACCGTTCTACGCTCGGCGCTGCACGGTCCCATGAACAATGACGCTTCAGACCCTCCTGCTGCCTTTCTGATCCGTTGGAAAATATAAATTAGGCCAGGCGGGCCGCGCAGCCTGCAGTTCGATGCAAGCTTTCCATCGAAAATGATTAGAAATCTATCGATCGTAATTCGTACGCCTTACTCCTTCAGCCGAATAACTACAACTTGCTAAAGCGTCATTCGATCGAATCGTGTGTCACTTGGTACAGCCAATTTGCTATTTACAGTATTAAGAATCGATCGAATCGATTCCAATCTGTTCACTCATCATTGACTTCAAATCGATCTTAATTTATTATACGGGTGGCTACGAATGGTAACTTGTTTGCGTGATAAATTTGTGCAATTTGTGCTAATTGATCTGCATCGGGACCACTGGCGAAGATAGTGAACAGCGAGCTTTCGTTGTTAGATGCGTTGGAAGGTCCCGATTTTTCCGACTGCGAGTGAAACGAGGTGACGCAGACTGATATAAAGTAATGCTGAAGTTCTCGCTTGACATGACACCGCGGATAGAGAAGAGCTGCGCGATCTGACTGCCTCATGTTTGCTCGTGTGCGATGGCAAGTTTGCAGTAGCGCGATGAATCAGGTGTTCTTGATATTGTTAATATTGCTGTCGGTTTTCGGGTCACGAGGGAAATCAGTGCTGGATTTGGAGAACAATCGAACCGCAGCGACACTGACGAACAACGTCGATACACAGTTCAACGTTTCCAATGGCGAATCAATTGTCGAAGAATCGTCGACAATTCCGAGCAACGTTTCTCAAGGAGTGGACGGAGATCCAATCGAGTCGTCTGAAACCATCGCGTACAACAGGTACGAGGATCCATCGGGAAGTAAACTTTCAGAAGACAATTCTGAAGAAGAATCTTCTTCTGAAGAAAAATCGTCATCTTCTTCTTCTTCTTCTGAAGAAGAAGAGCCTGAAGGACCACCCGATCATGCGATTCCCTATTCAGAGCACGAAGAACCGAGAAACGTCCCAACGAGGCCAAAGTACAGTGTTCCAGGTGAATGGGCCAGGCCACCGAAGGGCAAGGAAGCTCGTTTGGAATTCGTGCCGACGAAAATGTACGCGCAGGTGAGGAGAACTCACACTCTGAGGAAGCTGCCACGGAAGAAGGCGATAGAGAACGCGGAGTCCGAGGAGGAAAGGATGAACGCGGCGAGGTTAAGAGCGGTGGTGAGGAACACGAAGGTGAACACAGTGTACACTGAAGAGGGTTACGAGGATTCTGCTTACGATCACGCCGGGCACGCTCGCGACGCTGATTTTCACGAAGGTTACGCTCGAAAGCTTCACGATCACATGGATCTTAAGAGAAAGGCTGGAGACGGTGGTCGTGACGATCACGAGGAGGAGAATGAAAAATACAGGAGGACTGAACCCGAGGAGTTGGAGGAGTTTGACGAAGATGACGAGACAAGCACAGCGAGCAGTAAAATTAGCGATAATGTTCTGGCGAATCCAAGAATTGTCGTTGAGGAGGGAACGGAGAAGTTGCAGGACGATTTAGAGAGGGAAGCCGAAGAGATGGAGAAGGGAATCGAGATAAGTAAACTGGGGAAAGTTCAGACGACCACTGACGGGGAAATTTTGGCCGAGTCAAGGAAACGTGACGGAATGGTGGATCGAAGAGAAAAGACGAGGCGGAGGAAGCCGTCGTCGCTGGGAAACGTTGAAAATACAACTGCAGTTTCCATGGACGAGAATGTAATCTCTACAGATCGTGGAACGAAAATCACGACCGTGAAAGTGAATTTGCCCGAAGGTTCCTCGGGATTATATAGACACGAAGTGGATGACACGCAGGATCCAACGACTGTCAGTTACGGTCAACTTTTCTGGGATTATTTTAAAACGAGACAGGATTCATTAACGGTGTCTCCATTGACACTGGAGTCGACGACTTTGAATCAGGCTCTCGCGCAGTCGTATTTCGTTCAGGAAGAAGCCACGACGTCGTTTCCAACAGTCGATCCTGAGATTTTCAGGGCGCAGGAGGTAACGACTGATGGAATTCCGATGGATTCGAAATATTCGAGAAATAGTGGACAGAACAGTGAATCGCTGCCTCTGGATAGTACGGGTTTGGACGAACTTTGGCGATCGATTAATTCCAACGAACGATTGAAGACAGAGACATACAGTGACCAAGGAGTTCCATTGTCAAATTTTCAAAACAATTTGGGCAGTGACGAAGCGTTCGATCGAAACTTTGGCACTTCCCTCTCCGGTCCAGCGCCAAATTCAGCCAACAGTCGAAAGCTGCGTTACAAGATCACAGTTAGACACAAACCGATAGAACCGGAGAAACCATCGAGCCCAGAAATTCAGTCTTCGAATCGAGAACTATCAACGTCGAACGTCATAAGCAGGCCGAGCAAGTTGATCGAAACCGCTTCAAAGAAACCTCCCTTACCAAACGACAATTACATGAAAGTTTTGACGCACGTGAGAAACGAGAAGAACTCGAAGAATTCTCAGCGCCATCATCCAAACAGTCTACATCGATACAATCTGCAACGAAGCAATCATTTCTCGTCTGTTGGTGATAAAAATGTTCTGGGAGACTTGACGAGAATGAGGCCGCCAGTTCCACAGAAAGCGCTGGATCATTATTATTACAACAATTTCGTCGCGCGAAACAAGCCGGAGATCGACCTAACCGCCCAGTCCAACCGTGTCTCGTTTCCAGTTTCTCAAAATTATCGTCCAGTGTACACGGATCCGAGAACGTATCAATTTTACGTCGACTTGCCACAGACGTGGCAAATTCCCATGAACCGGCAGAAAAACGCGAAAGTGTCGTTTGATTTGGCACGAGGCGCGCCGCCGCTGCCGCGAAATGACCTAACCCGGCAAAAAGAGCCGATCGATTACGCGAACGGCGGTGGAAGCAGGTGGAGGCAGGTGAGAAACTTTAGTCAGACGACGAATCGAGCAAAAAGGCGCGAAAGAAGATTTGTCGACGATGACGAAAGCGGTGTCTCGGCGCCGGCAAAGAACGGCACGTCGAATCGGGGTGCGAAAAATCTGTCGTCCGCCGGGAGAAATTGCCGGCAGAAAGTGACACGGCCGTTGCGAGTGGGGCTCGGTCTGGATACGTCGCAGGCGAAACAGAAGAAATCGAGATATCGCGGGAACGGGTCACGTGCCGTGGAAAGAGAAAGCACAGCGGCGAGTGGGAACGAAGGGAAGAACGACGATATCATTAAGAGCGATTTGAGGGCGTTCAGGTATGACGATGGAAAGGAACGAGAGGGAAGTGTGATTAATTTGGAGAGGGACGTCGAGGGAAATGACTTTAAGGTGTGGAGGAACGAGCTAGTGGGACGTGAGAAATCGTTAGACGAAACGTTTGGTTCGTTTGGAAGAAGGAAAAGGGAATTAAAGGTGATGAATTTGGTGAAGAGGCAAGAGAACGAACGTGAGAACTTACTAAATGAAACGTCCAAGACGACTGAAATGAAGAAAGAAAATGGAAATTTGATTGATCTAGTTACATCTATGACAATTGAGGGGATGAGTGAAAATGGAAATGTGACTGGTACGATAAAAAAGAAGAGGGAGATTTATTCTGAAACGAAGGGAGAATTAGAGGAAAGAAAACTCGATGACAGGTTTAAGCTGGGTGATAAAGAAGAGAGAGATTCTGAGGTGAATGAAGAATCAAAGGAACGTGCAAAATTATTGGATGCAGCGGAAAAGAAAGAAGAAGGACATATAATTGTTGCAACAAGAGAGAAGAAGGACGAAGAACTGAAGAAACATGCAGAATTATTGGACGAAGCACCAAAGATAGCTGAGGATGTAATAAACGAAGAAATAAACGCTCGTTTTAACAAAGATGGCCAAACCAACAGAGAGAAGGGAAACGAGGAGGAAGAAGACGACAACGAGGGACAAGTCGAAGTGGAAATTCCAGAGTTCGACTACGTGGAAGAACTGACCGAGGAAGATCAGGCTGAAGACACCGCCACCACGGAAGCTACCATAGATCCAGAGAAATATCCTTTCTACCATAACGAGAGGATGCCAACTCCGTCTGCGTTGAAGTACGCGATAAATCCGCAAAGATTGCCAGCGAAAACCTACGGCGCGATGGAATTTTACAGCTCGAGGGATGCTTACAAACAGTGTGACGAAATCGAGCCAGATTTGAAGGTGTTGCCAGAGAAAGAGGAGCCAGTTGCAGACAGAGGCCCAGAGACGAACGTCCCTCGTCTGAGAGGTTTAGGCGACAAGCTCGACTGCTACAAGGCGAAATACTTCGACGAAAATCCGTTCGACAATCCGTTGTTCCTAGAGAGGCAGGTGGAGGAGCCGGTTGCCCCCGCGGAGATAGACAGCAAGCAGTTCGCCTCGAGGATCATGATGTTCCCGAAGGAAGACGACGACCAAGTGACGCAGAAATCATCGAGGAGGCCGGAGAACTATCGTCAACCTCGTAAGCACGCGTTCACGCCGGTCGTGCTTCAAAAAAGGCGACGAATTCGATACAAGGTTTATCCAAGGACACCGCAACAGACGAGAAGAAGAAAGAGGCCTCATAGTTACACGGTTCAAAACTCGCGGATCAAGTACGTGAAAAATCGGGGAAGGCCGCTGAAAATCGAGAAACGTCCAGTCGCGTCTGCCAGTGAGATATCGTCGATAAAACTGTCGGACAGTAGACCTTATCAGAGTCAGGTTTACGAGGACGTAATGGGCACCATCAAGAATTTGGCGAGTTCCTATCAGGTGTATGAAATCACCACGACTCCGGCTTCCGAAGGAGTTACCACTGTCGACGATACCGTTAACGAAGTGAAAACAAACTCCAGCACAAACTCGACGAGTTCTAAGAAGAAAGAGAGGAACAACGTGTCGAGAGATGTCAAAGTGGGAATTAACACGAAGGGATCTGTGCCTAGCAATCACTATCAGAACAGATACAGAACGTACAAGAGGCCCAGACCCCCGCAAAATGGCCGACTGCGTGTTCAACCGATGCAGAAGCCTGTCGCTGGAATTCGAACAGTGAAACGTCGTCGAAAGATTCGTATATACAAACGAGATCTGAGTATGAGCGATGACTTAAACTCAGCTCGCGATGGAAAGTTGCCAGTCGCTTCGATCGAACTGGATTCACAATCGGTTCGAATGGAAATGAAGGACGAGATACGAGGTAAATCTTCAAACTCGGACGAAGGAAACGTAGAGTATTCGACGATCGAAAGTGGTAAAACTGTTCCTGTTGCAAAAGATCGAATGAATTCCACCGACGTTACGAAAGTAATCGACGCGAGGAAAAGATCGAAGGTCTCAAAAAGCGTGGCGATTGACAAAGATCAGAGAGAGAAACCTCGAAAAGCAGTGTACACGATCAAAGACAGGATCAGGTATTCGAGGCCGAAAGGCGAATACGTTTGGAAAGTCGGGAAATTTTCGAACAAGACCGAATCGGCGGAGGACAAGAGACGAAAAGAGCCGACATACAATTACATTAAAAGAAAGAGCTCCTCGAATCCGGTGTTGATTGCGGCACAAGCTTCTTCGCCGAGTTTGACTAATAGAATTAATTGGACAGAGAGTGCGACGACCACGGAGAAAGCGATTGAACTTGACAGTGAGACAGTTGGGAAAGAAAACCGCGAAGTTGAGTATAAAATTAGCGAGACTGAAGACAATCGTTCGAACGCATCTGAGAATTTCAACGGCGCCGAACAAGATTCAATTGGCCACTCGAACGAAGAAATCGTTAATAAAACAGAAGCTGGTTACGCGGTTTACGAGAACGTGAACGAAGGTGAAGCAACGACCACGCAGAAACCGCAGTTATCGACCTCTTCCGCATTCTTCGATTTAAAAACGTTCTTGGAAGACGATCCTCCGCAATACGCGGAATTATCGAACGAAAACATCGAGAAATCATTCTCGCTCAACGACGCCAACAGCAACCTAACTTTCATTTCTACAAATTCCAGCGAGAGTCAGGAAGAGAAAGAAGGCGAAGCTGGAAAGGGAAACGACGACGATATATTTCGTCAGTCGTATTCCTCTGACGAGGATTCCTCTTCAAAGACGAGGGGAAAAGCTCGATCGAGCACGGAATCTTCCGAAGAAAGCAGCGTCGCGTCGAAAGAGAGCGAATCGGGCGAGCATCGGCCATTCTTCTCGTACTCTTCCAGGCCGTCTTCACCGGCGGAGAACTACGAGGACGAGAGGTACTCGAAGCTTGGACCACGCGTGAACAAGCCAGCCTTCTATCATCCTCCGTTCTTCGATTATAAAAGAGGAAGTTCGGAAGAAATGCAAGGTAGCGACGAGGAGAAAAAGGAGCACGTGTTCCCGTGGTACAGAGACGAAGAGGACGAGCGAAAACGGGGGCGCAGACGATATCGTGGCCGAGCGAACGGTAGATACGAGTATCCGTGGGAGAGGAGAGAACGTCTGGAGAGGGAAGAGAGAAGGAGAAAGGAAGAGAAGCGCAAAGGCTTGGCGTTGAGCCTCGACGACGAGGAGGAGGAAGGGGAGGAAGCCTCTGCCGCGAAATATCGAAGGAACATTTATCCTCGGGGGAGACGTCGATTTTGGGATCGATTCGACAGCGACACTTTGGAAGACAGCACCTCGGATAACGCAGAAAGCAGCAGCGAATATCGGCCGATAACGAGGTACAGCAGCAGATACAACTCTAGAAATGTGAAACTGCCTGCGGACGAGAAATCGAGAAGCGTGGGGGAGATCGGTAGATCGACGAAGAAAACTCTGGGAGACAGTTCAGAGGGGAAGGGGACGTTGGAAGGGAAAGAGACTTCATCGGAGAGGAAGAAACCTGCTTATAAATCTAGAGGCATCTCCAGAGGGACGATCGTTTCTGAATCGGTGGATAACAGTTCCATGAGTGCCTCGCCGAGAAATAAAACATCGAGCGATTCGGCGAAGAGTACTTTAGACAATACCGAGTCTCGAATGACGGTGGTCGAGGGTCCTCGAGAAATTGAGAATGCCACGAAGCGGGAAAAGGCGAGCAAGAAAAAGCGAAGGCCACTGAAGAACGCCGTCTCTACAAAGTCTGTCACCTGGGCTAATCGAGCTCGTCAAAGACAGAAGCCCTCATCGACCACGCCCGCCGCGTTCTTGGTTGCAACGACAACGTCAGCGCCTAGATTCGTTCGTAGGAGAAATCAGAAGGCCAAGGACTCGAGACGAGAGAACCACGTCCTGAATAATTCTGGCAATGGGACGAATGGTACGAGCGAAACTGGAGCAGTGGGGCAGACTTCAAGAGGCAGGAAGGGGAGTCGAACGAACGAAATATTGGCGGACGTGCCAGCGAAAAGCCACAGAGATCAAGAGCTCTCTGTGAAAAGTTCGATGAAACAGGAGAACAGCACGGTCAACAACGATCGAGGTAAGGGTCCAGAGAACGAAACCGTGGAGGAACGATTCAGCGACGATGACGTGAGCAAGGAAGCGGATGAAGCGAAGAGAACGTTCCTTCCTGTCAGCAGCGATGAAAGGCTCGACTTCAAGAACGACAGGATAGAAATTTTGAGCGATTTTGATAAAACCGACGATGATTATGAGATTGCAAGCGTGTTAAAGACAGATGGGGATTTCACGCCTCAGAACAGAGCGCTCCAGTTGAGAGAACAGAGTTCCCGAGAGATCATCTCTTCTGTTTCCTGGGTATCGGAGAATTACGATTTTTAAGAACAATGATCTTTTATTCTTATTTTGTATTGGTAGTTTATGGTGTTTTTGGTGGATTCTACAGAATAGAAGGAAAAATTGAAAGTTGGACTGATTGGGAAATATTTATGAGTAGAAATTGATTGGAAATGATGTTAATAGCACGTTGTTTAAAAAATGTTCAGGTCCATTAGAGATTTTCATTGAAACTTTCTTTCATTAATCCGACGTTCTGAGAGAGTTTTGTGCAATACGGTGTTTTAGAAAGGCGACATAGGTTCCAATTATTTTAAAGATAATGCTTATGAAACGATCTGTTTTGGAGGACCAAAGAATTCATCACATTTACCTGTGTGAAATGATTTGGAATAAGTAAAAAATTATAGTCTAAGAAGGAATATATTGTGAAAATGACATAGAGGGAAGGAAATGATCGATTGGTAAATAAATTTTGGCAAACTGTTCTCTGTAGCAATTCGAAACAATTTTAACTATCTCTGAAACAAATCTCTTCGAACTATTGTATTCAAGTATTGATTTCGTCAAACTTTCGCTAGGCTAATATATTTACATATTTACAATTGTTTGTCTATTACTTGTGTTGTTGTACATAAACCAGACTATTTGAATAAAAATAAACGTTGCATGAAAAAACAGGGAGAATTGAAGAATCCTGAAAAATGTCATCGTCAGCAATTCTCAACACACTGTTAAAGGAACCTAAAAAAATTCCTAAAAGATCTTCGTAGAAAGATTACAATTGATTACAATTTAGAAGATCATTGAATTGTTACTCTCATTACGTGACGTCAATCCTTGTTTCGAAGTGGATATCCTTGATCTAATTCGCCGCTGTAGAATGTCACAATTTCTCCATGAAATTTAGTAAGTAACGTGTCAGTCATTCTTTCGTTTATCACGCTGCAGACATCGTAAATGATTCATCGATAATTCTACGACGAAGCAAGGCGCGCTTGCACTTTACAACATATTACGCGGCTTCTAATAATGATTCGTGCCATTATATTAATCGCTCGATCCTTAGGAAATAATCGTTTCATTAAGTTGAATGCAATTATGGTCTTCATGGTCTGAATATCGTTATCCTTAGAAAATTATATAGGCGAGGTGATTAAGTAATTTATTTAATTTATTTAGTATGTTACTTGAAAGTATAGTAATTTATCGTAAGTATGAAAATTAATCAAAATATACCTGTTCTTCAATATTTAAGTAAAGAGATCTTTCGGTGCTGTCAAAATTATGAATTTTGGTATTTATTCGGTTAATAGTATCCAATTGGCAAATTATTTTTTCAATTATTAGAGGCACATTAAACAGTAATTAAATGAATGAAAATTTATCAAAATTCTTTTGTTTTTTGATACTTCGTCAATAAAGCATATTTTTCAATGCTTTTACACGTTAATTGTAATGTTTCATTTATTCCAATTTGCTCGATAAGCAACATAAATCGATCTTTTTTATCGAAGTGTATCGTAAGATTTTCTCTGGCGAAAATATGAATCATAAAGTATTTTGCCTATTTCGTTGGCATCGTAAAGTGATGGCTGAACGTTCACCAAGGTTAAGGTGGACGATATCCTTTAGATACTGCATTCTAATATAGTCCTGTATCAATGAACAACACTCGATATTGAAAGGGAATACAAGCGTTTCATTGGCCAATTGCGAGGCCAAGCCCCGTATATAATTCGATCTTTAGTTTAAAGCTTTAGTGTCTCTCTTGTTCCGTGGCGCGACTATCAAAAGGTCAATATGCTTCCTACGAAGGTACGTCGACGTTCGCGGTGCTCGTTTCCCGTGAAAATAAACAAGGAAACGCTTCGCAATTTTCTGAAATTGGTATTTTAAACGAGTGGTGTTGCTTGATAGTACAGTACATTTATTTCTAAGAGAGTTTTCATACACAAAGATATAAATAATCTTTGTGCAGTGAAATGCGACAAAGTGTTATTACACGATTATTTTTGAAAAGAATTGAGAAATGCAAAGAACTCGCAAGATTCGGATTTAATGGGATGTTTATTCGTTTAAATTCTTGTTTCTCCTACAATGTTGAAGTACTAGAAATTTAAAAAAATTGAAAATAATACGAAGGTGCAAAATACTTGACATACGTACCAATTTATTATGAGATGTTGTGTCATTAGATAAAAGATTCAAGATCAAGGATATATGCTCCGATACTGTCTAATCTAATCTTCCTCGCGCGATGATCCAAATTTTTTTCAATAAACGTTCTTAACTAATACCAAAAAGAGAAAATGGTCGCAGTAAACGTAATACGAATCGCTTGACTAACGTGAGAGGTGAATTACGTCTCCCAAGGTCCATATGTTTCGCAGTTCTGTTAATGTCAAGAAGCATGTTCGATAAACTTCTCCAATCGAATCTTCTGAAATTGATTTTGAATGAAATAACCACATAAATCCAATTTTTCGACCGTGTAATTTCTAAATTTCAGATTAATTATTAAATTTTTAATTGAAATGTAAATACAACTTTTTACGTGAATTTTCTCGCATACTGTATCGTTTCAATTTAAAATCAATTTTGAAAGTGTTCAAGGGTAAATATTTTTAAATTTGAATATTGAGCAGCGTTCCATAATGACGAGAATCGTGGAAACGAAATCCTTGCCTTGGATTGGCTAACAGTAACCTTACGCCGAGCCTATATTTCAATCTTCGAGTTTGTACTCGAGTTTCGTTCTTGCTTTACGATTCGACGAACGAAAAACACGGCTACGTGTGCTGAAATAAAATTAAACGGTGCATTCGAATGAAATTGTGCATATTTTAACTGTACATTCTTTGTTCTCTCTTTTCTTTCCTTTAAAGAAAAATAGAAATAACGAGAGAAAGCGAAAGCGATTAACATCTAACAGTTAACGTTTCAAACATGTTTGCTCGACAGTTCGCGAGATTTCTAAATTCGAGTGACAATGAAATACTCCGCTTGTTTACGGCACGACAATACGTGAAAAACAAAGTAAAAACAAATATGCAAATAATGGCACACTTTCTGTCAACGATTGTCATTTGCTGCAATTACCTAGTTGTCTATCGTGAAATTAAATTCGCGGATAATAGACTTATCTTGCTAGTAATTTTTTAATTAAAAATCTGATACCCAACTGAATTCTGTTACATCGACGAATTGAATATTGTCTCAATAATATGGGAAAATAATTTCTTTGTCTACAGTATCTGATTGAAAACACATGCAGACAAGCGCCTCTAACTTCGAAACGAAATTATATTGATTTAGCTAGAAGGAACAATTATCCTATTTTATTCCAGCGTTCGTTCGTATAATGACAATAATTAATTGCTTGACAGATCATTCTACTGTCGGTTGGTTTGCTGAATTTATCGACGGCCGCACCAGACAGTGCAGGAATCGTAGAAATGGTGAAAGGACTGGCGTATGGTAAGTCAGTCTGCTTACTTTCCTTTCGTGTTGCGCAATCCGTGCCAAGGGAACGTAATCTCACATCTTAATTTATAAACAATTTATAATTTCGTTACCTTATCGTGCATTATCACTATAATTAGCTTCAGATTTGGTAAAGGGTAGCCACTATGCTTTCACACGTTCGATTAAACCGCAACAGAGGACGGCACTGATGTTCGAGAACGTTTCCTTCGAATTCCTTTCACTTTTATCGTAAACGTTTCAAATTGACAATTAATGTAGAAAATCACTTCATTCCATTGGATCCATTCATTCCATTGCTATCACGAGGTTATAGAAACAGGATAAAAAGATATTGAATTTTATTAGAGTTTTCAATCGCGTGTGGTATAGTGACTTCAATATAGAGACTTCAATGCGCGCGGTGGAGATTTCAACGCCTGCACAGGCGGTGTCGACTTACAATATCGCTACGAACATCTCGCAATCGGATTCAAATCGTATTCTCTACGTAGAAACGTAACTGAATATAACAGCAATCATTATAATTGTTATTTTGAAGAAAATTGAATATATTATTTAATTTTCTTTTAAATATATAACAAAGGATGATTAATTAAAGGTTCGTCCAACTTTTTCTTTGACTTTAAGTCGACTCAGTATGTAGAATTACGATGCTTATTAATTATTATTATTTTGTTGTACTTATTGTATATACATGTTTGCTGCATATTTTTGATATACAATATATAATATTTATGTATACAATAAAGTTTTTAATTAAACTTCTTCTTTAACACTAACTTAACTTAATTGTTAGAACTATGATTCTTACTTTTGGTATATTATTAATTGTTATTATTTTATTGTACCTATTGTATATACAATGTTGTATATTTGTTGTCTATTTATTATATACTTTTTATATACGATACAATATACACACAATATTTGGTTATATACAATGAAGGTTCGTTAATTGAACTTCTCGTACAATATATTTTTTAATTTTAACTCAACTCAATTATTAGAATCACGATGATTATTGTTATTACGAATGTGTACTAACTATTATTATTTTATTATCAGGTGGCATTCCCTACGGAAGTGTAACCGGAATGGTAGCAAAGTATCCAGGATTCACGAGGCAGCAATTTAATTCCAATCAGGCTCGACAATTAAATCGATTTAGGAACGAAGTGCCGTTGGTTGTTAATCCAAATTTCAGGGCCACGAGATTAGTGGACACGCAATCAGAATCTATACAAATTTACAAAGACTCTGGTGCTCTCGGCTCTGTCAATTACGTAGAATACTATGCTCCGTTAGTTACAAAAAGTTAGCAATAAAAGGTACAGAATCTCCATTGACTTTCTTCTAACAATTTCATTGCATTCCACTATATTTGTTGTCGCGTACAATTATATGTAATTAACATATTCGCATGAACTCACGCAATTTCATGCTTTCTTTTTTTTTTTTTTTCATTGCCGTTGGTGTGTTGTATGAAGCAAATTTCAAGGATATTGTTGAAAATAAATTTGAAAGGAGAGAGATAGACAGGAAGTTGAGGTGCTTTATTTTACAAAATGAAAAAAATCACTGGCTAAGAATCGTCTTTCAAAGCAATTTGTCCCGTATAAATATACACAGAATGAATCTCCTCAATTACGTTTGCTCAATCATTGTGTAGCAAACGAAAACGAATAGAAATATGACAAGTTATAATCCGGATGTGATCGACAGCTTTCTACCAAGTGAATCAGTATTTCCGCAGCGCGTGCTGTAATTCTGTTCCGAAATATTAAATTGAAATAGTTCCTTCCCGATCGCACGATAAACTATTATCTATATTTAATAAACTATAAACTATAAAGTATATCCATTATCACGAAATTTAAACAACAGACGAATAGAATATCCGGCGAATTGTTAAACAATCAATTTTGCATCAATTGCACGACTTTCTCGTACGAAGCTCACAAAAATCGTTCGATATCGCTCGACTGCTCGACAGTTTGTTAGCGATTCGACGAGAGAAATTGTACGTAATTTCGTTCACGCATGAAATATTCAAAATTCGCCGGTCTTGTATCAATTGAATTAGGGCAAAAGCGTTTATGGAGAGAAAGTATAAATGACATCGGGCACGGTGTATGCCTGTTAGTCGTCACGAGCTGCACGCACGATGCATTACCCTCTACACGTGAGTATATATACGGACGCTAATACGACCCAACGTTGACAGAGAGAAGAGAAGAAAAAAAAAAAAGAAAAGGGAGAAAAGAAAAAAAAACGAGCCGACAGTTTCGCAACTGCGAGGACGATATTCGTCCTACATCGATGCGCCGTGCGGTAACGGGGCTACTTTCTTGCACACGTGAATCGAGAGAATTAATTTTCGTTCCGTTTGCCTCTAACGACACGATTCAGAGCCAATTGTCCCTTACACAACGCCCGTTTGATACGGAGAAGTAACGTGACGATTAATAACGATTAAAAAATTAATCGCCGCGTGCCGTGACTCGCGACGCGGGCAATAACAAAGTGCGATAAATCAGGAACTCGGCCAGTGAAACTTCTCTGATCGAAATTACAATCGGGAAGAAGTTCGGACAGGCGAACGCGGGATAATCACGTGGAATGGGAATTGTCGTCGTTGATCGTAATCGTAAAATAGATTTATTGCGCTACTCGCGAACAGATGTTGCACGAAGTTGAACACATGTCAGACAAATTTTAACGAACCGTTCTACGTTGGATTCGCATTTATATATTCGCAAGTGCACGTCCTTGCGAGAAGAAAGGATTAAAACGTTGCGTAATCGTGATAATTACGATCCGAGAGAAACAATATGAGACAGTATCATGTGCCTACGTGTGTCTCGTTGTTCTGAGAACGCGTTCCACTTGCATGTGGTGTCCGTGCAAATTAACTGTAAACGAATATCCGACTGAAAGAATGATACCTTCGTCGTTGATAAAGAAAAAAAAAGGGGGGGAAAAAGAGAAAGAGAAATACAAGGAGAAATATTAATTGTCGACACAAGATGTCCTATCGCTATTATGTTTCCCAGACGTTTAATTAAGGAAACGAACGCGTGTGTTTAATTAACGAACAGAGATTCGCATCTCGTTTCTCGTGCGCGTTGATCAATGGTCGGGTCGTTTATTGATCGGTCGCCATTGTTGAATGAGGAGGCGATTGTACGCCAGCTTCGTTAGAAATTTCATAGTGTTCTTCGATCGCGATAGTGACCATTCACGAGGATTCACGTTTACTTACGTGCAAATCGCAAGTGACCACGTGCGTTTTATTGCGATCGCGGTGCACGCCGTTTGTAGAAATTAACCACGTGAATGAATAAACGATGAATGAAGCGAGTCCTTACTTGCTTTCTACGCGATTTACTTGTTGCCAATTGACACGTGCCGAATATAGATTGTCGTCGCGACTTTCTTTCTGTAAATACCTTTGTGTAGTATTGATATTATATATTATGTTTATTAGTTATTATTTCTTATTCATTTATCATTTGTTATTGCGAGTACTGCTAAAGAGAGAGTGTTTTCGAAAAGCAAGGATTTCTAAATCTTACGCGTCTACGCATTAGTATACGGATGTGCAATTGTACAATTTCATAATTACGATTTTCTGAAAAAAAAAAATCGCGGGTAATAAGCAACAATTGACCGAACAATTTCCTTATATGCGACGAACGATACAATAATTGCAATACATTTTCCCTGATTTCTTTCATGCGTGCCGCATATTTCACAATGCAATTTCAATGTTACGCAACCGTGGACGACAGTGTTCTCGATCATCGTGTTCATTCAGCTTTGTTCTCGGAATTCCAGATATTTCAGGAAGCGATAGGCTCGCCACGATCGATTGATTCGTCAAGCGCCACAGTCTCGCGGATAACAGGTTTCCCGTAAGAAATAAATGAGAGACATTGAAAGAATGTATAAATTCTGCCGGGGACACAAGTACCTGCCATACGTGTTATGCACCGTATACAACGACACAACGAAAATGAACAAATTTGAATGAAAAATACGATGACTCACGGTGAAAAGTATAAATTATAATTTCGAAAATCGAACATTGAATTTTTAATGAGATTTCTGACTCGAAGCAGTTGATATCGTTTAAACTCGAATCTGACAGATCAAGATCTCGAATTCAAAGCCGATGTTACAGCTGTGGGGAAAAAATTCAATGGAGGAACAAAATTGAAGCGAGGCTACCTCGATCGAAACGTTTCGAAACGCATCAGACGCTCTTCCGTCTTCGCGATTGCTTTCTCGCGAAAATTTTCACAATCGACGGAATCCACCACGTGGAGACCAAGTGTGTCACATACGAAACGGTGCGTTGGTCTTTCGGTTTGAGCATGTGTGCTTCTTCCATTGCACAATCACAAATAAAACATCGTATTGCAGAAGATTGTCGGACACGCTGCCGTGCCGCCTCTCATTACTCCCTCTGTGTTACGCAGTTCAAAGATAAGCCCGGAATTTTTTTTCAGACTCGAAAATAAAAGAAGGAGACCCTATGCTTTTCCCTTTGACTATTTTTTCTTTTTTTTTTTTTTTTTTTTGTTTACTTTTTACTTTGTTTTGCAGATAACAGTGGTGTTCGTCGGTCTATGGATTCTTCGGGGCGACGTGAACGCGGCGAAAAACGGACTTAGTAAGTCGATTGTTATTCCGTTCTGGGAAACGCTTTTAACGATCACTATGCACTGATCCTTGAACTGATTTTAGAACAATGATGATTATTTTTAGAAAGGGAAATTCTGCGAATAGAATTGCGATCAGTTTTGGTTTTATCATGTGCATCGATATTCGCGATTGTTTGATATTTTATCGTGGACTAATGTTTGGAATACTAAGTACATTGGCATTTAAAATCACTTTGTGTCAAATGAATTTGGAATTATTAAATATTAATGTATCTGATATAAAATTTGTATTAATAGATGTAATGTAAACTTGTAGATTAATTATTTAGAATTATTTTTAATATCAAATAACTAAAATTTAAATTCATCAATGTCGATTGCTAAAGTGTCTGGTATTAAATTCACTGACATTCGCAATTGTTCGATGTTAAAGCACAATATTCAAACACACTTGACATTTATTGACTTTTAAATTGCTTTTCAAAATTGTTTCGTTCGAAACGTATGGAAAGAAGCAAAGCTGTTTCGAGAAATAATCGTGTTACGTTGTTTCACGACTTATTATACGGGCAATGAAGTAATTTAAATGAACAAATTAAATTAAACGTACTTTAAGCTTCGTGATGCGAAATTAGCCAATCTTGTAAAGAAAAAAAAAAAAAAAACGAAGACGAAAGTATTCTGAACGAAGACAGAAGTATTCGAAAGGAGAAAGTGTAATTGACATCCAATATGATGCATGTCACTTAGTCTTCGTGAGTGATGCTCACGACCCACGTGAGTCCGCTAACATTAATAGGATCCCTGTTGACAGAGTAGAAAGAGCATTTTCGCAACTGTCGTGGTAATTTAATTAAATTTTTCTCTTGTTTTAAAGATCCATTTGAATATCGAATTTTTTTAAAAATACTCGTCCTGTTTAAAATTTATTATATCCGTTTTAATTAAGCCTGTTACTTTTCAAGGCTACAACCACGCTGAGGTAGTTTATTAATAAATTTGAAAGATAAACTTTGCCCCGAGCAAATTTTTTATTTATTCCTGGCTTTCAATCACACTCGCGATTTCCTTATTGCGCTCAGTTTGAACTTTGGAACATTTTCTAGTTACATTTATGTAAGCCATGTTTATATTGAACAGTCTCTACTCGCCTCTGGCTATAGTCACAGCTTCAGTCGCCTACGTATACCTATGGTGACTTTTAGTTTTACATCACGTACGATGTAACATTAACATACTCTCCTGGTCGAAACACAACGTCCTTTCGATTCGAATTTGCTTCGAATATGTTGTAATATCAAATCCAGGGAATCCAGTAACAAAAATACTAGCTGTTTCTTCAAAGCCTAAAAGCCATGATAAATATGTACGAAATATGCAAATGGCGAGGGTTAAGAAGACCGTGAAGTTACACACAAGACTTCGAATCTTACTTTTGAATAATATTGACTTACAATTTAATTCCTTCATAACACACGTGCGTTTGTGTTCTATATTTTACTCGATAAAGATCATCACTCAGAGGATATGAATTTAAATTAAATAATTCCAAAAGTTAAATTCACTCGACTCAGATATAAATCGATCCGAAAACTAACAGAGCTAGAAGCAAAGTGATTCATTTCCAGTTTAAATCGACTCGATGTCCAGATCCTTCAAAATTCCATTCATCGAATTCACTCTCTGTTTGCTGAAATAGGCGCCGAGGTGCTGACGTCCTTCGCCAGGAACATCGCGTCGGTCTTGTCAGCAACGTTGCTGAACGAGTATCAGGATCCACCATCGAACCAATCATCCGCTAACATTCTGAACAGAATCCAGGAAGCGCAATTCCCCTTGGACATCGACCACGCTCCGCCAGAGAGTTCAGGCAACTCGTCGAACGCTTCTTTCAATCGCTATCCCCGCTACACGCGCGAATCTTCGTCGAACGAGGGGAAGCGAGCAACGTTTCAAGACACTTTCGCAACGAACGAGCCTCAGTACTCCAAATATTACAACTCGGAGGCGTACAAACCGTACGAGTTGGCGGTGAATCGCGACACGCGAATTTCTTACGACCAACTAAACGCAGAGACACCAGAGACCGTCAGCCATGGTGGTGCCAAGGACAATTCCATCGACGCGGACGTCAAGACAGCCGCTCTTCACTACTCCGATCGTTACCATCAACCGCCTGGATTCGGGTACAAGCCTGAACGTACGCACCAATTGCCAAATCCAAATCACTATCCTCTTCGACTCGATCTCCAGTCGAATTATCATCGTCTGCCGCCTCAAACACCTGTCAGGCCTCCGCAATCTTCCTCGTCGGCCGAAACCCTCAACCCGATCGACGAGAACGAGAACGCTCAGGTGGCTAGGATAACTCGTAGGCCGTTTCATCTCAACTATCACGCTCCTTTGAACGCGCCTTATTACCCGTTTCATCATCACGACAGACCCGCCGAAGGTGAGAGCCAGAATCACGCTAACGGGCAAGCAGGCGAGAGCAATCCGTCCAGACTGATCGACGATCAGAGTCAAGGCCAGACCGCGTTACCGGGATACGACTACGGCCCTCGTTTTCACTATAGGCACCCGTATTACGATGGTTTCTATCCCGGCTTCCCTGGATTCTATCCTCGTCCCCTCAACGAGTCTTTCCACAATCACGGGAACGGGAATCACGGCGATCACAATGGTACGAATGGCGCGTTCGGTCCGTACGGTTACCACCACGGACCATTCTTTCACGGTCCAAAGTTTCACGGCCCTTATGTTCCATATAATTCGTACTATCCGTATTTCCACGGACCGAAAGGACCGGAGAATCATGGACCAGCTGAGAATCATGGAAATTCTGAGCAACTGGCGTCGCCGGAGAACGGGTACGCCGATGGTAATTCTACTGGGAATCATCATGGTGGACATCCGTATTACGGTGGCTTCCCATACTACGGCCCTTATCACGGTTTTAATTTCCATCCGTATCCTCTGGCGCCGTTTCACGGTCTACCATACCGTTTCGGTCACGGTTTCCACAGTTTCCTGTTTCCAGGATTCAAACCTGTTCCCTACTTGAATTTCTATCATCATTACCCGTTCGCTCACTGGCCATTCGGTGGATATTACCACCATAATAATCGACCCACGATGGCGGAGAAACCTGGACAGACGGGGAAGAACGGAAATGGAAATTCAGAGCCAGCGCCTAACAGCGAGGCCGAAATGTTGTCTGAGAGTAAACTGGAGGCGATTCGGTCTTTAGCTTTGAGCGGATACAAGAAACGTTTCTCACCTGAGTTTGTTAGCGAAGAAAGAAATGGTGCTCGAGTGTTCAACGAATTATCTTGATTGTAATTTATGATTATTATTAGGCTGCAAGTTTCTATGCATTATTTCCATTTCTATTTTCTGTGCAGACGTATAATTTTATGGATTTGATCGACGAAACGGGAATTGAAAAGAGATTTGTTTTGTCTCTTGAAAATTGTAACGACGACGTATTCTTTTGCTTTGAAAATACGCAAAAAGATGCATGAAAATCCGCAGTCTGATTATTGTAGCGTGCTAATATCTAGGTATCTAATGTACTATGTATCGATGATTGATTAAAGAATTAAGAACAATTTTCTTCTTCTCTAATTTCCTTATCATTTTATCACCGCTGATGCATACGTTCTTTCAATTCGAGGCACACCGCTGACGCATATAGTTTCGCTGTCTGAATTATTTCAGTCGCATTGCTGATGTAACTATTTTATTTTCATCAAGTATTATGTTACCTGTCGTGTCTCTATTTTGTTACTTACTAAGATACTTTGGTTAAAAATAAATTGATGATAAAGCTTCGGATAAAAAGGCGTTAAATATCCGAAGGCTGGAAATGGTTGAGCTATAGTTTTGAAAGTACAATTTGAAAAGAATAGAAGATCGATAGAAAATTGTTCTACTATTCCACTACGACTTTTTACAATAAAAATATTATTGTTACTTTCAATAAAGGAAAATTTCAGTGCGTTGCAGCAAAAAAGTGTCGTTCAATCTTCCTCCCTTTCATTAAATGAAAATTGAAGAATTAAATTTATCTCAATGATCGAGACAAACTCTGTTGGAAGTAACGAAAATTCGCGATGGGAGTTTATTTTTCTGTTTGCCTCCGAAGACGGAGAAATTTATTTTTATTTAAACCGAGGTTCGACAAAATGTCACGACGACTTACAGACGACTCATCTGTCGACTTATCTGTCGACTTATCCGGTGGACATGAGCCGTAACTTGGCATTGGTCAACAAAACGTTCCCATGGTTATGATATACAAAAAAGTTCCCATAGCTCTAGTTGGCCTTATTCCGCAATTATATGCCGTGTCCATCACGCATGCCAACTATTACGGTCTAATAATTTTCTTGACCTTCGTTAAGAGGTTTTGCATACATGAATGTGATCTATCAATCAATCAATCGCTGTAGATGTTTATGTATTTATGAAAAATTCATAAACGTGCAGAATGAAACATGGTATTTAAATCCTAGTACAGTTAGCAGTTTAAATTGTAGTATTTGAATTTAGTGCATGTCTTTTTATTAAAAATTTCTATTGAACACATTCGCGAAAATTTGTATGAACGTTCTCAATTTAATGATCAAGAATATGAGACAAAATTGACATTGTGATGGTAAAATTTAAAATGTAATAAATAAATCAAATAAATTTTTATGTAAGTTAAAAATTGTATTGAATCTGGATTATTTGACTAAACTTTTTAACTAACCTTTTTACTGTTTTTATCCTTTAAAAAATTTGAAAAGAATTCACAAATACCTATTGAAGTCTGTACTTTAATGTACAATAAAATATTTCGAGGAACAACTGAATAAAAATACTCATTTTCAAGAAGTTCAAGAATGAAATTCGACACCAAGACACGGAGGGTTAATCGTCTTTGTAAAAATTTGTATAAACATAAATGAAATGAAAATGTCGACGATATTCAGAGGATCAAGCAAATATTCTGTTTGTCGTATTCGAAGGATCGATCGAACATTAATAATTAACCGTTCTTTGAGAACAACGCAATAAAATCGATTTATCGCCTCTGATTCAAGGTGAGTACAACGATACGTAATACACGGAAAGTCCTTCGCGATATTGCCGATCGTAGATTCTGGGGATATATTCAGTGTGAAAAGAAAAAAAAAAAAAAAAAAAAGGATCACGTAACTGACGGAATTAGAAACGTTTCTGAATGTTATCGATGCCGATGATTGAGGCGGGGCACGATCATCATGCAAATTACCAACGATATCGTTGAGAGAATAGATGCGAATCGCGTTGCAACGAAACTGATTTTACATACGCGGATGCAACGTGCCGATCATTTTTCGCTCGATCGACTGTTACGATCGCGAGTCAGGACTTTGTGTATTTCGTTCGTGTCAAACTTGCTGACAAATCAAACAACAGAACGACATTGGAATACGCGATGCGTTTGATACGTGTGCAACAATCGCGCACGATAAACGAGACGTTCGACGGAAAGAAATGCAGCAGCTGGTAATTACCTTGGTCATAAAATCACGCAATTCTTTCGCAGCGAAACGAAATAATTACTCGTAGCGTGCATGTCGATTGCGCGATCCTGTCGTGGAGGATTCTTTTCTCGAATCGTCGCCCTGTAATATACATTCGAATTTATCGATCACCTGTGAAATTTCTGTCTTCGAAGATTCCGAAGGCGAAGAGAAGAAAGAGAGGGATTATTAATACACATCCACAGAGTATTTTTGGTTCATCGAAAGATTCAGTTGAGCAACGTTACGGTCAATGAGGCTTACGAGCATCGCGCATTAACTGCAATTAATGACAGGACTCATCCTCGGTTCCACGTGTGTCGCAACGATCGTTTCCTTTTTCTTCTTCTTCTTCTTCTTCTTCTTCTCGATTTCGTTCCGTACCGTGTAATTTCACCATTTCCCCCTCTCTTCCACGCTCCTGTTACGCAACCCTGTAACTTTTCTTCTTTCTGTCCCGATCACGATACACCCGGCCATTACGTCTCCTTTCGTCGCACGTCTGCACGCATTGTCCTTACTCGAATGGCAATTAAATTATCGGCGTAAACGGCGTATCGTAATCATCGATTCGCATATCGACACAATTATTCTGGGATGTTTCACTTCGCAACGCTAGAGCTATCAATTTATAGAGATTTCCAATTTTTCGACGATACGAATAAAACTTGGCCTTTCATATCTTCCTTTTTAATTCATTCATTTTTATTCTAATTAAATTATTCGACTCTGATACACCAATTTATAGATCCGCGACGATGCCACGAGATTTTCAATTTTTTGACGATATGAATAAAACTTGGCCTTTTGATTCATTCGCTTTTATCAATCTTATAGAAATGATTCTAATTAAATTATTCGAATTTGATACATTCAATCCTAACAACTGCGTGGTATCGCGATGTGAGACGACAGACGGTGAAATCCGTCGGAGGAACGACAAGGAAAACGAAAGTCGAGACAGAGACGAGCTACATAATTTTAGTTCAGTCCGAGCCGCGTGAATTATTATTCGCGTTACGCTGTTATTGAATCAGCCTCTCAAAATGAACTCGCTCCCCAGAAACAGAAGACGTTTGGAATATCAACGACAGCCATCCTTCCCGAGAGATACAAACGAATTCAAAGAGATGCCGCGGAATTCACAATGCAAATGTCACAACAGCAGTTTCCCCCCGGCGACGCATTGTCTTATTTTTTTTCCATGTGTGGCGCGCACAGAGAGACATTGGGAAACATAATGGAGGGTTTCTCAGATGAAAAGCAATGGATTCTTCGGCAAATTTGGATGTCAAGGCACCGTTCACAGGGCGTGCACACGGCTGACCATCCCGAAGCCGAACGTTGCTGCATCGTCTCTCTTTCATAATGACGCGTTGCATTCGCATAATCTCAGAGTAACAATGCTGGCCTTTGCTATTAGTGTTAACAGAGGGAAGCCAATACGAAGGCTGGGAATATTGCCCGTTTGGGGGCCGTGGCGGAACACGCCTTTGTTATAAAAGAAACGGCGACGAACGTTGGACGAACAGTGGAACACTACTGACAGATCGGAAAAATTAGTGCAATTCCTCGAGGAGTTAACGGCAGTGTCAGCTGACGGAGAATGGCTTGCTTGAAACTTGTAAGTAAAGTAACTTCGATTACTCAGAGAGAGAGAGAGAGAGAGAGAGAGAGAGAGAGAGAGAGAGGATCGGAAGTTCAACCAAACGAACTCCATTGAAGATAATGAACTGTAAAATCTTTTTCGAGAATTGTACACTGAATGGTTTCGTATTCCAGTGTCGAAATTGTGAAATTTTCCAAAATGCAGTTGATCAATTTGGCTTTTGAATACGACACGTCGCAAAGAAATTAAGTTTCATCCTATGTCGAGTGACAATTTACAGTTGAACTGATTTCATTTCTTAATTTCATATACCTACGTTTAGGTATTTCATTTTTTATTTACTCTGGTAATAGTATATTTTAGCAGCTCCGTTTAAATTTCTCATTCAGGTTTCATTTAAAATATTCGTCCCTCCTTCTGCAAATAATATTGAAAAAAGGAGAACATCATTTCTCAGTATTCGTATACATTAATTGGAAGCTTTTAATAATTCTCAAGATATTATTCTTGGACAACGTCGTAAATTTAAAGGAAGGTATCAGACGGGCGGAAAAGATATACGAGCGTAAAAAGGAATTTGTTAGAAAATTCGTAGAATCGATCGATGTATCTGTGTGTATATATATATAGAAGTTTCGTGACATTTACCACATTTTGAGGATGGTACCTGTTCCTCTTTGTTTTTTAGTACACAGTCCTGCTGCTGGCTGTCATTATTGGCATCGTCGCTGCGAAACCAGGATATTTCGGTGGCTACTACGGCGGCTATTATCCTTACGTTTATAGTTATAAGTATCCGTTCTACGGGTATGGACACGGTTACGGGCATTATGGTAAGAAACATGCATGTGAGAACAACTTGGAACGCGAAGAAAGTGCTTTCAACGTCAATGAATTTTTTGTATGTTTCAAATGGAACTTTACATTCTCATTTTTTGAAAATCTTCGTCTAACATAATCATCTTCTTCTTTTTTTTGAGTTTTCTTGAACCATAATGAAACGGACAAAATATTCATCGACGTTGCACACGAATTAAGTGACGTACAATAAACAAAATATTCATCGACGTTACCCTGTGATCCTAATCTGCTTTTCCCTTTAGGCTACCCCCACTATGGTTATGGTCACGGATTTGGTCACTATGGTTATTTTTAATTGAAAAGACGACTGTTTGGATACACCACGATTCCCAAAGAAGAGATATCTTGAAACCGATCTATCCACCGTAGATCCGTCGATTTTATTGTCGTAAATCCCTTCACTCGAAAAGCTTTACCGCAAACTGCATTTATTTTCTATTGATATTCACGAAATTCTAGTTATTGGCGTACGATGAGGCTGTTTGTCAAATAAGCGGTCTGGGCTTCATTTGATCAAACCTTCTACTCTCATCGTCGTTAAAGATGTTGTGCAAATCGAGCAAATAAAATGTAGATTTCAATAGATGTGTCGTGTGTTTGAAATGTCATCGAGCCTTATACGAACCTTTTTCATTGCACGTTTCTTAATGACAATAATATTACAAGGCTATATATTCGATCGTTTCACGAAGATATCATTCAATATCCTATTTTTTTTTTTTTTTTTTTTGGTAAATAACACTCGCATGATTATTTCCAAAGATAACTTTTAACGAGTATAAAAGTATCCGTAATTACTATAAATATCTTTCACGGTGCATTCTTGCGAGTTTCTAAAAATTAGCATAATAAAGTACATCACTCGAATGAAAACGAATTTCTTGGGAAAGAAAAAATTTCTTTGAGCAATTTCCGAACAAATGAAAATAATGAGTAGACACGAATGCGTGAGGTCGAAATTCAATAAACGCTCAATAAACTTAAAACTCATTGCATGACCAAGCACAAGGTACTCTTTTCCATGGTGTTTCATAATATCGAATCGTAAGCTAACGGCTGATCATGAATCACGAAAATGCATCGGAGGATGTGACAGACGTAAAAAAATGAGAAATGTTAATCTGATGTCAGAGAATAAATCGTATGTTATTGAAGATGATTGAATTTTACGAGACACGAATTTTAATCGGTATCTTTATCTTGGCAGTTGGAGATTAATGCGATAGTCACGTGTACGATTTCTGACGTTCCTCTTGATGTTACTGAACGTTAAGACAGTTTGTTTGATGAATTCCAAATGGCACCTTTAGCACTAGAACTATCGATAATCATAAAATAAGAAAACAAAATTTTATAATACAACAACTTTCATTTCACAAGTCTTTACTTATAGATTTTACGAAAAATCATTGAAATCTCTAAACAATATACTGTTTTACATCTGTAAAATCTCTAAAAGAAATTATAAATTGGTCATTTTAAACATCTTGATGATTCTAGTGTCAAAGTGCTATACTTTGATTTTATCAGAAACATAAACAAGTACGTTCGTCTGAAAAATTATACTTTAATTTTAGGTGAAAAGGTAGCAAGTATACCTAATACTACTCACGCGAGATAGCTTTGCTTTTTGGTTAATTCGCACAATGTAGATAATGTTTGCAGCGATACAATAGCGCAGGTTAGAATTTCGTGGGTAAATATACGCTCAATGCTAAATTCGTTACGATCTGATGTACTATTTTGCGAGGAAGATCAATGACAGGCGAAGAGGAGTTAATTGTTACGTCGTAAAGGACATTTTTAGTCGCTTGGCCTACATACATGGCCTTCTAATTTCTCCAGTGAATGGATGGACCCAGATTATTCTTTCGACCTTCGAAAAATCTCATTTATTGAAGTCCTCGAGATATTTGGAATATCCTCGCAACGTGTTCGAATTTGTGGTGCGAGGAAAATTTTCGAGACAAAGGAAAGAGACAATGAACACTCGATTGTTAAACTTGTTTAATTAAACGACGAGTGAAGATATTAAGAGAGAAGATTTACGAATGTTGGAGATTTTCAACAAAAAATTTCATAAATATTTTACTGTAAGTTGCTCAGGAAGAAGCATCGCTGGATTCATACTGTATAAATTAAATGATACGTTATCAAAATTACCAACACCAAGGAAAAGAATCTGAATAATAGATATTATTCGTGAAAAGATACAATTTCATTTGGGATTAAAAATAAAATTAAAATTCAGATGAAATTATAATTACCACTAAGACGAAAGAATTGGTGAACTCGTTATTATCGTTAAGCACAGGCTTTGATAGCTTCATCAATTGATCAACATTGGTCAGTTCTAGCCTTGACTCAGCACACTTGCATGAAACAAGGTCGATGTCGTAGAATCGATGGAGTTTGCAGGGATCAGCCAAGAATATAGCAAGGCTTAATAGAATGCATAATGTTATTGTAACGATTGAACAACTAGCCAGTGGACTATGTCGTACAGATTAGTCACTAAGATATTCAATCTACTGGATCCAAGAGACCGGTCGGATATCCAGACATAATTAACGATAATAACAGTATTATTCATTTGACAACGATTCAATAAACATCCACGATGATTTATAGATTTATTAAACGAATTAATGCATTCTCAATATAATTTTAGTCACAGTTTCCAATATGATTTTGAACAGATTTATGCAAATTCATATATTTCTACGAATACAGTTGAAAGAATAAAACTTTGACAGAGATCATTTTCGCCCATTAAATATAGCAATGAATACCATACTTTGAATATTTATAGATTTTTTCATGTTCATTTGTCTCCTGCATAAGAACCGCAGTAGTTAATTTTTAAACTACTTTCATCAATCAAGACAGAATCAAAAAATTCGTCAATCAGAAAACTATCGCTGTTCGGCGATATTTTACGATTCGAACGCCTCCAAGGTTATTAATTCTAATCGGCTCTCTTAACTTTCGTGGCTTAGAAATCGTTAGGGACATAATGTTGCACAACACGGATTTTTTATTGGCTTATTGACCATCTCCAAAGTTGTCGAAACGTTGCCTACGTCCAGTTACAAAATTTCCTCTTAGATCCTGTATCTTATCTAAGAATCTCCGTGTCATCGATCATACATCAACCAATTTGTGAAATTTGAAATTTTCTCAAGAATGTCCAATCTTATTTAGTAACTTTTATTGTAGAGGAATCTCAAATAGTGATACTGGGGGAGATGTTTGATCACAGTGTTGAAAGACAGACTTTGAGAGTCACTTAGTATCGAAAATGTTGCTAAAGTCCGGTTTCTACACGTATTCGCTGCTTAATTGGGCAACATCGTCGCGATTAAGAGAGAGAATGCATCTTCATCCACGGTGGATGATCCGTATGTGCAGGTGTAGAGGTCAGCAGCGACTTTTCAGGTCATCCAGACTTTTACTTCGCTGCGAGCAAACTGTAATCTCTACAAGTGCGATTTTAACGTTAACGTGTAGAACGTTTTATTAGTAACAATTTACTTCCTCGTGAAACGCACGTGAAACCATATATGTACATTCGAAAGGTCCGCGGGTAAAGAAGGGAATGCCAAATTTTATCTCGTGCTTCTTATCATTTGTTGCATCACATTGCAAATGAAAGCTTTCTGAATTTTATACATCGAACGAAATAAACTTTCGTTTCCCGAGAAATGCTAAAATTCGTTGTTCCTCCTTTCTCTCGTGGATCCTTCATTTATTTTTGTCCTTATTATTCATTTTAAAATAACAAATTAATATCGTATTTGGCCTTACTTAAAGTAGCCTACAGAACTATCTGTTCTGTATCTGTATCTGTATATATCAGCAAAAAAAAAAAAAAAGAAACTGGGAATTTACGATCTTTTGAATCCGTGAAATTTTAATGAGGTGTCGTTTTCGAGGTGAGCCTCTTCAAAACTTTTACTATATACCTTAAATGCCAAAGTATGAAGTTACTAACTTTTATTCAAACAGGACTCAAAGACGACGATATAAAAAAATCTAACATGGATTAACAAATTTACGATTATCTCGAAAGGAAAAGAAAAAGAAAACGAGGATGGTAAATAAAAACGAAGAAGAATATTACTCAATCTTTTCATTTTATATAATTGTATGTATCTTATGAAATCGACTGTAATTAATTACGACACGTCAGGTTTCAGTCTTGATCTATTCAGGCCTCGTCACGCGTGCTCCGTGATACACTAAATTCTTGCAATAGGAATTGCAGGATCGTAAATGTTCGATGCGAACGTTCGCTTTGAAAATTACATCGCGCTGGAAATTTGTAAATCTTTGAAATACATTCGTTGCTACCGAATCACATATCGTATCGATCCAATTATGGTAAATTCAATATAGCGCAGGTGCAATTAATCATTGACTCATTTTCACCATCCATTATCTAAATATATAGCAATTACTATCTTTGCCAATCCAACTAAATTCCATTTTATTGCTTAACGCTTGAATTCTAATCTCCTTGCCGTGCGATCGCCGATTAATAAATAGGTAATTCCATATTAATCGTTTTTGCAGATTGCGTGGCGCGTGTAAGAAAGAAATTCTTTCGAGAATTCTCCTCTTTATCATCGGTCGTATAGACACGCTATAAATCATGTTCTACTCGGACACAGTTAAGTCACGGCAAAGAGAAAAAAACGGGTTTATAAATTAGGCACCCAGTATAACAGAAACCCAGAGTCACAGTCTTCAGCTTGACAAAAAAAAAAAAAAAAGCCACACACTTGCGCCTAAAAGGAAAACCATAATGCATGATTCGCCGTAATCTGAAAGTCAAGCAATTAATTCATCTTCACAGGGCCAGCGATGGAAATATCACTGTTGTCTGTGCGACGATTTTATCTAGAAATAAGAAAAAGATCGAAGGTCGAACGAACCGTGATTACGACCTTTCCTATGGTCGACGCTATGGCGCCTTCATTCAGTTGAAAACTAAATACTAAGATAGAAAGGATAGTTTCTATATGGGAAGAAGAAACTTCATTCATGCGATAATTATTACAATTTCTGAAAGTTTATAATTTCCCGCTAGTGTCTCCTCGTACAAAGAGGAAACTATTTACTATCGTTTAACACAGTCTAATTCTTTTCCGAGAGATAGTTCGAAAGGACGATTACAGCAGAGTAATAACGATAATAAGAGCAACAGGGCTCAAAGTCGGTTTGTACTACTTAAACTACGCGTGGCCCCGTGTTCTAATTCTTCATTGTTATAATCGTGGGAATTCGCCGGCCATTTCTGCAACAGGTTTGACGCAACTTCGAAGAAATATGCTTAATAACAGCGAAAACGTTTAGAGACGATTACTGTTGTTGTTAGTAATTTATCGTAAAGTTCAGTTAACCGTTGCAAGTTGAAGAGAGAAATGAAGTCACGAAATTGAAGCCTGGAACGAATCTTCGATGGAAACGCGAGAATACATATTGAAACTGAAGATCGTATCGTTATGAAAGATCCGACGAATAGAATCTTTCTCCATTCCAACAGTTTCCATAACGCGTGAATATATGAGAATTCATTACATCATTTCAACTTCTACATCGATATTATCATTGATTGAACGCTTTTATCTATGAAAAATTATTTAAAATCAATCTGACAGATATGAAATAACTTCGAAATTCGTGCATTTGTAAAGTCTCCGTGAAAAATGATCAGTCGGTCGTTTTGATAAGTCTGGCGTTGAAGAATCGAGATTGATCGATCGACGATCGCGCTGCGGCAAATAATACAAAAGGTCGAAATAACGGTGCGAAGTTCGATCAGTCACCGAGCGTTAGATGGATTATTGAACTATAATTAAACCGTTTCGTTTAATCGTTACCATCTATCGAGCCAAGTGACTCGTGTTTTCAGATTCTTTCAAAGCTTTGTCGAGGAAGATCTTTCACGTACCGCGGTTCATAGTCGGTCATTACGTGGATAGTGTCTGGACTTGGATGCTCGATAGAAACTGCATAGGTGAATCTGAAGTGGCGTTCGTTTCGCGTTCCCGGCGAGGCATCGTGCAAACGTTTATAAATTCATGTTGGCTCGCTCACTCGCTAATTCCTCTCACAGTCGAAAGAAAAAGAAGCACGCATCTCAGTTTCTCTCGTTAGTAAAATCCACAGGTACGATTCAAAGAGAAGGAAAAGTATTTTGGTTTTAACCGTGACAGATTGAAGGAGAGGAAAATCGGAAGAAACTAGATCCTTCGCACGGAGGTAATTAACATTCGTTCGGAGCGGCTTCGGTTGGGTAAGATCGCGTTTCACACAATTAGAATGACTTAGAGCTATCAGATGCGGTTACGTCCAATTAGTCGGCTTTTCGAGCGCTTATTCTATTATTTGTCGGACGAACGTCTTTGTTATGGTAACAGCACCGAGTGGCGACATCGGTAAGCGACTCAGGTGTAAATACATATGTATATATACACATAGCACACTGATCAGGTGAACCACGGTGAACTCACGTAACGTTCGGTATGATTACGACCGATCGTCGAGCATCATTGTGTCCGACGTTCTTCACCTGCGATGAGAATCTACTTAGACGAATCTTGCCGATACCGAGCGAAATCTTCCGTAAATGCACATTTTCCCGTAATCGTCTATTTTCCGTGGAATTCCAGCCGATACCTTGCCAGACATAATGCGTCTAAATAACAAGTTGCCGGAGAAAGTAAACGCAGTAACTTTCCTGTACTTTCGTCTTCTTTTCTTTCAAAAATATTCATCGTCGTTCGTTCAGCGGCGCGTTGTCTAAGTTCTATTTAGCGCCTGACGTTGGACCGATTGTTAATAATTCTTATTCTAATTCCGAGATCGCAGATATCGAACGAGGAAAGGATTTTATTACGACATAATTGTGGTAGCACTCGGCACGAGAACAAGGGTCTAACATTCTTCTCATGAGATAACTTAATTACGCTCAATTATTCAGAAACGACGCGACGATGGGTATTACTGCGTGGAAGTAACCGATGAATAATTGAGCGACAGACGAGCTCCAGAAGACGCAGCTTTTTAGATGGTGAATTACGTGATACTACTTTCTTACGGGCATTTTTCTCGAGATCGTATCTATCGAATTTTTCCTGTCAAAAAAGAAAGGATTAGAAGAATCCAAGTACGATCAAGCACGACAAGTGACATTTTCATCAAATGTCACTGATCGATGAAATTTCGACGAGATCTTCGGGATAGAAACGATCGAAGAATGTCCCGACTGTGTTTCAATTCAGATGATCGAACGCGAACCCTTTGTCCCATTACTCAGTTTCGAACGATCGGTCAAAAAGCGTGGATCGTGACACTTTTGGAATTCAAGTATCTCGATCCGCCTCCGTCGAGTGATAAATTTCATTTTAATGGACGAGCGTCGTATAATCTCGCCGCATTAGCGAGATGTAACGAACGAACGAACGTGAATGTCCTTCGATCGTGAGTGAAATTACCTCATCGCGTAATCAGAACAAAGGTGTTACGTCGTTCGTGATCGCGGCGAGCGATCACCCTTTAATCATGCACGCGTGCACGACAAAGGGTACCACGCACAGGGTCGGATCGTTCCGATCGTTTCCTCCTTCGTCGATGTAGAAGCGTGGCCATTGTCGCGGCGAAGAAACGGCGAACGTGTTCAGGACGAACGTCCTTCGGTGTCGGCGCGGTATAGACGTCCGAGGAGGATCGTCGAACGCGACACGTCGGACCTTTTCAGACGGTGTTGTACATCGTCTCGTCCTTCTTGCTAGCCAACCACTCTCACTTTCTCCTTCTCTGTCTCTTTTCCTCTCTTCGTTCCTCCCCAAAGCGCGTTTCATTCACTCTAGCCGCCGGCCGGCTTGCTCTTTCTCTCTCTTTCTCTCTCTCTCTCTCTCTTTCTTTCTTCTCCGCACTTCGTTCACCTCGTCTCGCAACGAACGAAGACGAAGAGTTACAGCATCCTCGCCGGTGGACGGACGGTTCGCAATAATCGCATGGACCGAACGTTTTACCCCCACCAGCCAATCGGGTGAATCCTATAAATGCTCTCCACGTTCCCCGAGACGAAGAAGTCACCTCTCTCGGGACCACCAAGCGCACCCGCGAGACATGTGTCCGTGTTGAGTGTCCGTCCCACGTCATTGCCCACGGGTGACCAAAGTTTTTCGGTTCAGAGAGGCCGAAAAAGAACGAAAAAAAAATAAAAAAATAAAAAAATAAAAATAACTAGATCGCGACCACGGAGGATGGTAAGTAAAGTGCGACGACCGATCAAAGTGACGCTTAATGTGGGGGTTGGCAAACGATCGACGGCGAGATGGATTCAGAGGGTGGGACGGTGGATCGCGTACGATTGTGCGGATACGATTGGAAAGATTATATTCGGGATATATTCGCGTACGTAGGATCTGTGGTGAAAGTGTTCCCTTTTCGCGATGATTGTTGGTGCGTTCGAACGAAGGGTGAAACGTACATGGGAAATATTCTTCGTGTGTTTCGCCTAGATTTGCCTGTGTTCTGGATCCGATGTTTAGCGATCCGATTTCTCTCGAACAGTTGCATCGAAGTTCTACGTATTCGTCGCACGAATTATTAGTTGTCCCATAGAAAGTTCGTCCTGTCTAGAGATTTCTCCTTGGACCAAGCCATTCTTGGCAGCCAAAAAGGCATCGTTGCTCGTCTCGATGAGGCAATCTTCTCTCGCTGAAAGAGAGAGATTTTTACTCGAAGCGAAAATGGGCCACTTGGCGTCGCGAACGTGTTTCAAAGGACAATTTCACATCGTGGAGATTTTCGAATTGTTCCGCGAGCTCGCTTTCGTCTGTGCAAAAGACACAGCTTCCACGCGAGTGGCGAGCTTACCCGCTTGGTATTTACACGCACGGCTGTATCCACAGCCTCGCAAGAATTAATAGCGAGATGCAAGCGTCAGACAGCTGTTAGCACGCGAAATATCAAAGGTTATCATTGTTCCTTAACTTGAAATCCTCCTTTCTGGTGTCACCGTTTCCCAATCGTTGGTCTCGATCATCGAACGTGGTTGATAACGTCGTCACACACGGAGAAAGAAAAAAATTGTCTTCGAAAGAGTTACGTCGCGTGATTAGGAATCTTGAGACGAAGTTTCTTGAAACAAATGAAACTTACAGCTTTAAGATTTCCAATAAAAATAGCGTGACTTTTAGAAAATTTTTACTCAAAAATCGAATTCCAAAATGTTTGTTCGCGCACTGTGATTAAATTCCTTAGTGCTCGGAACTTTGAATAAGGGGAAAAATATTTTACGAATTAAAAAATTTTACGACAAAAGATATAGAAGGTGAAAGTATTAAATACGTTCGAATTGTACATTTCTTCGAGCTGATGATTATTCAAATCGATTATGACAGTGTCACGGTGCGTTTAGGTTATCCTACCAATCACGTAATGTAGAAATTTTTAGTCGCGAAAGGTCAACGTCATTCGTTGTCGTAAAAAGAAAGAGAGAGAGAGAGAGAAAAAGAACGTGCCATCGAAATATTCGATTCGTGCATGCACTGAAAGTTTCATCGATGATGTAATTTCATTCTACGGCATCCTTTTCGATTCGATGTTCAATTAAACTGTGTACACAGATGTAACACGGTTGCCCAAGAATTTCAATCAGACGGAGGGAATCCATCTTTTAATTGGCGCCTTTTTTCGCGCAATTGGGAAAAACGAAAAGTTGAGTGGATCGTTGAAAATAGTCGCAAGTGTCGTTGAGTTAGACGAGTTCGTTATCCCGAGGAATGACGGATCAATTGAATTTCCCTCTGAAAGATTACCACCAGTACAGATTTCTAGCTCGATGATGTCACGATGCAACGTACCCACTCGGATCGTAGGTGTTGCTAAGATCAATCTGGGTAAAAGATCAATACACATCATGAGTTCTTCGCTTGTTACATAACCGCACATTTTCCCAATTAACGCCTGCCTTTCGTGGAAACGCGATTTCTCTTTACGCGGCACTTTTCTTTCTCCGCGACGCAACAAGATCGTGGAAATCTTAATCCATCGTCGTTTATTAATCATCTGCAAACTGGTGGATGATAATATTTCTGTGAGAAAATTCCTCCAATACAGTGAACCATAACTGAAGGACTGTTTCAACCAGGTTGCAACCTGTTTCACAATATCACACGATCACGACTTATTTCGCAATTTCAAAGTCTCTTGTGAGCTTCACAAGTATAGCTTCCTGCTGCAACAGCTTGGCAAACAGTAGTTGCCGCAGATCCATAATGAAAATATGATAGCCTGCGGGAAACGTGTTTGCCGAACTAGCAGAACGTAAAACTGATCGTAAAAACGTCTCTCGTGTAACACTCGAGGAGCAGTTAACAGGCTAATAAACCAAGAAAGTGAATGACGTATCGGAATGCGAGGGAAGATACTGGAATTTATTAGTTAGCTTCGATACGCGCAAAATATATCCAAAGTGTAGTGGTCACTGTTATTTTTAATCGACGAGTCACTTTCGAAATTCCATTCTTTCCAATGAAACTCGCCAGATATAGATTTGCATAAACAGCCGAATGATTAATTATGTATAATTATTCGCTGGATTTCCAATCGCAGATCTCCAGATCCGTAGTTCGATCGTCGTTTCGAAATGGCTGTGAATTCATTTGGCGATCAATCTTTCCAAGATCTGCATCGTCAAGATGGCGCGTAAAACGGTCACGATTGCCGCAAGGGTTTGCGAGCAATTACGAAAAATTGATTAATTATTCGTTTGGCAATCGCTCGGCTCGCTCTATGACGTTTCGACGTGATGAATTAATCGCGCCACTTGCCTCTGACAGCTGGCGTCGAACCAGCGTGATTTAGTCAGAAGACGTTTCATCGGGCGTTACGTGGTCTCCCATTATTCTACGGTTTGACAGATTTCTTGAATACTCGGCACTCGATCTCGCGACGACCGTGGTTTACACAGTCGAGGGATCGATCGTCGACGACCAATCTGTCGTGAAGGCTGGCATTTATAATCGATGAGGAACAATGCCTCGCCTAGCAACTAGTGATCTTCCGCAGGGCCGACAATTTGCTCCCAGGGAACAATTTTTTTGCACTCATTGTCCGTTTCAAACTGTTTGTTTGTACTTCTTATCCGGCTGACTATTGCGTCAGTGAATCGTGGTTGCATATTCCGCTCCCACGGCTACAGCGGTTTCCAGTCCCCCTGTTTCCGCAAGTTCTTGCCCTGAATTTCAATCCCTTTGAATACTAATATCGCAAGTTTAATGCAAATGCAACTTACGATCGATGATACCCTGTACAATTGAGTTAACCAACCTGAGAGCGTGCCGTTCTGGGATAATACACTAGCTCGCGATGCTGAAGCGCTTGAGTACTTGGATGTTACGAAATTTTATTAGGCACACTCCAGTATAAGATACAATTTTAACGAATGTTGGAATAATCCAAAGAATATCTCGCTAAGACTTATTTGTAATACAATAGATTTTTCAGGTTTGTTTCAACGTACGGTACGAATGAAATTTGAAAATATTTCAAAACAACATACGCGATATATATATAATATGTATATGTTGAAAATTGAAAATTCACAACAGTTTTCGCGAGTCAGTCTACATTTATCAGTTGAAACTGTACCAAAACTCTTTCATACTCGACCAAATTTAAAAACAACCAATTCCAATTTTCGTGAACGAGAACACGTTCAAATACCAGGAGATGGTCGATCGATATCACAGATGGGAGTATGAGAGACCACAGAGGCAAGATCAATGAAAATCGGTGATGAATGAAAATGGCAATTGACATCTAGTAGTAAATAACTTTCATCTTCTTGTACGAGAGTCGTACCATCGCCCCGCCCTTGTGTACCCTGACGACGCTCTCGCGTTTGAGGTTTAACGTCTTCGTATATCCACCTGTTTATACTCCCTCCGTATGCCGTAACACAGCCTTGACGAAAAGGATGGCCGTTTAGCGTCTGAATTCCGCGCGTGCTTTTCTTCGAGCATCATCTCCGAGAGATTTCAATTAGAGGCCTCGCCAGAGGTGGCTGCTGGTTTTTGCTCGGCGGGATCAATCGATTGCACGCTCGACTTATTGTTTGTCGTTAACTATGATGCCGTTGATATCGGGAGTTGGTATTGTCAGAGAAATTGGCCATTAACTCGAATATAGAAATGCGAAGGTGATTTATTGAAATTTTATGGCACTTGTTACGTGGGGACTTCAACGCCGTGAGTAGAAATGGTAAACGGCGTTAGAAAACGGAGATCCACGAGTCTGCTAATTTTGACACTTGCGTCGTTTATCACTTGCACGTTATCTTGGTATTTACCAATTTTACCGATTTAAAGGGGAAACAGGTGGTAAAAGTATTTTTTCTGGCTTTCATCGTTTCCAAACACACGCAGTTCAATTCACACCGATTGTCATGGTCTGTTTCTGTAATATTGTAATATTAAATCTGTACAAGAAGATTTATAGTATCTTGCTATATTTCGTATAAAAATTAATTATTTCCACGACATTTATATAATTTACCATTTTCTTATTGTCGCTTAAGTAAAAATGAACGAATTACTCATTCCCCCTAAAAGTTGTTGATTTTTCAGTCGCTTCGAAAAAATGAAATCTTCTCCGTGTTATGTCACTTCATCGTAATTTTGTTACAAAATTTACGATTGGAAAGTTCAAGCGATAAATTATTACACGTCTGGGTATTAAATTTAAGTACATTCATCGCCTTTCGTTACAACTGTCGCGGCCGGCGGTCACTGTCGCGTTAAAAATAAAAAATAAACGTTAACTCGACGTCGATAAGGATTGTAATATACCCTTTGAAAATTCCTAACGAAATGTCGTGAATAACTGTGAGGGTTTTGCAATGTGCATGTAAAACATCAACTTCAAGTTTGTTCATATCTTTGCCAACGACACATTTAATTAGCTCTTGTAGCGTAATTCAATCGTGAAGGACTCTTCAGCCGAACTTTTTCGATTAAAGCAGAGTTTCTTTTAACAACAAAATTCTTCAGCGGCTTCGTCTTCGATATATACCAAGAAGACATCAATTAAACAAGCACTCCAGCGTCACTGAGAGGTTTTTACGTAATAGACGACGATAAAATTTCGAGTCGACAACGCGAGGATCGTCCGTAGGATTCAACGGATCGTGAATAATCATTTTCGCGTCGATCGATCGGACACGAGATCATCGCGTCCCGATTGCGTAACGGCTGGCCATGGCTTGACCAAATTGACCAATAAATTTCACGATGATTCCCGCTCATCCATTTACGAACGATAAGTAATAATAAATCGTCGGCCATTTCTTTTTTCTTCTTTCTCCTCTTATTCGTTCTTTCTCTTCGCCGGTCCTTTCCGCAGTTTTCGCTCCTTTTCTTTCTTTCTTCTTCTCTCGTTTATCGTGCCAGACGAGATCCAGGTACCGAGTTATAACTTCGTTTACGTAATAGTTATAACGCTCGTTCACGAAACCTTCAACCTTTTCCCGAAAAGGATCCATGGGTAGCTCGGTCGGTTCGGTGATTCGTGACCAGCGTGGATGAGACTCGTGGGACACAACGTGTACACGTTCCTTCGGTTGCGTCACCTGAACTTTAGCCAGAACAACGATATCGTTTGAACGAGACGACACTTGTTAACTTGTGTATTAAAATGTTTGGCGAGTTTGTCCGTCAGTTCAATTGGAAACGTCGAGTGAAGACGAAGATCGTTTACTCAAAATGTATTTAACGTTTAGTCGAAACATTTTTCCACTTTCTGCGGAGCAGTTGATACCATATTAAGTTATCAAAATTGTTCATTTACTCGATTTTAGTGTTCTGCTGTTGAATATTTATTTATTGCTTTCATAAATCTCAAAAATATTTCTCGTCATAATGTTTAACACTAGAACTACCAAAGTGGTCAAAATTTTTTTTAAATATTATAAATATATATTTAAGATGCAAAATAGTGTATTTTTAAAGATTTAAATGATTTTTTATAAAATAAGCTTGTGTATTCTACTGTAATATCTTTGATGAAAATTCTATGCTTTAGTCATTAATAGTTTCGGCGTTAATATTTACATCTTTGGTTCCTACGAAACTTCGTCAATTATCACCGAGCTGATCTCTCCATTTTCATATTTCAATATTCCTTTCTAGGCAGAGTGACATTGGAATAGAAACCCCGTATTGTTCTTCAAATGAAACACTTCGCGACAAAAGATAAAAAGGGGAAAAGTCCAATATTCTCAAGAAAACAAACAGCAGTTTCCTTGCAAATGCAAACGATAGAAACGTTACATTGTCCCCGCGATAGAAAGGAAATATTTTCACTGATTTTTTTACTCGACGGGGTCGTTGCACGATAAAATCACGTCGTTGAATGCCGTGTCGCCTTGTACAAACGCTGTCGCGACGGAAAGCAAAACGCCGACGATTTTTCTGCTCGGCCCGGAATGGAACGGAACCCGATCGTTGTTATGGTAATTAGGAAAAGTGCGCGAATCTTTTGTCGTGTCGTCGTCCTCCGATTCTTTTCGCTGCATTCCTGCTTATTTTTTTGCCACGGTTACATGCGTTATTACGTGAGTGGGGAGGTAGGAGCGATGCATCGTGGAAACTTTCTCCGACGACGTGCGTTCTTTTCGCGCATCGCGACGCGTGACAGTGGCCTGCCCTGTTTAATTCATCGGCACGAGCCGCGAGAAATTCGTGACGTGGTATCGTCGATCGATCGGCTTGCACATTCACGAAAAGAATAGTCGTGCTCACGAGTTGGATTCATTCTGATTCACTTTTGAGATATCAAGGTAACTATACTTTTAGACAATTTTCAGAAAGGCTGTTGGAACTTTTCTGAGAGCAGGTTTATTGAAACATTAAGATTTTATTATTATTTAATGAATTATACGATTTTCTTGTAAATCTATACGTGTACATTCTGTTTTCTTTAATTCTATTTGGCTCATTTTTCATCGAAAATGTTAGTGAAATTTTTTGGGAATCTAGAGGACTGAATAAGAATTTTTACGTCGTTATTGTTTTTTTGGTTATTGGCAATTGGTGCAGATTGCAGATTTTTACGCACTTATGGGAAATTTCAAAGTACAACGTTCCTTATGATATTTAATACATTAAGTAGCATTTTTTACCTACAGTCTACTTTTCCAAAAATTTTCATAGAAAATTCCAATTTAATAAGCACAAATAATCAAACGCATTTACAATTATAATCGGACCATTCTTTCGATCAATTTCAATTTCAAAGAGCACAAATAGAAGACTGTAAATATTCAGATGAAATATTCTGCTAATCTCTACGATTGTAAATTACTACGAAAGTAGTAATTGACAATCTCTCATTCTTATAATATTGGCAGTTTATATATACTAGCTTAGTTGTGAAATTAGACACTTGGAAAATGTCGACGTCAACTGTATAATGATACGATAACAACACAATGATTGTCACTACTTTTCATCGACGTTTGAAACTTTCAAACATCCCGCTGCTTTTACTTTCGTCTTTCTACGGTCTGAATAATTATCTCGTTATATATAAACAATTCTAGACATCTATCTATTTAATTTACAGAACAATTGAGAAACGGCCAGGTATCACGCGAAATTAGAACGAGAATCACCCTATAATCCGCGAGCATTCGTCGCGCGTTAATTAGAGTGAATTTATGCTCGTTCCACTTAGAAATCCGCTTCACTCCCCCCCCCCCCGTCCCCACCGTGAAAATAATTTTACTTTTACCCGATTGCTATTTTCGTTGCTCGTCTCGCGAGTTACAAAAAGGCCCTAACGCTCCGTAGATGTTTCTTTCTTCGTTTAATGAGCAGCCGCGTTAACAGCACACGAAGCAGGATAATTAGAAAGCCATATTCTCGAAGACGTTGGCTTTATTAATACGAAAGACGCAAGCCGCGTCTTCGCTGTTACGCAAGACGCCACTTTTGCGCCTATCGTGCTTGATCAGAGCCGTTCGTCTATCGAACGGGACTTGTCAATCAGATTTAAGTCGACCGAAGATAAATCATTCGATTGTCGTATGATGAATGAGGTGTTCGATAATAGAAAATCCGAGGTAAAAATTATGTTCTCGATTATTTTCTGTTGCCTCTTGTATGATGTCATGGCATGCCATTACTCAACAGAGTGAATCTTCTCTGATGATACAAAAATTTCTTAAATACTCGAAAGGTAGAGATTTCTTGAACCACTGCTAAATACAGTATGACAATTATCAATTGTCAATTATGTCGATAATAATATTTCGAAGCAACGTTTAGAACAAATCGAAAAAGAACGTATACATAAAAGTTACGAAATAAAATTTCTCGCAAATAATTTTTATTCATTACATTGATAAAGCTTCAATATTTGGTAGAATTTAGTAGAATTTAGAATTTCAGATGATTACTCATATTGTGCGCTAATCTTCCATTCGATACATTTTCGCAACAAGTACTTTTAGTTGATTTTAAATTCTGTCGATATAATCACGGTAATCATTTGTCACTTATGCATGGCGCGCAATGCATTCGTAAGAGTGTCTGTAATTTTATCTACGTGAAAGACGAGCCGAGCAACCAAAACGAATTGTAACCAGTTCTAGCTATTACGACACAGTTTTACACCTCGAGCCACGCGAACCGCTGACCCATAGGAAGCTGTTGTCATATTGGTTTCTCATTAGAACTCAGAAGAAGACATTCGTCTGGCCGTACAATTTGCAACTTTCTCTAGGTGCAAATAAAACGTTAATGAGTCTGCTAAAATGTGCGTAATTGTTTGAACTATTCGCGCGGACTTACAAAGTGTAGAACTTCTCACTAGTCCCAAACATAATAACTGCTATGCATTAAGACGGTTGCATAATGTAAATTAATGGAACGTAATGAATTAGAATGCTAGCGGTATTATTTCAACAAGTATATAGTAATGAAGCATCACTGTCTTCTTTAGGCCAAATCTTTGACACAACTAATTCGACATAAACGTATAGTTCACTTTTCACAATAGATGTCTCCTTCTTTCACGTGGTAACAACATTGTACAGAAGTGTTCCATAACGTCACGAGAAACGTTCAAAAGTAATTCAGAAATTTACAAAAATTTGAAAGAAAATGTGACTTCTGTTTTTCAACGTAATCGACACGAAAGATGTCGATCCTATGAATAATCATGAATAGAAAACGTGTTCTTTTGCATGAATTACACTCCTAGGGATTGCCAGGGACATCGTCGAAATCCTTCGCGAAGTCAAGGACTAGTTCATTAGCGCCAGCTGAAAGCAGCTGAAACGAAAGCGTGTGATCTCAAAATTTCTCAAGAAAACGGTGACCTTGTGATCTGTATCGGTTGTTCCGCAAATCCAGCAGTCGTGACACCACTTACACGTCAGAAGAGCCTTTCACATACTGGAGGAGAGACACTAGAGGAGAATCCCTCCCCCATAGCGATCTCCTCCTATATAAATTATACATCTAAAGGTCACTGGACGCTTCTTCGAGCCAGAACCATCATTCGTTGCCTCGTTTAAGATGTCGCAAACGAGATAAGGCGGTTTTAATTTCTGGGTAACGAGATTTCCATCAGCTCCGTCTGATTTATCACGCTCCTTAACGAAACGTAATCACGTTCGAGTGCGTCATTATGGTCTGTTTCATTCGAGACATCCGATAGTTCGTTGAGAAGATGTATACATACGTACAGGATGTAAGAATGAATACTCTTCGACAATGTAGAATCTCTTAGAATAGAACGAGCATATTTTTCTCGTGGAATGTAGAATGTATCGAATGTAACGGATAAATATTTTTTATTTTAAGCATAGAACTAATTAGCGACAGAAAGGCGATAAAAGTGAGTTAAAATGGCGAAATTGGATATATGTGTGAAGTTTATGATGCGATGGTATCGAGATGTAGAAAATATTAGGATTCGAAAACATTAATCACAGCGGCAATGAAATACTGATTGGAAATTGAGAATGACAAATTTCGAAGATAAAGTATGTAATGATCGATGGCGTACTGTGCGCTGCATTTCGTACGAACGAACCTTTCACGATTACCGATACGCACATGGTACATCGTAATCGAGACAAATTATGTAAGAAATTCTTGGGTGAGGCGCGAGATAATCCCACGAAGACGGTTTTCAACATATTATAACCAATTACGTGATGACAAATACACATATTTCGATATATATACATGCATGTTTTATTCAGTTTAATAGTTGAGATCATTATCGCTGATATATCCGAATGAGAATGAATATACATACGTAGGAGTAAAGTGGTAATGGAAAGAATATACATACGTAGGTGGTTTATATGGCAGGTATTAATAATTTGTATTTTCTAATCCAGCGAATCCTGTGGATTGCCACAATAGTGGCAGTGCTCTCCACACACCATGCGCAAGCATCGAGTGAGAAGAGCAAAAGAGCGATAGCAAGCAACGGAGGCTATGTATATCCGCAGCCAGATGTGATATTCACGTTACCGACACAGTAAGAATTGATTACAAGATTTTGTATAAAATTAACTGTAGATCCATTAACATAATTATAACAAGCAAGAATGAATTTAATGCACTGATTACAGTCTCATCAATTATAATTTTTTTCTGCAGACCAACCTCTAGAACACCGACAGTAACATCGCCAGTACCATACAGGACACCAAGCACATCACGTACTACATCATACTCATATTCAACACCTCCTACATTTACAACACCACGTACACCGCCTTATTCTTATCAAACTCCATCACGGTAAGGAATGAGCAAAAATTAAACTTCAAACGTACGATTGTCGATGATGTGACATTGATTATCATATATGTAAATTTAGATTATTATAATATAGGTTATATGATCACTAATACAACTGTAAAACAACTTACAGACCAACAGTAACTCCACCATCAACTCAGACAGTATCTTATGTTCCACCAAGCACTGATCGCCCTAGAACAACACCGGAATTTACACCTCGGCCAACGCAGTGAGTATTGGTTAAATTTTGAATATACAAAATTGTGAAATACTTGATGTCATTAGACCTGCGAAAATGTAATTAAAATCGTAACATATAAATATATTTTCAGGCCAAGGCCTTCTCCAGGATATGACTATTCAGTACCTGAAAAGCAACTTACGCTGCCACCTTATCGACCACCTCCATCTCCGCAGCCACCAAGGACTCCACCGCCGCCAACGCCGCCACCATATGGGCCACCGTCTCCTCCACAGACACCAAGACCTCCTACGCCACCACCATATCGGCCTCCATCTCCTCCACAAACACCAAGACCTCCTACTCCACCGCCATATGCACCTCCAACTGCTCCACCGAGACGACCGTATGAGCCACCATCAACACCTTATACTCCGCCATCATATGGACCTATAACTTCTCCACCAAGACCGCCATATGAACCTCCATTTCCTCCATCTAGACGTCCGTATGAGCCTCCATCTCCTCCACCGAGACCTCCTACTCCGCCACCATATGGACCTCCATCTCCTCCACAAACACCAAGACCTCCTACTCTACCACCATATCGACCTCCATCTCCTCCACAAACACCAAGACCTCCTACTCTACCACCATATCGACCTCCATCTCCTCCACAAACACCAAGACCTCCTACGCCACCTCCCTATGGACCTCCAACTCCTCCACAAAGACCACCGTACGAGCCTCCATCTCCTCCACCAAGACATCCTACTCCGCCACCATACGGACCTCCACCTTCTCCACCACAGACACCAAGACCTCCTACTCCACCACCGTATAGACCTCCATATTCTCCGCAACCACCACGAACACCATCAACTGGTTATTCTTATCCAACACCATCGCCACCATTTACACATCCACCTCCTCCACCATCAAGACCAACGTCACCACCTGGACCATCAACGCCGTATTTACCTCCCTCACCACAACCGCCGAGAACACCGCCACCACCTTTACCTCCACAAACTCCAAGACCACCTTTTCCACCACGACCACCGGTAACACCATATTTACCTCCTTCGCCACCACAACCACCGACTCCAAGACCTCCACCACCACCACCAAGGACTCCAGCACGACCACCACCTCTGCCTCCTCAAACCCCAAGGCCACCCACCCCGCCCCAGCCTCCAAGAACGCCACCTCCACCTCCACCTCCACCTAGTCCACATTTTCCACCTTCGCCACCAGGGTATTTACCCCCCGCACCACCAAAAACCCCAGCACCTCCAATAACTAGACCTCCACCTCCACCGCGACCACCAACACCACCACCATATGTACCACCACCTCCGCCACAGCCACCGAGAACTCCATCACCACCGCCGTATGTACCTCCAACTCCTCCACCTAGACCTCCAACTCCACCACCATATTTACCTCCATCTCCTCCACAGCCACCAAGACCGCCAACTCCACCACCCTATGTACCTCCATCTCCTCCACAGCCACCAAGACCACCAACTCCGCCACCCTATGTACCTCCATCTCCTCCACAACCACCAAGACCGCCAACTCCACCACCATATGTACCTCCATCTCCTCCACAGCCACCGAGAACTCCATCACCACCGCCCTATGTACCTCCAACTCCTCCACCTAGACCTCCAACTCCACCACCCTATGTACCTCCAGCTCCTCCACCTAGACCTCCAACTCCACCACCATATTTACCTCCATCTCCACCACAGCCACCAAGACCTCCAACTCCACCACCCTATGTACCTCCATCTCCTCCTCAACCACCAAGACCTCCAACTCCACCACCATATGTGCCTCCGTCTCCTCCTCAACCACCAAGACCTCCAACTCCACCACCATATATACCTCCATCTCCTCCTCAACCACCAAGACCTCCAACTCCACCACCCTATGTACCTCCATCTCCTCCACCTAGACCTCCAACTCCACCACCCTATGTACCTCCATCTCCTCCACCTAGACCTCCAACTCCACCTCCCTATGTACCTCCAACTCTTCCACCGAGACCTCATACTCCACCACCATATTTACCCCCATCTCCTCCACAGCCACCAAGACCTCCAACTCCACCACCCTATGTACCTCCAACTCCTCCACCTAGACCTCCAACTCCACCACCCTATGTACCTCCATCTCCTCCACCTAGACCTCCAACTCCACCACCCTATGTACCTCCAACTCTTCCACCGAGACCTCATACTCCACCACCATATTTACCCCCATCTCCTCCACAGCCACCAAGACCTCCAACTCCACCACCCTATGTACCTCCGTCTCCACCTCAGCCACCAAGACCCCCAACTCCACCACCCTATGTACCTCCGTCTCCTCCTCAGCCACCACGACCTCCAACTCCACCACCCTATGTACCTCCGTCTCCACTACCACCAAGACCGCCAACTCCACCACCATACGTACCTCCCTCTCCTCCTCAGCCACCAAGACCTCCAACTCCACCACCATATGTACCTCCATCTCCTCCTCAGCCACCAAGACCTCCAACTCCACCACCATACTTACCTCCAACTGTTCCACCAAAAACTCCGTCTCCTTATCCAAGGCCATCAACGCAAGGCAGCTCATATTTACCACCAGACCAATCTACCACCGGAATTTTCACGAGACCGAGTATAGTTACGACACATCGAACTCCGTCTACCGTTTACCCAACACCGAGTGTAATTACAACACATAGAACTCCATCTACTGTTTATTCGACTTCAAGCGTAATTACAACAGATAGGACTCCGCTTACATCAAGGTTCACGACACCTTACGAACCTTCGTCCTATTCCCCAGAAATACCAAGTACGCGACCTCCACCGTATCTACCACCCTCTACTCCCTCTACGCCACGCGTCACGGTAACACCACCGCCCCCACCCACGCCAATTTATACCCTCGAACCCACTTCGACTATCTATACTCCACCACCGACGGGTGAACCTGCTCCACCACCAACTCTACCACCAACCACTAAGAGGCCTAATGGTTACTTCTACCCCATACCAGAGAACCCACTGGAATTACCACCCTTCGTTCGATGAAGTGGGGCAATTTAGTTGATCTGACAGTCGCAAATTATTTTTTTTTTTTGTTCTCTTTTTGTAATTTTTATATGTATAGTGTAAAATGCTATTTATGGATCGTCATAAGAAACGATAAGCAATCGGTAAAAATAAAGCGATAAAATAACTGTATATATCATATCCAGTTACTATTATCAAATTCTGTGTATCTAGAGCGGTAACTATTGTTAGTGTAACAGTTGCTTCGAACGAACTTGTGAAACAGTTGGTTTCCTATTGAAACGAGCAATAATTGATTTATAAATAAAGCCGATGAATGCTGTGTTACATTTGTATGGAAAGAAGGAAATTACTACGAAGATGAAATAGATGCACATAGACTCTGTACATCTAACACACGCATACTATAGAAGAAATAAAAAAGAATTTGTATAGACAATGTCATACCGTGTTTCATTTCATGTATGAATTGGAAAGGATTGAATTCGATCGTGACATATGATTAACGTTTCTGTCACATTATTTGATCTTTTCAACGTAACATTTTCTGACAATCGAGAGAGAAGTACACCTGATTCGCCAGAGGGTCACGAGAATCATCTTCGACATTCTCTTCCCTCATGAATATTAACTCACGATTACGAAATGCATTCCATGATCCAGAGAAACAGTTGTTAAAAAAGAAAAGAAAAACACTTCAAATCGAAAATAGTTTGCTGTCGCAATCAATCGAGAGTTGTTTCGCGTCACGCCAATTTTCATTGCAACCGTAATTACAGTGACTTTCCTTCCGCGTGAACCATGACAGAATGACGATAATGGCTGATTTGCTTAGCCAGTGAGCATAACACCGTGACATTGACATTCTCTCTGTGTATCGTGCAATAATATTTGACTCGAATCTCGTTGCGTAGTAAGTAGCCCATAACCTATCTCCTACCACCATAACAAGCCTCCCCCACGTACAAAGAAATTTTCTACGTTCGTGAAAGAATCTGGCCAGTGAAAACTCCGTTGCGAGAAATGACTGTTCGTTAGTAGTATATAGAGCTTCGAAAGAATACCGTCTCGCATTCTTGCGACACAGGAGTTGCAAAATTACTTTGTTACTAGAAATTTTTAAACACTCGCGTCAATTTTCGTTGCTATTACGATTGTTTCGTCTTTGGCACTGAGACGCCAATATACCTTTTTATATCGATTTCTCACATTTTATTTATATTTTTGTTGCTACCGCTTTAAGCTAAATAAAGATCGTGATCGCGTGTTGAAAATTCCCCGTGTGTGCAAGAGGATCGATCGATCGATTCTGAAAATGTCATGCGGCGCGAATGAGTAATCACAAAGGACAAAATCGATAGATGCGAAGAGAGGACATGCTCGAAACGGGAAGAAGAACTGCAATCAGCACGTCTCAGCTTGGACTTTATTCTGACCACGGTGATCGATACCATAGAGGTCGATACAGTTCCGTTACGAGGAAAATTGCGATTGGAGTTATGGTCGTAGTGGCGGTGGTGTTAGTAAGTATTTAATACTGTCAATAGATATCTTATTAATGCTTTACTTAACTTTCTCATCAATCCCTCAATCATGCCGCGTTCAAACAGATTGTAAATAAATTATCTATAATGTTTATCTTTCCAACAGAACTAGTCCTAATTTTAATACATTATATTCCCTTTGCAGAGAAACCAACAAAGAAGTTTTTTCCAAATAATCTGAAAACTGTTCGATGTAAAAGAATTAATTTCTTCAGTTATCTTTTTGTTTTGTTCCTTTCTCTCTGTTTCAAAAAACTGTTGCATTCTCACTCGAATGACCCATTGTATAGAGCAAAATATGATAACACGATCTATTAGCATTGCACACGCTTTCTATGCAAACATTTGCACACTACTCACCTACATATTGCGTTATTTCCTTTGAAGAGGACCAGTTTCTTTTGCGCATTCGCGTTACAAAAGCCGCTCATCTCGCCAGACATCGTTCCTGTTGCCACATCGAGCAAGTTCAATGACTGTGATCCGCGTGATCGAGAAACATTACGTATCGATCATTAACAGCGCATTACGTTCAAACGCTGCCGCGTGCACGTTGCTGTACGTACGATAAATTTTTAACGAGCAGCAAACTAACGATAGTTCCGTAACCAACGCTTCGTGCATTCGTACCAGCAATTGGTTCAATTGCAAATGCGGTTCTCTAATTGGTTCAGTAGAAAACTGATTTTCTAGTCCGTTTCGATTTAATTCCAGATCTGTACTATAATTGGATCGCGAATGTTTGTGCATGCATTCATAATGCATTTGTAAAATAATGTCTAAATAACACGTAACAATATTTTTAACAAGTATAACGAGATATTTGAAGTGAAATTTTCTTGGTGTTATTTAATAATTATTAAAAACAGGAATGTGTATAAATACTGGCTGTTTATGTACGAGAAAATTAAATACGCAGAACGCATAATTATATAAAATGGTGTTTGTCGTAATTAGACAGCGGATATTTGTGCAAAATTACTTTTCCACTTTTTAAGCTACATTTACAAAAATCTGAAACTCCCCAATCTACTTATAACGTTCTACTTTTCAAAATATTGGCAGAAATATCCGCAGTCAAGTTACAATCGATGGAATACGCACGTTTAATCGGAAAGTGACAAACGTTTCGTTCAAAGTAAAGTTTTTCTCGCTCGACGCTTTAATGAGGCGCCATTGCGACGAACAATGAACGCAATTACAATCCACGCGGGTTTTCTCCCATGATTAATGCAACAGGCACGGTAGCAAAGTTGAAAATCACAATTTCACCGCGAATCTCGCCGCGGTGTATTCGCATGCATGGCGAGCCAAGCGCGTCACGAGGAATATTTCTGCGTGCTTCACATATAGAGCGTTAACTGTGTTTTGGCACGAATTAACGCGCGCCACCACCGCGAGAACGGGTTTCATTTAGGCTTAATGAACGAACGAGATCGCCGCGGAGGAGAAACAACGCGGTCTCTTGCCCAGCAACGCCCCGATTCGATTTGAACCAGAGAAGCATACTTTCAAATACCATTCACGTTGGTAGAAATCTAGTAAAAATTCCGTGGTGTACAATTGAATTGATTAATTGAAATTTAACGCAAATTTGATTTCTTCCTCTCCCTCGTTGGTACGATTTAGCATGCTAGACAAAATTTATATTTAGTACAAATCGCTAGAAACTTGGCTTTCCTTCGGATACAGATTGAAATATTTTTCCGTGTAATATACTTTTCAAGTTTGAGGAGAACTTGGAAGAAGTCTGAAGAAATCGAGAATCTGGCAAAGGAATGAATCGAAACGAGAAAAAGTAATTCCATTCTCATTCTCGTCCCGCAGGTCGGGATATTCTTGTACGACTTCACGTCGGCCTCGTCGGCGAACAGCAAATTGAACCAGGAGACGAAGCATATGTACATCTTGCAAAATGCTCTTAGGAAACCTTCGAACTTTACGAAAAAGTTGTTCAACTCGACCGTTTCGCCAGAGGTGAATAGAATCACTTCCACTTACATTCAAGATCGTTTAGACAATGATGGGAATCTGTTCCCGTACGATGAAACGTCCGATCGGAGAGTGGCTGACGCAGAGCTCAAGTCGCAGAACCTGGATAACTTCAAGCTGAGGAGAAGAGTGCTGAAATCGGCGGAGAACAAGGTGGACGAGCCGGCTGAAGGGAAACAGTTGTTCGATAATCATGCGATTGTTTATCGCGTGAGACAGAGGTGAGTCGTTTGACTCTTTCCCCCATCGAAATGATCTCTTTTATAACGACATAAACATTACAATTTTTCTCGAGTTATCGAAGACATCGCGAATGATTTATGAAAGTAATTTATATAGAGACACGTTTCGATCCTCGACCACGAAGTCGGAGATCCTTGCACGATGAAAGAGAATTATGATATTAATGCATGAGCTGTTACGTAACGGTTGCAAAATCCATTACTGGGCCTCAACCCGCCAATTAATTATATTCATCGTTTCTCTTCCTTCGTTTAAAAGTTAACGAGTTCCCACTGTAACGCTACGCACACCTGTCACACATGTACGATTCGAATCTACATGAACTGATTATCACAATTCCGTTATATCAGTAGGCAGTGTTCCCTGGCCGTGTTTGAAGCCGCTAATAAATCAACGTTACAACCGACGAGTATGTAAATCCTGGAGAAACACTTTCTACTCTTCGAGAAAGGAAACACTTCATTTTCCCTTCGAGCGTAATAATTCTATTATCTTGTTATTACTTAATGCATATTGCCCGTATCGAACGTACGATCCAATTGTCAATAAATAAGTTTCAATTTCGTTCAGTCGCATTTGCCCGATGCAAATCTTTGGTAATAACGAAACTGATTGTGCTCAGAGTCTGTGCGAAAAGTATCTGAGAGTATTGCGATTGAACAGGCACAAGCATCCAGAGTTGGAAGAGGACGAGACTTCGGAGGAGAATCGACCAGCACCTTTTCATTGGGAACTGAAGACACCGCATCCGACTGCCTTCAAACGTCCGCGATACCCTCAACTCACTCAGTACAGATACTCACACGCCTCCAGAAACATTCAAGATATCATCAAGTACCTGACCAACGACGCCGACTTGTCGAACAGAGGCATCAAGTTCACCGGCGTGTACGTGAACCCGAAGAAATACGACTTGTACCCTGGCGGAGGGGAGATGATGTCCAACAGCGATAGATCGGAGGAGGATGACGGTTCCTACTCGATGAACGAAGATCCGTTTTACCAGTACAAGCCGAAACATCCGGCGGACGTGAATTTGCTGGCCACGTCTAACGTTAGGTCTGTAGGAAACGAATGTGTGCATTGTCGATGGATGTTAGAAAGTCAGGCTGGCTGAAAGAATTTACATACGTTCTACGTAGGATAATAGAATCATCTAGTTAGCTGGAGATTATTGGTTATTCGCATATTTATAAATTAATGTGTCTTTCGTTTCTCCATCTAGCCAGCCAGTTTTCTAATCATACACGGTATATATCGAAATATCGATTTGCTGAATATTTTAAATTTATTGTGATAACAAAATTGTTGAAGCTGGGCGTGGATTTAAATATATCATAAAAAAATTTCTCTGATAGAAACTACTATAAGTACGAATAAATTGTTATAATTTTTAAAGTGTTATATATTTAAAAGACCAATTCTTTTGAATAAGGATTTTCTCAAATGCTGGATGAACGGGATTTTCCAGATTTTCACCGATGGGTCTTCACAGGTACAATTACGATGCCTACGGACGGCCGTCGAGTTATTACAAACCTACGTCGATGGAATCCATGTACGAAAATCCCATGCCCTATCCGAGTAATTACGCGAAGAAACGAAAACCACAGCCGTTCAGCGTCATGCTGGACATTTATCCAATCACCGACGTTGCCGAGCAAACTAAAAAAGGGAATCGACCGAAACAAATGGTTATGGACGATTACGAGCTGAGAAGACCGATTCAGTACAACAGAGGGCCGAAGTTTTATTCTCCATCCCCGCAGTCCTTGACAGGGATGTCTGCGCAAGCAATGACAGACGAAGAAGAGAGACAGCAGATGATATTTCACTTGAATCTGTACCCGAGGAAAAAGAACAAGATGAGCAGGTAAAATTCCAAACCGCTTAAACATCACATTCCTTCATCTTAAATTCGACCGTGTCTCGGACTCTTAATAAATTCTTTTTCAAGTTCGAGTTGAGATCGTTGGTGATACTCCATAATTTCTCGTCTGCATAAAAATATTTCTTCAACTGGAAAGAATCTTCTCATTCTGTTTTTGTCCCCTAAAACGATACCTTTCCTTAAACAGCCAGATAAATGCAAGATAAATTACGATTCCATTTTGACGAAAGGTACAACCCAAAATATAAATAAAATTTGCATATCTCGAGCTCGAATTCCCCGCATGCAAATTTTTCGTCTACGTGCCTCTTTGTCGAAGACAATTTTGCCTACCATCGATTACGTAAAGATCTGGAATCGCTTTCGCGAACGCAAGATTTATTCGTGACGAATCGCGATTTCCTCGTAACCGTATCGACCGATGGATCGTGGAATCGTTATAACGGCGATCACGTTAGATTTATCTGCAGAATCGCCGGGAGGATCGTTAGACTCTCGCGGAGAACTTTCACCGAACCTGCGACACAAGTGTAAAAATCGAGCGAGACTGTTCGATGACTAGTTAGGGACGATCACGTGAAATGTCATCGACTAAATTCAAGGTATAAAGGATCGATTTGGAAATCGTTTGCCAAAAATTCTGTATTACTTCTGTAATTCGGTATTGTCTTTATTTTCAATTATTCCAAAAGCTAAAATGTTCAATAAAAGCAACGTTTTTTCGTATAAAAATTTGTTTCCGAATAAATAGAAAAAGAAACATGGTAGAATTCTTAATCAAAGAAAGTGTTATCAGTCTGTACGTTGTTAGACAATGAAAATGAAGATCTTAGAAGCGTTGCCATGTATGAAATAATAATTATTTTAAATAAAATTGTTGCACAATTTAAAATTATTTTACTCTCGATTATTATTTTACACAGTCGTTGTAACAAATTCTATAAAATTATTCTAATAGCGCCGCAGAGATGAATGTAATATTTATTCACAGATATGACGTTATTCATAAATCGGAATCGATGGCACCAGAGGAACGACAGCAATTCGTGGATAAAGTATGGTCGCCTCTGGAAACCATAGCCAAGCATTTAGCCGTGGAACAATCAAAATTCATCAACGATGGATCCAATTTCGCCACAACCCGGTATCAAGAGACTCGTCTCGACGACAAGGACGAAATGAAAAAACTCCAAGAAACGCGCGACCCTGCGGAATTAAACAAAAACGAGAACCCGGATGAGAGTATCACCGTCCCACCTAATCATAAATCAAACGCAGACGAAGATTACGCGAGTACCGAGAAATACTCGCTCGATGCTCAGAAAATTGTAGGAACTACCACGGAAAGTGAATGCGACGACTGTAGGACGACGATCGTTTCGAAAGAGATGAAAGTGAACGATACCGAGAGTAACGAAGATTTGAAAGATATTGACACTGTCGAGGGGTTTAAACGATTCGACGACAGTGTCTCTTGAACAAACTGAGAGGAGAGGGGAGACTAATAAACATTAAAAAAGGGTAATTGGTGGCGGAAAATTGTTAAAATCACGCAACGAACGCATTTAACGTTCTCCTCGTTCTCTCGAAATATATTACTCGTAATTCGAATGGCTGTCTGAACTAGGGAGTCATCAATCTCCTTGAGAGTTTCTTCGTATTTCCCATTAGATCAAATTATCTACCGAGCTCCACCTCGCCTTGACATTTTCGTCGAGGGCGTTCGAGAGCCTCTCAAGATCTTTGCTGGTGCAATCGTAAGATATTCGTTCAACGCGATTGCTTAATAGGCCAAGAGACCGTGGTCTACAAAATTGGTATTCGTCGTGTTATAATGAAGAAACTTTACGATGGCTATAAAATCTTCTAACTGCTTGAAGATTTCTGCATTACTTGCAGTTAAATATCGTAAAAAGCTTTTAAACTTTTAATTTTTAAACGAGAAAAGATTCGTGAGATCTAGCGCTACATAAATGTTTTCTAACATTTCTTATTAAAGTCAAAAATCCTAAATCGTTACCTACGTTCTTTTAAAGTTTCGACAACTTTTCGAGAATCGGAAAGTACGGGATTTTGCCTTCTACTTTTTAAATATGACGCGAGAATACCACATTTTGTACGTAAGCCTTTAATTTAAATCACATCGATTCGAAAGTCGGCTGAGAACTGTATCCAAATTGATATACAGAGAAAAAAACACAGCGATATTTTTCCTTCTTTTTTATAAACATAACTCAAATGTACATTTTTTTTTATTTCCTCCTTAAATACTGCGTATATTACAATAACGCGTGTTATATGACAATCGTCGCGAACGTTTGTGAGTCAGATCTAAGAAATATACAATTCACGCGAGTTAGTTCCGCTTAATTCTAAATAGTATCGCATTTTACACGTGTCCTTATATTTTGGCACGAACTCCTCCATCTTACATTATAGCACCATTCGTCGACCTCGTTGCACGATTTTCATTTTCTTACTATGTATATATAATACAGTATATTCACGCGCTTCGAGTTTCCTTTCCCGAGCATTTCCAACCAGAAAACTGCACAGTCAATTCTTGAAACTGTTGTTCATGATTTTTCTATTTCCCTTTAAATGCATAAATTCACCGGTTTCAAAATAGCATCAACGCGTTTGAGTGATCTTTAGATTTTTATATTACGCGAATAAACGAATAAAATAACATTCAAAGCTAAGAGCAAGTATTAAAGTTGTACTGCACCTTTGATTAACGTTCGTGATTATGGTAATCGGATACATTCATCTTGAAGATTTCCAATTATATTTCTTGATCGACAAATCGAACATTTCATTTCCCGCGAATGCTTATGCCTAACGTTTCTACTATTAATCGTTAATTTCATCTCGTATCACACTTGCTACTCCTATGATATTTCCTCTTGCAACTATACTTTTTAGGAAATAAAAATCTCAATATGGCATGTTCGTTAAATAATATCGAAGTGATACAATCGATGTCTATCGTCGAAATCTCTAGAGAAGCTCTCGATACAAAAGGGATAAAAACCTTTACATTCTGTTCTCAGAGACGATCTAAATTTTTTTCTTCCTCCGAATCTGAATATTTAATCTCCGATAAATTTCATTTACGTCCTGGAGCCGAGAGTACTCGGATGATAGAGAGTTGTGTCTGCTCCCCATTCGTAAGGACCTTCGTGCGGCCCTAGAGAAACCATGGTGCCAGGTCCCAGCGTCGTGTGCGACGTAGCACTGACCATTCCTGGGCCGGAAGAGACGTAACTCAACGGTGGTCGAGACTGGTCACGCAAACGGGCGTGTTTCACGTGTCGTTTGTATCTGGAAGGAATAATTTTAAACTGATTATAATTTCGTCCCAGGAGCTATAATTTCGTTCTCTGCGTGCGATTGAAGATGGTATGTAATAACAATACCTAAAACGAGCATTCAGAATTGATTTTCTCCTCTGTAATACCCTATTTTCTATTAAATTTTACAACTAATTTGAGATTACTTTCATTTTACTTTCTACTGCCATACATTTCAATTCCTTTTACATTTTCTCTGAATTTCATTGCTAATTTGTTCTTTTATTAATAATGCAGATATCAACGACAAATTTCAGTGCTATGGGAGTTTTCCTAAATTACAATAGAATTCTACTTTTTTTTTCTCTCTCTCAATTCTTGGCAGAACATACAGTGACTTCAAACACTTGAGGTCAGTATTGCATGTTATAACATTTCCATCGAAAAGTGTAAATCCAAGAAAATTACAGACGCTTACTTGGCGTGCATGCAGCAAAGCGCGCAGCTAGAAATCACCGCAGCAACGCCGACGAGAACCGCGATGGCGAGCACCCACATCTGCGTCATCGAGGCATCGGCTCTGGCAACCACAGCGGCGCAATTCTGCACCTTCTCCACGTGATACGTCCTGTACACTTTCTTCAACTCCTCGTTCTTCGGATCGGTCAGCAGGGCTTTCATTTCGTCCAAATCGTACGCCTCCTTGCCGACCATTTGGAAGCAGGAGCTGGTCGACGAGAAGTCCAGAGAATTATCCTCCTTCGAGTAAAACTGTGTGTCGTACACGTTGACGCTTATAGGCAGCGACAGAGCTTGTTGCACAGATTTCTCAAATTCCTCCAGTGTCTTCCTGACCTCTACGGGCGGCTTTGAAAACACAAACTTCAACATGTCCCTGTCGCGTAGCAGAAATATCCTCAGAGTGATGTTCGTCTCTCTGCCAAGGGTAACCGAGTTGTTGGCTGTGACGACGATCTCCATGTAACCATCCGCGTAGCTAGACATGGAACCGGTCGTTCTCAGTTCACCTGTCTGAGGGTTCAGCGACAAATGCGAGGGAATTTGTCGTTTGGACATAGACGGATCAACGAGAGAAGTGAAGGAAGCCTTGCCCATGCTGTAGTTGATCGGGAGAGCGTCAGAGTCGGCATCGGAGGCTTCCAACGTGATCAGGCTCGTGTCTATTGGAACGTTCAAACGCACGCCTAACGTGACGTTCTCTTTTTTAAACTTCGGCCGGTTGTCGTCGATATCGAGAACCTTGACGAGGACTTGTCTCTCGGAAGGATCCTGCCGATTGTAAGGCTTCGGGACAACGTCGCTCTTTCGGAACGACGAGAATGGGAAACACTTAATAGTAAGCAAGTGTCGATCAGCTGTCTCTCTGTCCAAACGGCCGTTCGATCTGATGATCGCCGAATTGTTCTCCAGACTCTCTACGACAAACAGACCAGCCTCGTTTCCGTAGACGATCGAATAATCGATCATTCCATTCTCTCCGATGTCTTCGTCAATCGCCTCGATCGCGCCAACCTTCGCTCCAATTGGCTCCTCTTCGAGTATCGCCAGTTCTATAGGCGGACTGTCCAGATTTCGTTTGAAATGAGGCTTGTGGTCGTCGATGTCGCTCACGATCACTTGGAGAACCCTGGTTGCCTGCTGAGGAGGACTTCCCAGGTCTTGTGCCACTAGTATCAACGTGTAGCTGTCCTTTGTCTCTCGATCCAGTAATTTTCTCGTGGTGATCAAGCCGGTCTCGCTGTTGATCCTGAAGGCACTCGCGTCTTTCCCAAAGTTTCCATCCTCGAGGAATTTGAAAGTGATCTTCCCGTTGGGCAAGTTTGGATCGTCGGGATCTGAAGCTACGACCTGGAACACCGGGCTGCCGATCGTCGAGTTCTCGGCCACGTGAGCTACTTCCTCGAGAGTGGGTCTGATGAAAAGTGGAACGCCATCGTTGCTCACTACGTCGCCGATGTACAGAGTCAGGATCACGTCGGAGTAGAGCTCCGGCTCGCCACCGTCCTGTGCTCTGATTCGCATTATGTACGGCTCCGTTCTTCCTTTGCCCGTCAGTTCTCGAGCCGAGTAAATTTCCCCGGTCGTGTGATTTATTTCGAACAGTCCTGGAATTTTCACCATTCAATTTTCGAATCTTTTCGCGTCTCATTCTATTTCTTCGAAATTAAAAGAAAAAAAAATTAGCGTACAACACGAGAACAGAACAAGTAGAATCTCCAGTTTTGTAAATTCTAATTTCAAGCATAGTTCTGAAAAGTGACAAGACGTTGCTTACCACTTGCTTCACCCTCATCGATGATCTCATAATTAATTATCCCTCCGTTCCCTTCGTCCGGGTCTGTGGCCGTGATGTTCACTACATTCACACCCGACGGAGCGTTCTCAGGTATCACGGCTGTGTAAGATTCTTGCTCAAAAGTCGGGGCGTTGTCGTTGACGTCTAAAACGTCTACGGTGACCAAAGCTCTGGTGCTTCTCTGTTCTGCTCCACCTTGAGGGATGTCCGATGCAACGACGTAGAAACGAAGAACCGACTGTTTTTCTCGGTCGAGCGACGTATTGGTTGCAATCTGTGCAAATAAATTCAATATGCATTGATTGATAAACTTGACATACGCGTAAACCTCTGTAAAATAGTATAAAAATGAATTCATTTACCTGAATGTTTCCAGTTATTGGCTCCACCTCGAACATATTAGCGTTCTCTCCGACTAAAGAGTACCTCACCTCGCCATATCCTCTTTTAACTTCCTGTTCCGTACTGGAACTATCCATATCCGTGGCTCTGACGTTTAACACGATCCTCGAAGGCTTTGCTGATTCTAACACAGAAATTTTGTAGTCCTTTTGCGTAAAGATGGGACTGTTGTCGTTCGTATCCTGCACTTCGACCATTACGTTCGCCTCGGACATCTTTCTCGTTATCTCGTAATCCCGTGCCAATGCACGTACTTTAAACCGAATGAACTGAAAATTTACGTTTTACACATTTAGAATTTATCTTTAGAGTTGAAGGATTTAGCCTTAAAGTTCCAGTCTTTCGAATCGAAATAAACACGAAAAATTAGCTTCAGAAGTATAATTCATGCAGCTGGAATGAATATTGACAACGAGCTTTAAAATTAGAATTTGCAGAATTAAAACGATTATAAAAACATATCCTCGGAAATTACGGTTCGTAGAATCGAAGTGGAACTTTGAAATGGAAATTTACCTTCTGATTCAGAGCTTCGTAATCCAGCCTCTTACTCAGAACGACGTTTCCACTTTGAACACCGACGTTCACGTAACCTTCGTCGTCATCTTCCCTCACCAATTCAAATCTCTGAACAGCGTAGCCAGTGGTAGGCTCTTTAGCCGACAGCATTAACAAAGTGGTACCGAGAGGTTGTTCCTCTGGCACAGAAATCCTGATTGTGGGATTATTAGGCGACCATCCTGGATTCGTAAACGTTGGATTATCGTCGCTGTATGCCTGGATGTAAATCGTCACCTCGACCTTCGTAATCTGCTTCTCTTTATCGGTGATAGCATTTAGATCTTGCACTTGAACGGTCAAGATTACTACCGCAGCCACTTGATAGTCTAACACGCGATTCACCGTAATTAAACCACTCGAGGAATTTATTCGAAACGCCGTTTTGTAATCGTAGGAAGTTGTGCTCTTGAGAGCTACGCCGGTTTTGTCGACAGCTCTGATAGGCTCTACCAAAGAGTACTCCAAATAGGCGTCCGAGTCCGGATCTGTTGCTACCACTTTCAGTACTGGTTCACCTGTTTTGCAATTGTCGATCATTGACATAATAATGATGTAATTTACACTTGATAATCTTGTCGCTGCTTAAACACAATTCTTAGTTAACTTTTATTTGCAACGGCATGAAAAAAGATCCAGCTTTCTTTACTTTATTATATTCCAAAATATCAGTCATGTATCAAAAAATGTTTTTCTAATATTAAACACAAAGAGATACTAGTACGTAATTGTTGTAATGTTGATAGAAATGTTTGAAATATAAAGTGAAGATTTAATCTAACTGTGGATTATAAAATGAATGAAAGAATGAAAATTGTATGATTCAGGAAGTGAATTCAGCGTCGCGTTAATTAAATTCAAGTTAACTAACAGAAAGATCGATAAACCTACCGATAGGTGCCCTTTCTGACACGTAAACCAAATACGTCGACTCGTTGAACATCGGTGGTTTATTGTTCACGTCTACCATATTCACTGTAACAGTTGTCGTAGCGGTTTCTCTAACGGGTGTGCCAGAGTCTACAGCGTAAACAATTACTTCGTACTTCTCTCCTCCAGTTTCCAAATCCAATCGAGCATCCGGCGAAACCGTGATGACACCAGAACTAAACAAATTTTTAACATTCAACATTATATCAGCATTATCCCAGATTTTCGACAAAATATTTACTCAGATGAATATTGTGACAGTGACTATTTTTTTTTTTTTTTTAACTTTGGTGAATTACGATAACTCTTAAGGTAGAAACAAAACTACTCTGGACTACAGAGATATAAATTATAGCGTGAATCACCTGGGGTCTATGACAAAATTGTCCTTAGCACCGGAAGCGATGTGGTACTGCAACAAGCTGTCTCTTCCGTCAGGGTCGTTTGCCACGACTCTAATGACTTCCGTTCCAGGTGAAGCGTTCTCTAGCAATCTCGCTCGATAAGTACTAGGTCCTGGTAAATTTGATTTGTAATTTCCACGGAAGACGGGCTTCTGGTTACCAGGTACTCCGACTCTGACCAATAGTTTCGCTTCAGAAGATAATGGCGGCGTTCCAGCGTCCGTAGCACGAATCGCTAGTTCGTAGATACCTCTTTCCGTGTCGTCTGAACGCACTGGTTTCGCCATTGTCACTTCCCCGGTATCTGGATTTATCTATAGAAAAAATATCATCGATTCGCCACCAGTGTTGTAATCTTATTGAGAGTAAAGTATTTAATATTTAATTCATACATTTTACGTAAACAAGTGCAACTGATAATCTTTATAATATGAAGGATACAATTTAAATATATGCAACTATAAAATCATGTCGTGCAATTTTTGTAAATAATTTAAATTAATTTTAGGTAATAAAATGTTGTGCGTCGTCTATTACTTTTAATTTTTCTGTTTAGTAATTCGGTAATTTTTTAACAATGTTCTATAATAATTTCCAAATGAAACTGATACAGATTTGCCATTTTCAGTCACTATATATATTTTTATTCGTTATCCATGGATTGTTAAAATTATTTATTCGATTATTAATTAATATACCTTGAAAACATCGTTCGTCATGCTGTTATGCGAAATAATGGAGTACGTCACTTTTCCATTCCCTTGTGTCGGGCCGTCGACGTCAGTCGCTCTGACAAACATCTGTGGATCGAAACTCGTCGCTCCTTCTCTGATCGTTCTCGTGTATTCATTTTGTTCGAACGCCGGTTTATTGTCATTAACATCGTCCAACTCTATCAGAATGTTCACAGCAGACACTCTTCCGCCTCCGTCTTTCGCCTCCATCGTCAATGAATACGACTTTTGTACTTCGTAGTCCAATGGCTTCGCTACTGAAATTCCACCTATCTTTGGATTGGTTCTGAACTTGTCAGCGCCGAAACCACGCAGAGTGTAAGTCAATTCCCCGAAAGAACCACTGTCGTAGTCTCTCGCGAACACATTGCCAAATCGCGTGCCTATCTCGGCGTCTTCTGGCACGGATAATTTGTAGACTGATTGAGAGAACTCGGGACTATGATCGTTGGCGTCCATTAGCTCCACGTGAACTCTGCTTGTGGCCACCTGGAATTGATCCCAAGTAGATTTTACACATTGACGCGTCTATAAAGCGGTATTAGTAAGGAAATAAATCCAAAAATTGGTGGAGATATGCTTTAGTCTCAAGTGTGGCGAAGATCTTGTGTTAAAAAGATCTCCAAGTAGACTGCAGTTAACATAAAATCTAGACAGAAATTCGTTTCGTTCATAAAATATTAATACTGTGCAAGTGTCTCTGTCTTGTGCACTAAATATTTTATAAATTTTTGCATTTTCAGATACAATTAAACGGTTATATAATTAAATTCCAGAAATTTCTTCCACCAACTGAAATATAGTACATATTAGAAATATATGTACTATATCTGAAATATAGTACAAATATAGTACATATAGTACAGAAACCAGTGAAATATATTACAATAATACAAAAACTGTATTTCAGATTCATTCTACAAAACTTTGCATCTTCGAATCCCCCACAAATACGTAAAACTCCACAGCTCATTTACAAATAATCGAATTCGTACCACGTCGCTTGCAACGAGCGCAACAACCTCGAATTCAAGCTGCCTCCTGGAAGGATCGTCCACGTCGTAATCCAGCACGTCGACGTCTTTCGCCTTGACCACGACCGGCACACGACCCTGAGCCTCTTCAGGACTCACAACGAAAACTTTGCTAACTCCAGGATAATCCGGAGCGTCCCTAAGGGCCAATGTGTACTTGGCGTTCTCCCCAACGTCCCCGTCGCTCACTATCATGTTCAATCCCGGCAAAGGTGTATCTTTGCCAATGTCCTCCGAGATTTTGATGTTGAAATACCTCTCGTTGAACGCAGGCATCAGATCGTCGACATCTGTGACGACGATCGTGACGATCGAGGTTGCCGTGTCAGCTGGGATCTCGTTGTTGATCAATTCCGTGGCTTTCACTTGGAACGTATAAATGCCACCATTCTGCAGGATTCTCGGATCCTCTCGGTCGAGGGAAACGTTGCTTGTAACCAGTTTGCCCACCGTCACGTCGCCCTCTCTCGACACGTCGAGATCAAAGTGACCCGATTCCTCGTCCTCGAGAGTTAACAGGAGAGCTCTCGACTCGCCCGTGTCACCGTCCCGCGCTCTGATTGTCAGGATCGTGTGACTAGCTGGCGTGTTCTCCGGAAGTGCCGCGCTGTACGGCGCGTTCAGGAACACGGGTGGCTGATCCTGAAAGCGATTCGCGCAATTTAGTTTCAATCCGTGATCCAATGTGCAACGTGCGGCTGGAAAGTTTGTCGGGACATATCTCGTTTCGATTAATTCGACTCCATTTTTTTTTATTTTTTATTTTTTTTTTTTTTTGACCAGAGGGTATACCGTCAACTGACGTAGAAATTACGCACTCGGTTAACTTCACCCGTCACTAATTAACTTTCCAACGTGAAACAGTATTTCTACGATTAAAAAATCTCGTCACGTTGAAACTCTCCCGTTAATATCCCATAATAATAGTAAAAATTGAAAGACCCTGTTTTTAACTTTTTACTATGATACATTGTAATAGGTAACGTTGTCCTGACTTTTACCTTGCTTTTGCTCGTGCTATCATAATTTCAATCAGAAATATACGCTTCATACGTATTTTGTTTTCAAACATTCATCGTGGAATATTCTGTTGTCGAATATATATTTCAAATCTGCATTTTCTTACACTGAGCATCTACTGTCAAATAAACAACTGAACGCAACTACAATCCTATCCAGTCAATTTTCTACTCGTCCAGCGTAATTCTTGATTCCGCGATTTTCAAGAATTTCAATTAAAGCAATCAGCGACCGTTACCTAACGCAGAATTTCGCGAACGATTAAAACGAGAACGTTTACCGTTCCGGTGAAAGTTGTTTCGCGAACAACGCAACGAACAAGACAACAAATGACCGAGCGATTCGCGAACAGAGTCACTGGGTAACAGCCCGCGCTTTCCCAGGTTAGATTATCGCAAGCGATCTTGCTAACCAATACGGAATGATCGCGTTGAATGTACAGTTACATCCGTGGTTACGATCGAGGCCCACTTACCTGAACGTCGAGAACGTCCACGGCTACTGTTGCCCTGGCTTGTAACCTCCTCGAGACGTCGCTGGCACCGTCCACAGCCAGCAGGTTGATCAAGTACGAATTCCTCCTCTCGTAGTCGAGCGACTTCGACAGAGTGATCTGCACGTCGTACTTGCCCTCTGCCAACTGAGAAACGTACAATTTTCCACTTGTAGACAATGGTAACATTATCATTGGACAACCTTGGGAAAGAAACTCAAACGATTTGTTTCTTTCTCTAATTTGAGAAATCTTTTCATTCAGCATTAGATAACAGAGAAGTCCAAGTATAGAAAATAAATATGAAACAACATAAAACATTAAACAAACATGAAACATTAAAAGATTGTGAAGAAGTATATGGCTGAGAAACTAGAGGTGCCGGGATGTAAGAAAATTTAAAGACAATGCAACAAATATATAAAATTAATATTGTAATAATATAATATTGTGATTTACGACAATTTTTTTTTTTTTTTTTTGTAAATGAATGTCATTAATATTTCTACCTTTTCTGTGGAAACGTCGAAGACCTCGCATACGTCATCGTCTCGCGACGTGGAGACGCATTCCACGTGAACATCAGCGTTCACACCGCCATCGCGATCCGTGATGGTGATGGTGCCAGGAGGAACTAGCAGACCACCCACGTGCGCGCTTTCTGGCACCCTGGCTGCATAAGGTCTACCGTGATACACCGGTGGATTATCGTTTTCATCTAGCACTGCTATCTCGCGACGAAGGGACACGGTGTTGGGCTCTGATCCTGCGATCCCTTCATCTGAGAGAACACGTTTATTTTAATATTTCTTCGGTTGTTAGATAAGCAGTTTTGTTCCTCTTAAACGGGGAAGAATTCTCTATTTAAGGAAACTATAAGTGAAGTTAAATTCTAATACATGGAGGACTGAGAAACTAATCAATACGCAGTTGCTCGTGAAAGTGTTCGAACACTAAATTCCTGATATTCGAGAAATCGTTGACATTTAAGTTTTTCATTTTGTTATAATTTCGTAGAAAGAAATCATACTTTCAAATTATATCGTTCATTTTATTCCAAGATGTTTTTGCACTATGCGCAATGAGTGAAAAAGTGAAGACACCTCTCTTTTTGAAAACCTAGTAAATTATCATAGTGTTTAAAAAATTTTGTTCACGATTGAACTCATTATCGATTTGAAGAATAAAGTCTCTCCTTTGTAACAATTCCTCAAAACTTGCTTCTGCCATTTTTCTTGCCATTTTATTGAACATTAAACATCGGTCATCAAAAACTTAATGTTCAAACATTTTCTTGTTGACCAAATTTTTTAACTAAGTATAGACCTTGCATCTGTACAGTAGCCGAAATTGAAAGTCGAAGATTTCAAATTAGATGTAGAAACTTCGTCGAAATTTAATTGCATAATCGAGTGATCGTCATTCTGTCAGTGTGTGCAGTCGTCTAATGCCCTACATAACGTCGTTTATCGATTGATATTCCACCGTAACATCGTAACGGGACACCAGTAAAAGCAGTATAGTTACCCGTTATGCTGATGATCACTTCGATCAAGTCCTGGATCTCCCTGTCTAGCGCCTTTCGTAGAACAACGACACCACTGTCCCGATTCACAGTGAAATATTCACCGCTGATCGAGTAATGTAACTTGGATCCTTCTGGATCTTCTCCCTCGAGAGTGTACACAGGTGCACCTGGAGGTGTCCCTTCCGACACAGCCAGTCTGGCCATGTCGCCACCTTGCACGAAATGCGGCGCTCTGTTGATCACCTGACCCCATGACGAAGACCACGTGGAGAGGATGAAGAGTAAAATCGTCCACATCGTCACCTGCCAGTTAACAAGACGAATTACGTTTATTATTTATTCTTTTTCGTTGGAAATTTTATACTGGATCGAACTGAATATCAAACGATCGATAAGTGGTTTCTAGGATTTTCGAGAATTTTATACTTTTATTGTGCAATGCACGTTAAATGTGCAATAAATAGAAAAAGTATTTAGACACCTATCTTAGATCTTAAATCTAAGAATATTAGAATTTCGCATTGTTCCTGATAAAAGAATCTGAGAAAGTTTCATAGAGCATGTACAAATAATCTTTGCAGACATAGTACTTTTTTTAATAGCTGCACGATGTTGTTAGAAATATACACAGTTCAATAGAGACGTCACCTGCACTTACGTGCGTTGCATCGTCAAAGAAATTGTTTTTTTTTATTTTTAATATTAATCAGAACTTTAACGTACAAAATGTTTAACAGCAATTCTTCGTTCACATCAAACTTAAAACACAATAGAAACTTGTATTTGCATTTATGATTAAAGCTTGTTGAATTTTGACGAGACGTTTGATATCACGAATGCATAGTCTTACGTTCTTCGCTATGTAATTTAAGGGTGATAATTAGCACTCGTAACGCTGCTGAATAATATATGTACACAAAGACTGTTATTAGCATCAGTGGTTGACGTTGAATAATAGTTACTTAGAAGACAATTAGAAAGTGGGTTCAAAGATGGAAATGTTGGAGATGTAAGGGGAACGAGTCTGCAATTTATGCTTGGGACTTTCATTAGAAACATAAATTGGAACAAAAAGTTTTATGTATAAAAATGCGCTCTCTCTTGCGTGATAGATAAACGCTTCCTGTATCGCGATTCGTCACGATTCCGTTCACTTCCGGTCATCGAAACAACCGTATTTCAGATAGTAATTGCACACCTTTAAATAACTTAAACAAGCAATATCTAAACACATTAATGACAGTATTCTCTTATGTGAAACTGGCAAGGAAAAACGAAGCAGAAAGAGAAATGATTAAAAACAATATTTGGATTTAACGTTTCACGAAGAAATATTTGCAGAGTACTGCAATTTTTAATTTCTTCTTTGAATATAAATGGGAAAAAAATTTTGCACAACTATGAATAATCTAACGTTTCTGTTACAAAATTATAATAGACTTGTACGAATCGCTCAGAAACTAAATCGACCTGTTCAATTATAATGTACAACAAAGTGACAATATTTCCCCTGAAATTTTTGCAACGCACTCATATAAAATGCTGACATATTTATAGCGTTGATTAAAATGAAAATAAAAAATAATTAAAAATCATTCGTAATCGTAACGATAATTGATGAGACGGCGAACAAGTATCACTCGGTCAATGGCTCGATCAACGTTCTCAACTAAAAAGGAAACCATCGAGGAGCTGAAACGATAGGCGAGCTCTCGAGTGCTGTTTAAAATAAACGTCCGTGCGTTTGTTTCTTGCATGGCGGCTGGGATCAATGCACGCCGGGGTCTCTGGTTGGAAAAATGCAAAGAGCAAAGTGGGCAGGGAAGACGGAAATCGTTAAAGCAGCGCGGAGGATGCAGCGATCTATCGAATCCACCGGTTTCCACCCATATAGAACGTTGCGGCAAACGAGCCGCGTTCTTTCTACGCCGTCCGGAGAGAAAAATGCTTTGAGGCGAACCACCGGCGGTGCAACCACCGAGTACGGTGACTGAATGACTCCCACCGGGTGAGCACGGTCAGTGAAAAGCCGTTAGAAATCAGATTCCATTTCAGGAGTTCGCGGAACTCTCGCACCGTGATACGTAAATTGAATCGTTCTGTTAGTTGTCGAACATTTATCTGCGTATCACTCTTTTTTTTTTTTCTTTTCCATTAATGGTAACTTGACGAGGTCAAAACGATGTAGGAATGTTTGTATCATAAGCGAATTTTGGACGATTAAATCGCTTTAGTATAGTGGGAAAATGTAAATGTACATAGCGACTTTACATAGTAATTATTGAAGAAATTTATTGGAGTGGGAAATTTTATTTAGGAAATTAGAATCGTGAATCTTAAATGGTTAAGAAATTATACAAATAGAATAGTGTGCAGAAAAGGAAGACCGATAAAATTCTCTTTAAAGCTCTGTACAAATTTCCGAATCTTATGTACCACGTACCTAATATTTTATTATATAAATTTTTGAGAAAAGCCATATTTTTACTAAAAGAAAATGTCGGTCCTCCAAAGGAGTAAGAAAATACTTCTGATGTGTCCGAAAAATGTGCAGAATTAAGAGTTACTGCAATAAATGCAATTTTTAAGTGAGAGATCTCGGCAAGGTGTTCTAGTGGATTTCAATTTTCAATGACAAAGAAATTTCAAATTTAAGAAAATACTTTAGGAAAATGTTAGAAGAAAATTAAAGAAATATTCCAAAAGAAAATCTACGTACAATAAAAGATTCGTACAAAATTTATTACTCTGTAAATTAAATTTCGTTACTATTTTAAATGCTAAAATTTAGTTTATAAGTTATAGTAATATAAGTTTATAGTTTATCTACTCGTCAAATAAGGAAATTTCGAACCGTAAAATATTTCCGCCGCTGTCTACGTTAATCAAAATGTGCAATGATCGATTAAGTTCCCATTCGGCAAAGCAAACATTCTAAATGCTTTCCTTCTGCAATCGTAGGCGTGAAATAATCTTCCAGCGTGATTTCAAGATCAGGATGCGAAATTTCACGGGCCAATGAATAGCCTGTACTAACGTTACACAGTTGCTGTTACGATCTGCGCGGTAACTTTCTAGTAGAGCCTCCAGACAAATTCTGAACAAAAGTGTTGCACAACAGCATCGGTTGAAATAAATGCAAACTGTTGCGTTCCATCATAACTCTCGCTCGAGACAAACAGTTTCAGTGGAATCGAAACCATTCTCGATTATTAATATCTTTCTGCTTGCGTTTAAAATCAATTGTCGCGACTATGTTATTACTGAATTCGAGGAGAAATGATAAATCGCTAGGTTAATCGAGAATTTAGATAAATTGCAGAAGAGATTTCTATTGTTAGAATTAAAATAAACACTCTAATGGAAGCATATGCTTTTTTTATTTATCCTTATAATGACAGACTATGTTTATTACTTTTATTAGGAAAGGTTCGTATTACTTATTTTATCACAGGATTGTATTTAATTTGGAGAATTCCGAAATTATTCGTTCGAAGGGTCTTCTTTCTTGGTAAATTTTTGTTATTAAAAGTTTTATATTTTACTAGATAATAGTAATAATTACTGTTGTTTAATTTAGAGAATTTTGCAGCTATTCATTTTGGCAGATTCAACTGGAAACTGTTTGGGAGCTAAAAGTAAGACGTGGGAAGCGAAAAGGAACAGACAACGACTATAGGACAGTAGACAAGCGATTTTCCGCTGACTTCGTGCCACTGGCTGACTTCCGTGTTCAGAAGACTGTTATCAAGTATTGTCTTCTTAATTATTCATCATGTGAAGCTACCGGAGATTTCGTACGAAGACTTGGAAAGGCAGGAAATCTGCTACCTATTTAGAACACTTCTCACCATTACGTTGAAATTACGTCGAAATATTAATCACAGTATCCATTTTTAATCTCATTTTTATCTTCAGATATCCTGAAAGACGAGAACACCGTTTCTATGATCTTAAATGGTGGTTAAACTCGAGAATGTTTGTATGAACTTTATGGTTCATATTTGTAGAATTCACATGAAGTCATACTTATTCAAGGATTCGTGCATCACGGTAGTCTAACAATGGAGAAAGGCAGCATCTATTAGAGAAGCCATTTATAGCACATTGACACAAATTTTTCATACGTTATAACGTTTATTATACTTAGTACAAGTACAGTTATACTTTCAACAAATTCATTTTTCGAAGAATAATTAAAAAAAAAATACTTCACCTATTTTACATAATTAACAAAAATACTTTTCAACCATCTTAAAATTCCCTATGCGTAAAAATCGGTTTAGTATTCTAATTAATATGTTGTTATTACACCACTGATAATATTAGCAATATTTTCAGCAAACAATTGTATAGTCGAAAATCAAACTTCTCTGAAATTTTTCCCACTTGTAACTTAGATTCAAACATTTCCTCGTCTTTTGAAACTTTAAAAAAAGTATCATAAAATAATTCAATATAAAATATTTAAAAAAATATCATAAAATAATTCAATATAAAATATACAATCCGTAATTTCACACTTACGATTGACGTGTTTCAATGATTAAAATACTAAACGAATGGTAAATAGAAATTTTCATTTTAATTTACTGAATTAGTTTGCTCAGTGAATATTTCCCTTTTTTCATAGTTGAGCAGTGTGGAAAAGGAACGTCGAACGGAACGTTCAGCTCCGTGTTTCTACGTAGAAGAACCTTGAATAGAATGTTCAATAATAATTAGATCCGCGATACTCCAACATTGTACTACGATTACTAAGATTTACAACGCGGAAAACCATAAAGCGTTAAAACCTATGGCTAACAGTGTACTTCCATTATCCGGAGACTGTGTACAAGGAACACTTTAACTGCAATTATCAGCGACGAAACGTAAAACGCTAGGTTAATCGTTAGGAAAATATTCACTATAAAACACTCCATGAAATCCCTGAGAAATGTTGAACGGAATCTTGCGTCGCGAGTGGAACGATCATCGACAGCACAACAGTGTTATTAAACGCGATTCTCAAATACAAAATAAAGTAATGTAACGCAAAGAAATTTGTTTAAAATTGTGAAGAAGAGCGTAGAAAATGAAATTACTCGAATAAAAATAGAACACCGTGTTCTATTTAATAATGAACAAGCCCATTATTCATGATGTTAAACGAAGTTCACGACGGCGTTGTCTTATATTTCTTACGAATTATACTTGATGGTAACTGCCGCGATGCATGCAATTTGCTGTTCAGAGTTTAACTGCCCGTGTTTCGTTATATGGGTCATCGTGATTCAAAACACGGTTTAAATAACAAGATGAAAGCATTCGGTGTGCCTCAATTTCGAAATAAAAGTGGTCGTTACCTTCAATCAATTCGAAACGACGAAATTGATCTGCTCGTTGGCTAGGGGAGAGAAAAGTGCTATCTTGTACTTTTGCAAACAACATTTACGCGCACGTAAATTATTCTTATCGTGATATTATATTCAATTATTTATTTGCTCGTTACATTCGACTTAATTGTGCAACTGCTGTCTTTAAAGCTACCATCGATCAAGACGAAGAGGCATCAGAAACTCAAAATGATACTCTAAAATTAAATAATAAACTGTGTGAAATTGTCTCCTTGTCGCAATAATTTGTCAATTTGTTACTATATTAAAACAGCTTCCCTATTTTGATTGAATTTTTAAAAAGAATTTGTAGTTAGTCTTATATCAATCTAGATGATATTATTGAATATAAGAAATTTAAAATACAGAGATATTTGAAGAATTCATTGTTCGAGAAGATCATAATTTTATTATAAAATTGTTCAACATTTCAAAATTATAATTATAATTTGAATAATTTATTGCAACGAAAATGTCAATGAAACGAGCATGAACATCATTTGTAACGTTAAATTTGACTCAACAGAATTAACGATTACTTAATTTATATTTTACGATTCATAAACTACGAGCGTATCGATTTCGAAACATCGATGGTCGCTTTCGTGTAATCGATAAAACATGTGGAATAATAACACTGTATAAATTGAATTCAATTTTATGGCTTGTTATTGATCGACAAGGAAATCGGTTTCGTCATTGGTTAAACATATCTCGTCATTAATTATGCGTTGCGACGCTCCGTGCAGGAATTAATTTCTCTGATATCTGATAGAAAACTGTTCTTCTAGCATTTGCTTCCGCGCGTTTATGGAAAGCAAGGAAACAGGAAGAAATTATTTGTTGCGGCGCATAGCGATGTGTCACGAATTCGCTGAAGTAACTATTATTCATCTTTTCAACGCGATGCACGTCCGAATGCACTCGAAACACCGCGGAGAAACTCGTATGCATTAACCGGTCGTTCGATAAATTATTCTCCATCTGGGTCGATCGTAAAAAAGGATAATTTAGCGCTCGTTCCACATTTGGCAATATTAAAAATGCCGAATCATTTGTCGTAAGTTCGTGATCATTTAAAGAATTGTTGCAGCTCATTTTCGTCTCTCTTAGACTCTCTTGCACAACGATTTGTATTAGTATATTGACACGCAACGATTGCAGAATTTACATTTACAATTTTATATCAAATAGAACAATCAGCTGGATTTGTATAACTTGCAAGTAAATTTACAATTTAACTTGTAACACGTAACTCGTAAAGTTCCTTTCCTTCAATTCAATTGTGTAACAAGGAAACCCAAAACTATTCAGCAACGAATAGAAATGAGTATGAATATTCATCATCATTTGCAATTCTGCTTTTACTTATTTTCATGGTTCACGTACACAATAGCAGATTACATAATATCGCGATACTATCTGCAAAATACCTGTTCTAAATCCTCAAAACTGAAGATCCTGAACAAATACTTGTCCATCTCGGAGCTTTCACTACTACTAAGCAAAGAGCCGAGGCACTGTGCGTACACACAAATAATCCCAAAATTCACCAAAGTGCAGAGCGCTGTTGACACGTGGCGAACCATCTTCTATACCCTGTTCTCATCTTTGAAACCAATTTTTGGGAGAATTCCTCACGCAAATAAGTCACCTAGGCTAAGCACGGCAACGATAACGATTTCGAAACGCGTCCCTTATGAAATTTCGCGGGCCGCCATCGCAGTGGCAACGGTCAAGCCGATCAACATTGGCGTAGGATTCCTCTTTCCCTCCCTATTTTCCGTTTCTTTCGCGAGTGCAGCGTCCGGCTGGATACCGATTTTCTCTTCGACCGCGCGAAAAGCAAACGAGTACGCGCGGTTAACTGTTCCGCGCTAGTCGTACGAGCCACCGAGACGTCCTAGACTCGTTAAAACCGCCGAGAAAGGCGAAGAGGAACGGAGGAGTCGGGCGACAGAAAAGCGAGAGCAAGACGAGGCAGACGAGAAAGAGAAAGAGAAAAAAAAAGAAAAACCGTTATAGAAGTCCCCCTTCTACGATCCACGCCATTACGTTACGCGTCTGGAATCCTGACACTGTGTGACCAGGTGATGCACAGGATGAATGGCTGAGAAAAGTAGTATCCTGCCACGCGCTTCGTTCTGCCACCACGTCTTCTACAATTTTTTTTGTGCTGCGCTCGTGTTTCCGATGTGCACAGGGTCGCATAGGTTGTTAATACACTTTTAATATTTTTAATATCGAAGCTGTCGAGTTGTTTAATAAGTGGCGAAGTACATTATAGACGAACGATCGTTATTATGGTGATACGTTGAAGGTGAACAAGTGAAAATATTTATGTTACTGGGTTTGTAACGCTCGATATTTGTAATGAGCTAAGGGCGCGTGTGTAATTGGAAAGATTGATTTTATCTAAGTTGACTTTATCTAAATGGCAATAATGGGGAAATTTATGAATAGTCTTTGTGGAACTTGGTATATCAATTACTGCGAAACTAATTGTAAAACTTGTGAGGTATTTTTATTGTTAGCATAGAAAGTTATGTCAAGAATCGAAGAACCTAAAATATCCAAGAAAACCTAAGAGAATGTAACAATTTAGGTATCTAAATCTAGATGTTCAAGTGTCTTAAATCTCTAGAAAATCAAAATCAAAGAATCTAACAACCTAAATTTAGTACTAACACAAATCATTCCGTTAGTATTGCAAATAATCATATTTAGAGGAAGATGAGGAAATATTTGATGATGACGAATAAATATTTCTACGTATCAGCGAACCACAGAATGATAAGAATGCTTGCAAGAAAATGATCCGGAGCACGTTCTCTCTCCTCCACCGATCGTTCAAGAAAGCTGTTGCTCGTAAGAAAATCTATCGAGCAACCTTGAGAGACGCGAGATCGGCATGTGCGAGAAAATCAAACGATCAATCTCTCAGCGTGCATGTATGTATGTTTAAGCTTTTCCTGCTCCACGAACTTGACACCGGTTCCTTGAAACCGCGACTTCGACCAGCGCGCTCGCTGGTCAGACTGGTTTCCCTCGAACTGGCGAAAACGATGACGGGGGTTTGTCATTATCCTATTATTTTTGAAAGGAACGCGCAACAATTTCAATATCCTCTGACAAATCTATCTGCATTCCTTCCAACAGGATTGACCAGTTTTAACTTTTCACTTTCCCAACCTATTTACACGATTGATTTCGATTGGTTAAACAAAATTTCTGGCAAATAACTCCAACTATCTCTCTGATATAAAGGTCAAGGGAACACCAACAGAAATCGAGTTTTCAGCATCAATGAAAATTGACCTCGACTTTACCCGAATCTAGTATGTTTATAATTTCGTTTTGTCGGTCTGATTCATGCCCGATTTGAACCAAATTCTGATGGAATAGCCTGCGTTTCGAGATAGCAGCTTCAATAGTAGCACGTGACTAAATTGAAAACAGGAAACCGGGACGTGCATGGATGTCAATGGATTTCAATGGATGATACGTTGTGCGTCTTTCATTCTTTCAGATGTCAATCTGCTTGATTCGTAATAAGATTATTAACCATTTAACACACACGATATTTCGTGATTGTATTTCTCGCCATTTATCTTCATAAAGGATCAATTCAGGTTATAGAAAAAATATATATACACGTATACAGATAATTATATATTCTATAAAAAATATACTGCTACATCTACTTTATTATTAACTATACTCTTATATTGTAAACGAACGATTTTTAACTCCAACGAAACTATAACCAGTCAGTTTCCTCATCTTGAAACAAATTCAATTCCACTTATAAACGAAGAAAAACTCGGGCGTTAAGAGATTACAATCTTTCATTTCTAACTCGTAGCAAATTACTCCAAAATATCCATCGGAGAATAATCCAACGAAGATTACTCCGCACTCGAAGAAATAACCAAGGATCTTACCTCATAAAATCGGTCCAAGATCCTTCTTCCTCGCAGCACCGTATCAACTCATCGTCACTCCACGTGTATTTCCGTTTCGGCGGTTCACTCTCGTTTCCAGAAAAATTCTACCGTTCAGAGACCAACGATCACGCATGTAAAACCGTGCCTCATGACGTATCGACACACCAGTGCGTTTAACACGACTCCGTACCCTCTATCCTCTCGGTTTCATGAGTCGTTGTCGTTTCGAAAAAGAACCGATGTCTGCCAGCCAATGGACAGGTCTATACTGCATCCTAAGGAGGTATGCGGCCTCTACTATGGGAGTGGAAGGAATGGAGAGAGAGAAATAGCTCGGCCACGAAGGAGAGACTACAGTCCGTGCACGGTAACTGCGAGCGAAAGGGGGGCGAACCTTTTTGATTCTTTTGTGCCTGTGGCGTGCCAGGTGAGTCTCTTTCGTGGTTCCATCATGGCCGAGATCGTGCCTGAAGGATGTAGCACAAAGAGATCGAAATCTATGGAAAATTTACGAAAACTTTCTTCGGTGGTATTCTTTCTTGGAACATCTCTTTTCGAGATTTCTGAGGATGGTAAAGTCCGTAACGTTGAATTTGGAAGATGTTTATAAAATTTGCAATATGACAAATTGCGCATTTTATCTTCGGCTCATTGTTTGATTATTTAATTATTTGCCGGAGATAGAAATTTTTTTGTCGTGGCGACACAGTGCAATTTAATATTTACGTCTTTGATTCGCAGTTTAATAATTAATAATAAATTGATAGTTGAACAATTATTTGCGACGAATGAAAACTTTGTCATTGTCGTAAGAATTACTCTAAAAGTCACGAATAAGTCTAAAGTTGAAAATATTGAGATCGTAGTTTCCTGAGTGGTTATTGTATTTTATATTTCAGAACGTTTCTTAATTAATATTTTCGAGTGGCAATATATATTGGAAAATTTTTGCTAAAACTCTAGCAACAAGTCGAAAAAATTTATTTACGCAACGTTTTCTATTGAGGCTATTCAATTAATTTCCTTTGCTTTCACTGGCAGCTCCAAAACTAGTCCATTAAAGAGCCTCTTTGCACAATTACACAATCCCCTCAATTCCCATCCGCGAGAAACGAAGCGGTGTTTACTAAAAACTCAATTCACGTACAAGTCTCTTAATGTCCCGGTTTTTCCTATAAAAGATTAGAAAGTTCAAGCGATGGAACGAAGATACATCAGAGGTTGCCACGAATCATTCTGCAACTTTTCTGAGAACGATGTCTGTTCTTAACGCTATCGCTGTCCCATTCTCTGCACTCTGTACATTTTTCGAAACATATGCAATTAATGTAAACCAAAGTTGGATAGAAAGTGACCTGATTAATGATTAACAATTACGACGTGAAATGATTGAAATTACTGAGTAATCATGATAACTGAATAATTGAAGCAATCAAAGAAAATGTAATTAGTGCATGATTAGCTTAATTATAATTAATCGCGAAATGATTACGTTTTCGATTATGATTAACAGAAATTTAGTACTGTGGTAGCTATAAGAATATTGGCAAATAAAAGGTAAATTAATCATTTATTAAATCATTGCAAGTTAGATTAATGATTGCCAAATGTAATCGTGATTTTTGTAAGAAATGATTAATGAAATTTTTCAAATTTGTCCATTAAATTAATAAGTACTCCACTTTGGATATTTTTCCTGAAACGTTCTCATTGTAAAAAACATGTAGATTCTCGAAATCCCAAATCCCCTAACTGTTGGAAACCGTTCTGTATACTTATGAATGTTCGTAACGTCATTAGGAAATTCAAGGAAGATTTCAAAAATTTCTAAAACATAAAAATATCCAAAGCATTGTAATTTTCATAAACTAAATTAATCAAATACTATGCGCTATTGGTTTCTATTAATTATATCTTCGAAACTGTGAAATTGCAGAAAAATTCGTAATCTCCTCGTGCATGTCACAAAATATATACGTATATCCTTATTTTGCAACTTCTTGAAACTCCTTGTAACTTTTTCGTCTAGTACGTGCGTAATCGGACCGCAGTTCGTTGAATGAGCTCGCCACATCCGTGCACGCGTGCTGCAAACCTGGAAGCAGCGAAGCATCGTACCGGAAACGAAGGACGACACAGTTACGGAAACCTGACTAGCCGCGTGCTTCCACGTAGAGGCTTCTACGCGTCCTGAGGGATGCGTGCACCAGCTCGATAATAACCGCGTAACCGACAATTCCGTGCGAGCCGTTTATGCGAGTTGTTTCGCCGGCAACGTCTCGTTACGTACTCACTCCCGATCGTCGATAAGGGCAAGACCGGTAAAACGAGGAAGACACGCGTTCCTGGAAGATCTCAGCCTGCGCGAGAGATAACGAGCCCCGCATGAACGCGAGACAGCGAGAGAAAATGATAAGCGAAGTGGAAGCGAAGTGTAATTGCCTCGAGATAACGCGAACATTTCTTTTCCTTTTTTCTCTGTGCTCTTCGTGGTGTATAAATGGAGAGAACGTTGTTAGGCGATTTAGTTTTTTAGGCGTCAGAATTTTAGAATTCTGGTACCGGGAACGAGGTTTTAGACTTGCTGATTTTACACGTCAGAGAATATTTTTGATCAAAAAGCGAGACGTTTCTGTTAATTATAAAAAGTTAATTCAGCTCGTTTCTATGAATAATTCTAGAAAAGTTTCTAGAAAACTTCTGGTTTCGGAATTGAAGTTCTCATATAATTTTAGATTGAATAATCATGTTCATGACTGCAGATGTTTATGCAAATAAATGGAAATCCTTCGACTGTATATTGGATATTTCGGACACATATTTTATTCTGGATATTTTTGCGTATCTAAAATTTTTACGAATGTACGAATGATTCTTTAAAAAAATCTTCCCATATAATTATTTTCTAAATTAAATTAAACAAATTGAATGAAATATTTCAATGTTATTAAATATTCCAGTTAAATAAGAGAAAAAAAGAATTTAAATAAATTACACGATATTGAAGAAAAATTATAAAAAATAAACGATAATTTGACTGTAATCATATTCGAGAAGAATTTCAGGTGCACTTATATCGTTACAATGAAGATTTTCAATGTTGCGATTTCATGTCAAGCGAACTCCACTAAAAAAAAAAAAAACTCTGAGGCACATATCTCTATAACATTTGTGGACTCTTCAAACCTAAAGTCTAATCAACAACAGTTTCCCAATTGAAAGCATTTCGCGATCCTCCGTACTTAGGGAAAACAATCTTCAATCGTATCCTGCGCATCATCGTTAGGCGTATTTCGCGATTTCAGGAAGAAGGAACCAACTCGATGCAACTGGATGTACAGGCACACGTACACGGTGTGTGGTGCGCGTGTTGGAAACCGCACACGTGCGCACGCGACAAGCGTGACCGCACGCGGCGTCGTCGAACGAGATCGCGCCCGCCTCGTTCCGTCTCGCGGCTTTCTCATCGAGCCGGTTCAAAAGGTCCCGTACAGGATACACTGAGGCGAACACGCAACGAGCATCGGCTATAAGGGGAGCGACCACGTTGAAATGCCGCTTGAAAGCCACCCTGCAGCCTCCTTTTTTTCTCGCCGTGTTTCTTTGCGCTGCGTGACTGGCGACGATGGTGGCGGCGGTGGTGATGGTGGGAGCTCGAAAGGACACGGGAAAAGAGGGCTCGTGAGGATCGCGCGAGCTCGAGCAACGAGGAACGCGAGAAAGTGAGAGGGACGCCATAGTCCGGAGGAACATTCTCGCGGAGGAGGATGTTCGCGATAGGATATGAACGAGATGACTCCGCGGCCTCTTCCATTCGATGCTTGCTTCTCGTACCACTGTACGTAGTACATAACGCGTAGATTTTGCTACACGAGTTTGGTGTCTGGGAACTTTTTTGCCCAAGTATGTTAATTAGGTTAATCGCTGAGCTTTAATTAAAGCATCTCGAAAGGTAAGCAAAGATTTGTTCTCTTTGTCACGAGCAGATAGTAGGTATGTAAGTAAACGTGTCATAAATTTCAAGGCACAGTTTTACGTTTTGAAATTGATAAAATTGACTCGGCATTATTTTTGAGAAACTCGTGCACGGATTATTTCTAAATTGAAGGTCGAAGATGGAGCGATCTCTATATTCCAATTCTAAAATAATTCTAGTTGGAAATGAAACTGCAGGTGGATAGATAAATAGATGGTGTTCAATCAAGTCGAAATTAAAGTGCTGTTTGATCATGTGAATACTGTCCAAATATATTTGTAATAATTATAGTATAAGTATAAATATTTATATATACATACATGTGTATGTGTGTAAAAAATTTTAGAGGTAGAATACATTTTTCTTTATCAATATTTTCGTTCTTTTTCCTCCAAATAAAACGATTAAAGATTCGAATTAATTACATGATACGCAAATGTATCAAACCATCGTGCAACAAATTCGCGTTAAAATCGACAAGTCCTCCAGATTCACAGAGAAATAACTCCAATTCGATAATTTCTTACATCTTGAACTATAGAGCGAGGAATCGCGACTAGAGCAAAGGTCGTGCAAACAGGATGACGAGAAGAAGGCCACGAAAGAGGGAAAGAGAGGAATAGATCGAGGCTGGTTAAAGAAGGACGTTGTTGGAAAGATGAGAAGGGGACGTGTACAGTTACCAAAGGCCGAGGCGAACAGCTCTACCTTTGACGATAAAGCATCGACTTTGAAAAGTCGGATAGAGGCTGATTCCCTCTCTCGTTCTCAACGATTTCGAAGTTTCCGGCGAAATGACGAAGAATTTTCGTGGAGACTGACGATTCGTTGCAGCAAATCGGTGTAGATGTTTGGCAAAAAGGATGTTACTTTGTTTAGAAAAAAAATGTTTCTTCTTGATTTTTACCATTAGCAATGAAGAAGTACGAAGCAATCAGTGAACAAATCACAGACATTAGCGTTGAAGGTTGAGGCATTCTCATGCTTTTACCAGCTACACCTTTAATGCGATTTGTTCTTTTTTATTGCGATGAGAGAATCGAAAATACATTTAAGAAATAAATGAATTGAAAACAGCAGAAGATGAAGAAGTATGAGCAGAAAATTTGGGAAAATTATAGTAGATTTGAAAAGAAAATTAAAAAACGTGGATGAATAAAAGTTATAAAAGTATATAAAACTGTAAATAAAAATTGCAATAGAAGAATTACAAGTAAAAAGTGAAAAAAATTTTAAAGCGGATATTTTCTTGTGATCTAATTTTTTATTACATCATTGTTTGTCGTAACGCATTGGCGTCGCGTGAAAGATAATAACAACCACGCAATCTGTCCATAGACGACCGTATTGTCGCAAGAGGATGAAAATCGTGGGATAAAACGTGGCTTGCACAAAGATCGACTGCGATCTTCTCTCTTTCTATTCGCCGGAGCTTGTTACAACTCTGGGAAAACTCTCGCGAAGTATATGAAACATGGGTGTTGCCAGTTAGTTAACCCACTTCTCACAACGCATGCCTTTTCCAGGCAGAACCTTTTAAGGAGTACTGTATTATCGCGAGGCACACGGCCGTTGTCTTCTTTTACCGTTTTGAACCTCGCAGCGTGGAAATTGTAAATTTCACACATTGAAAATTCACATTAGATTTGAAAATCACTTCTGTTTATTAATTAATCATTCGCCAAAAATATTACTATACCGTATTAGATTGTGTATTCTTTCCCGTTTAAATCTAAAAATCTTTCCTCCTGCACAACGTTTCCAAATTTCAAATTTCGTGAAACACTTTCGACATTTCAATTTTTAAATTTTCGTAAAAAATTTTTACTAAATTTTATTGTTCATTACAAACGTTCCAAACAATGTAGTAATGTAGACTTGCTTGAAAAATTCTGCAAAACAAATTCTGTAATTTAAAAATATTACCAATCGAAAATAAAACGAGAAAGATGAATAAACCGTAGCACGAGGTTCGCCAGATCGACCAGAGAAACGTTATTTATTGACGTGGCCGATAAATTATCCAATTAGAGCGAATCGCCTCGCCAGCTTTCCTGAAACCCTTTTTCAGCGTTCGACACTTTCGTACATACCCACACGCCCCTTTTCCTTTTTATTTGATTTTCAATTCTTCACGCATCGTGCAGCAAATCTTTCGTGTAATTCCCGATATTTCCGAGGCACGGTCGAACATGTGTCTGACACGGTGTCGATTTCACGGCGTCCTTTTATCGACGAAAATGGCAGGAATTTTAGAAGTGTGAAAAAAGGATTGATCGAGGCAGCAGACGGTAGATACGTTACGGAATAAATTTCACTCACTCTTGCAAATTAATATATTTCACTACGAGCACTTTTAAAAAATATTATCTGCAAATTTATATTTTATTTATAAATTCTTTTAGAATTTCTTTCGCCTAAAATTTTCACAAGGTTCAAAAATATTTTACACGAAGCACTTTTCAAATTATTTTATTATTTTTTAAATTTAATAGAAACTTTGAAGAATCAATTTGCATAATTCTATCGAGCTGAAATTCAAAGTTTCTCGCAAGTTTCATATTCACGTCGTTTCGTGCCAGCGGTGAGACCACCGTTTCTTCGAACTTGTCACTAAAAACGGTAATTTTACGGTATGTCAATTTCTTTGTTCTTAAGAGCACCAGGAATGTTTATCAATAGTCGACTTTTGCGTGTCTGCTTTGCAAATTCATCGCACGCAGCTTTCTAAGCAATAAAGATTTTACTCAAGCAAGAATATTTTTAGCATATTCCGTACTTCTAATGCAAGTGGAGAAATACATGATTTATTTTTATAACGCGCAATTTATTTTTAGAAATGCCACTTGAAATGGCAATAAACGTTTTAAGGATGCAAATTTACCAGAGAAGATTCTTGTTCAACGTTGGGTTATCAATGACGTTGATGAGCATCTTAAATGCAAATGAGGTGCATGAAAAGTGCTACTGTGCACGGCTTTCGTTTAGTGCCCGTTCAACAGAGTCGATCGAATCGTATCAAAGCGTATCATGCAAATCAGGTATCATCAATCGCATTGATGGTTTGCACACGAAATCGATCGGCTCGATGTAACATATTTTATCTCTAGAGGGTTGAATCTCGACGTTTGGGCTGTTCAAGTATAATTAATAAAGGACATACACGCGAGCAATAAAATATCATCTCCTCCAAAAAATTCTGTTTTTCAAATTTTTATAAAATGATTGTCGAATAGTGAAATACTTGCAGAGAAAGAAGTTTATAGTGGAAAAAATGTTGTCAGTGTTAATAAACATACGAATTAATGTGAATGAGAAGAACGAAGGCTCGAATGATCGACGGCCAATAATAATGCAATTATGTAAAACTCATGGTACAACAGTTTCGCAATTTTCGCTTATTAGACGCACCATTATCTCTGTCTTCCGTTTACGGTCAGGGAGACATTGGAGGTAAAAAACTGGCTGCCGATGCAATTACCGTACTTGCGTGTTTTAAACTGTTGTCGTGCATTAGCGAAGATCTGAGGAAGAGAAACTATTATCGAAGAAGGGAAGATCGAGAGCGCTTGCAGATCGCTTATGAGTTCAAGCTTCTTTTCAGGACACGGACGTAGGAAAAAAAGAGACAAGAAATTCTTGAGACGTTGAGAAAATTACAACGCAGAAACGAGTGTTAATAAAAATTATAATAGAATAATAATAAATTATATACATATATATATATAATTAGATAATTAGAAAATTATATACAAAATAGAGATAATAAATTATTGAAGTTGCACTGTGAAACACATGCTCTGTTTATTGTTGGAATATTAATCGAGGATTGATTAAACAAACGAAAATTTCCGTATTCATTGGATAAATTACACGACTATACTATCGATAACGAATCGTTGTGCAAACACACCTGATCCCTTGCGAACCGATCTTGCGTTATTACTCGCGCAGCTCTTCGAGCTAGAGAATGGACACGATGCGCGATTAATACCGAAAGATACTGTCGATTGCACGACGTGTCACACAGTGTGGCGAAGATTGACGAACGTCGATACTTGTAGAAATCATTGATTATCACATTTCCTATCGCGCTACCGGTGATCCTTGTGCACACTGATATTTCGTGGGAGCTGGAAACTGTGTGTACTTGTCGTGCAATTTGCCGATACTTGCCGACGACGTTCGTGATTGAAACAAGTAGCTACTACACGTCAAACATTGATAATACAAGCGACGTATAAACGTATATTTTCATAAAGATATATCTTTCTCAGGAAATATACTTTACAAATGCACTGTGATTGACGAACTTTGAGAAATTTCGTTTCAATAGAATGGAACAATTGGCAACAATATTAATTGTAAAATTCAGAGTCCAAGGTTGTCTATCGGATTTGGTGATCTACCAGAGGTTTCGTTTCTATAGTGATGCTCGAACATTATCAACTGATTAGCAAACGTGACAGATGGCCGTGGCTGGTTTTATTAGATTATCGCGGACTTATTTCCGACCGTGCATCCTTGGACAGTGTTCAGCGAGGTTCCGAAGGTGAAAATTTCAGCGAAAGTCGGACTGTGGCGAAGATAATTGAGTCTCGCTTTTTCGTGCAACGAGGTAAGAAAGAATATTTGGTTAATTTCGTATTTCCACTCACTGCGCTGCACCTGGCGCGCCTTTACCGTTGATATCCCGTTCTACCGCTTGGCAAATCTGGTAGCAAACCATAGAAATTCCGAAGCAGTCTTTAAGATCATTTCTAATAAGATCCATCACATTCTAATCAAACAGGCAATTTATAGAACACTTCTAATCAATTTTTGTTGGTTGGGCAAAAAAAAAAAAAAAACATAAAAAAACAGAAATAAGATATTAATTTCATAACACTCACTTTATTTATCAATAAGAATGAAACAATTTTGACTGTACGCGAATCCACGTTTGTATCAAATTTGTATAAAATTATATCTTTGAAAAGAAATCAATATTAATCACTAACGGGAGAGAAGGACTTTGATTGAATCACTGTTGGTAAAATGACACGCGTAATAAGTTGAAACGACATATATTTTCATGCACCAAGGCGAAACACGATTATCAATGAACCACGAAAGATCCGCACGATGGCAAATTTTAATAACACGCCACGAAACTTGGTAATCGTCCTCGCATCAGCTCCAAGAGGAAGTGTAATCGCCCTAAAAACCTCTAATCTCCTAAACTAGACGACTACATCGCCGTGGCACGCGTCTAATGCATACAAAGAGACTGGTGGGGAGAACGTTAGGTGCCCCTGTCGTTATTATGGGGTGAACTCTTGGTACGGTGCCCCATAGACGGCCGGCCGCCCCTATGGAGGGGGCAAAATACCCTCGGGACGGTATATATGCTCTAAGAGCCCCATGCCACTTTCACAGTACCAAATTGTACCCCGCCCAGAACGGTCCTCGTTTCTTATTTCGTTTTCCTCGCTGCGCATCAAACGTTCGGCTATGTCGTGACAAAAAGTTTCTCTACGTTGCGATACGGCGTGACAACGATCGGTGTTGCAAAACTTTCGAGATCAGTTGAAAGTGATCGGTCGGGGTGATAAATTCCACGATCCGAGGATCGTTTCGTCGGGCTGACACGTTTATCAGGTGAGATAACCCTTACAATTAGTTAAATCGATCGTTGCGTCGAGTGGAACTGCGTAACTGGAGTACAAGAATTTTGGAATGTTGCTCTGTGTAAGAAATTAAAGGGAGGAGTATGATTTCGTGAGATCGAAAGCTTCAGGAGAGACGTAACGATCACGTAAGAACAAGTTCGAATTAGTGTAGAAATTAGTGTAGACTTGCAAGAGAAATTGGAAACGTACTCGACTTACGTTCGTGAGACAGTCGTCGTAATGAAAGGCAAACTTTTCAGAGAACCATCGCAGCGCAGCATGTCCTCGGAGTACTCGTTCTGCAGCGAGGGCGGCTTCGACGAGCTCTCGAGTTCCTCGGACTCCGGTTTCGACGTGAGCTTCGAATCGCCGAAGCACGAGGCACAATCGGACACCCTGTTTCCACCGACGAAGGAAGAAAAGCGGAAGAAAACCCGAAACACACGGTGCAAGAGTCCCACACAGGTAAGCGCTCCTCGACAACCTTCGCCCACCCCCAACTTCCCTTATCTCAAAGAACGGCCACCCAAGAGGTGGGGGGGGGGGAAGGGAGGCGAGGGAGGATCCCTGAAAAAGCCGGAAGACAATCAAAAGGAAGTTAAATGATCACAATGATCGCCATTGATTCGCTCGCAGGTGCTCAGATTGAAAAGGAGCCGTCGTATAAAGGCGAACGATCGCGAACGACACAGGATGCACACGTTGAACGACGCGCTCGAACGTCTCCGGATGGCGTTGCCGACATTTCCGGAAGACACGAAGCTCACGAAAATCGAGACCCTACGTTTCGCCCACAACTACATCTGGGCACTGTCGCAGACGCTGGGGAATTCCGAGACAGGCGAGATCACGGTGAACGTCGGCAACGTGACGGTCAGCATCAGCGAGAATGGAAACATGATCACATCCTCGACCGGAAGTTGCGCGGTGGCCGCGCAGAAGCGGCTCGGCCCGTCGCACACCGTGTTTCCCTATCCCCAGGAAAGATTCGTGCCCGAGTGGCAGGAGTACGACTGCTACAGCGATCAGAGTGTCAGCCCACCGATGCAGTATCAGCAGTGTTACGATCAGAGGATGTACCACGCGCAGCATCAACTACCTGCGCCGCATCACATGGGACACGGCAACATGTACCAGTGTCTTTAGATAGTTGGTTACGGGGATGATCGCATGGATCACGGACATTGACGGTTTCGTGTTTCATCGTCGAAAATGTTGTGAACCTATATACGTGAACGATTGGCAATTTTGGAGGAATTTTACGGACGAGTTTCGAGGGAATTTTCAGGGTTAGTATTTTCGGAGCTACGAGATGAGTTTAGTAGTTGCTGAGTAGATATATGTAGATATTAGTAATCGCGTGAGTCATCGCCGCCATTGTGTCGATGTAGCGGGCAACGATACCTCAGATATTTGCTCACGTTCAGTCAAAAGTGAATCATAAACGATTGACGATTGATAAAATTCGGACGTATGTGGATAAATAGTTTCCAACTTCGTGAGATCTTTAAATACAGGTACCAAGATCTGCTCGAAGCTGAAGTTTCCACTTGGAAATCAACCGAGTCGAAGACCAAAGAATTTTGATCCTCCGTGCACTAGATTTAGAATTATTTTACACCACATCCTACGAAGTTCCGATGTAATAGCATGCGATAAGATTTTACAAGCAATACGAATTCATTCTGCTAGTGATTATATTTCATAGAATTATATTGCATATCGTAATGTGAAAGTCGGGTGTCGTCCGAGACAAATAATCGAGACGTGATTGTAAAAAAAGAAAAAAGAAAAGAAAGAGTAGGCCAGTGCGTAAGATGATCGTTATTTACTTTGTAAGAGAGCATTCTATTCGCAACGAATTATTAGGATTAAGATTTAACGCTAGACGAACCGATAATCTCGTATCACTGAAAATCCATTCACCGTCGTTTCTTGCCTCGTGGAAAGAAGAACAAAAATCGAAACGCTCGCGTGTGGTTACAAACACGTACTAAGCGTTCCTTTTCATTTCTAGTCATCGATGCTCTTAGGTTAATCTCGACCAATCGCTTGATCTCACCCTTTGTTTCTAGATTACTTGTATTTAAGCGTACGTCTCCGCTAGTGCTCTTATCGGATCGTGAAATTGCCGATTCAGGGAATATATATTGTACAGATCTTTATATCTTATCAATAAATATCATATTTTACCTAGATATTTGTCGTGTTACTGTCTTCATACTCCCAAACGCGATCTGCCTAGATTTCAAATAGTATAAAACTCACAGAGATTGAATCGTATGTTTCCAGAGCTTTGAATTTCATTCAATTTTATCACTAATCCCTATCTAAATGTAAGATACAAGATGAAATTAAATAGTTTTAAATTTCTGACTTTTAAAATTCTATAATCCGGCAGTACTGTAAATATCGAGAAAGTGTCAGTCAAACAGATAACGCAATGAACACGAATAATGGTAGATAAACCACGTTTTCGATTGTCGATAAAGGGAGGAAACGGATCGGCAAACAGAACAGTCACGATTAAGCAGTTATCGTCTTACAAACGAGCGTGCTCGAGCCACTTTGCAGGAATGAGGTCCTGCTCAAGAATGAATGAACACGTGCCAGGACACGTGTCCTTTGTAGGAATCACTGTAGGGCAGATGTATCACAAGTTGCGCCTGAAATTACGTCTACCCGCCTAATCCGGCGGATTACGCGGCGAACGTGACTCGAAAACGTCAGACGATCGAAAAAAATCAGGGAATTAACCTTACCGGGTAACCTGTTGTTTCCAACTTTATTCACGATCTTTCCCTAAATCCAAAGTCACGCGTTATATTCACACGCGGTATCTGAAATGTATATTTTAGAAACGGAGGCGAAGAGACAAGGAAGTTTCGCTGGACATGGAAATCTCGCAATTTTCGTGTACGAATAAATATTATCGAGAAAGTGGATGGAATGAAGGGTAGGAAAATGTTATCTTTCCATTCTGAATTCAACAGCTCGGTGATTATTTTCATAGTCCCCGCCCTCTTTGCACTCTAGTTGATCGAACGATCGAGTTCGCCTATTTATTTTTCTAACACTTGGCTACTGCGCTCTGAAAACGAAACACCTACCACTCCTCGTTATGGAAATTATTCTTTTGAAAGCGTTGCTTCTCGCTGACTGATCCACTTTTTATCGAGTTTACTAATTTTATTGAATTTGTTTTCTGTTGTTATCGAACTCAGAAAATGATTTGTCACTAGGCCGCGGATCTTCACGAGCACAGTTAGAAAAACAAAACGTTGATCTTGAAATTTATTTGTCTGCATTTCATTTATAAACGGATGTTCATTAATTTCAAAAGTTGCAATTTATAATATCTGTAATTTTCTCTCAATCATATTTTCAACGTGTGATCTCGTATCAATACGAAATGACGGAGAATGATTATTTTCGATAGTTGATGCGGTTTCACGACACCCTTTGATCAATAATTTCGTATACAAGGCCTATTTGCAAACAGGCTGCAAGCTGCGACGAATCCGTTAGCACGCTCGATCGTTTCCCCAAATCTCGCCAATAATGGTAATGCTTCAATAGAACCATTTATGTCCACGACGTATAACTGTGTGCACAACGCGACAGACGGCTAGATTCCGCAAAGGTGTTGGATTTTGGGGGGGATTCAATCAGTTTTTGCCGTGGCCTTTGCACCCCGTAACTGCTTTCAACTACAGGGGTTGCTACGATGGAAAATAAGAAATTGGAAACGCAACTGATTTATTCTTCCGTGTTACACCCTTGGAACTTGTGATTTCCAATATTCGCACGCATTTTCTGACATTTTTCTGAAATTAAAGCAATGAATTCCATCCAGTCCAACGATTCCATACGAAGCAGAATCGTTAATTAAATTTTGGAAAAATTTAGATTCTATGATCTGAAATACGTTTAGAACTGCGCTTCTCTGGGAAACTTAAACAGATCGATTACAATTTTCATTATTTTCTTATTACTTTCTTCAATGTTTAATTCACAAAGAACAAATCTATTTATTACAAAAAGATGACATAATTAATAAATTCCAAGATAAATTTAAGAAAAAAAAACAACGGTTCAGTAGTAAAAATAAAAAGATCACGATATATTCCGAATGCACGTTCAGAATTGTCATCAAAAACAAAGGACCACTACACACGACTACAGCTAGCAGTCTGCAACAGCGATCGAGAAATTCCCAAACGAAATTTCCATCGAACTGAAACAATCCGCACGCCTGCACGATCCGAGGCTGAACAATACGAACGACGGAGGCTACCGCTCGCATAGCTTAAACAAAGATTCGACGAGGAACTTTTTACAGGCCATAAACGTTTCGCTGCTGCATTTCGAAGCGCAGTGATTTCGCTTTGATCGACCTTTCGTTGGGTCGTTTCCGTCGAGTGCACATATCGATCGTGCACGGGGCCCTCATTGTACCGGGGCGCTGGTCTGTACGGTGACATACTGGTGGCTGACAGAGGTGCTCCCCCGTAGTGAGCACGGCCAGACTCGTACCAAAGGCATATCGTAAGCACGAGCACGAAAAAAAAGGGGGAGACCGGTTCTCCTAATTCATGGAAATTCGTGAAATTACCGATCGACGGACGCTCGACCGAAGATTAATGGCCGTGATCTTCTGCGACGCGGAAATTCACTTCTCGATGAAATAATTGCGCGACTTAACTTTCGAAACAGTGGAAACAGTGGAAAGTATTCACGAATACACGGAGGTACGGATTTAATCGCGAAGCATCGAAGAGAAAGAGAGAGGTCTGAATGCCTCGTTGAAGATTGATGATGACACGACGCTACGGCCTATTTTCGTGATGGATCGAGTGTTTGTAGCGGTCAGTTACGTTAGACAATTTTTTCCACTCGTTGTTGAGCACTTTTACGCATCCTGTAGAAAGTGTGAAAATATGAAAATGCGCGGAACAATTTTCCATTCGAAAAATTCCCTCGTTCCTTTTCTCCTTTGTAATTACATTCTCAAAGGTGTGAATTTATTTTGCACATTTTTTTGTAAGTCTAAGTTCTCCGATCTTTCGTTAATCAAGTGTCCAAGAATATTCTAATACTCCAAATTTTGTGAAATTAATTGAAATTGATTGCACCCTGGAGTGCAAATGGCGCTGTATCGCAAAATGTTCGAAATCTAAATGGAGGAACAAAGACGACGTCGATCAAGAAACAAACTCACTCCCGATCGTATTTACCCCAAAAGACCGTCGACAGATAGCGTAGGGTGTAAAAGAAGATTCAGACAAGCATCTTTCGGCATCGTATTTCGGCATCTGTTTAGACGCGACGCGTAGGGTAGCGAGCTTTTCACTGCAACTTGGCATTTGCAGGCTTTTGTGGTGAACCACGAACAATGCCGGTTAGAGCACTACGCCATGGGACACACCCCGCGAACACCATCAACGTCTATTCCACTTTCTCTCTTTCTTTCTACGCGCGACGTACGATGGCAACTGGCTAAAATATGGAAAGCCTTATTTGATCTAGAGGTCGTCGCCCCCGGTCAGAATAAATTGAATTAACGAGGACGAGAGGACGTGATTGTTAAGTTTCCAACAGAGATGGTGTCTGTTAAATTACATTGTTACAAAGGAGAAAGAAGTAACAATATTATTAACGAAGTTCCATTTATTGAAACTATTGTTCCGTTTGCATTTTCGTTCAATTTTATTCACAAAACGTAAAAAGGTACACAAAACTAAAAAATATCTGTTGTGATGTTCGAAGACGAAAAAGTTCGTCATAATAAAAATTGGAATTTGCGTAAATATCCTCAGGTTACTCTGTAATAGTAATAGAAGTTTGATAATTTATTAAACGATCACGTGAAGCAAATATAACTTATGAAATTTATCAATCGTCTAGCATAGTAGATTAAATTAGCCTTTGAAGCGTTGCTTTCACGTCTGCGTTTTTACCTGCTTCGAAACATGACACGCAATAATCTTTCCCATTTATTGTACGACTTTCGTAATTTATAACTCTGACGTTCAAAAGTATCAAAAAATAACGACGAAGATAGTTTAACACGATACGAGATAAAGATTCGATAAAATTCGTGCCGTTAATAAGAACTTGACAACAACTGCCGAGAATCTGCACGCCATGGTTTGACTCTCGCGATGGAAATATAGGGGACAGATGTCTACGGGGGGCAGGTGTACCCCAATGTACGCGTGCCAACCAACCCCCCACTGCGCTGCCATTCAAGACTATAATTTACTTGAAGAATGCCCGAGCCAGCCAGGCATTCATCCCGGAATGACGTGGATTACTGGTCCAGGGAGCAACCAGTCCTTCAAAGTCGATCGGGAATCATCGAACACCCGACGATCGACGATAACGTTAACGATCCCTCTCTTCGTTGTTAAACTTTTTTTTTTTATGACACGTGGTAATTGTACATCAGCTTTCTACACGCGTCGTTCATCGAGTATCTGTGTAATAATTTTTATAAATTCAATAAAACTTCTATCGTGACGTTTAGCATTTTAGTAACAACCTTGCACGTTTGTTAACAGAAAATTGACATTTCTTTATTTAAGTTTGATAATGATTGTTACGACTTTAGGTGTAATAAACATTTGCGTGAATTCTTCAATAAAATCTACTACTTTTAGTAATAATTCTGAGTGTTTTTTTTTTTTCTTTTAATGGAAAATTTCTACTTTTATGTTTACGCTGTTAAGACTCCAAGAATAGTAATAGGATTTCCCTCGTATTTAATACACTCTCCGTTGACATCATTCATTAATAACATCAACCGGTCTGACGCTCGGGCCAGCCTTTAATCACATGTAAAATCGGGATTAAAACCAGTGTCGAAGGATCGTTGGACAAATCGTTGATTTAACGTCATTGTGAAGCATTCGTAGGAGCGCGCGTTTTATTGAGCTTGTAGGGTGAGCTTAGGCAGGATTACGCGCTCGTTGGAAAGTACATTTGATCTGAGGATTTGTGCGAGTCCCGTTCGTATTGCACATTTAAATATTGCACACGATTGTTGATCGAACATATTGATAAATGTAAATTGCTTCTTCACTTTTCTTAGGTATGGATATTTAGTAAATTTCTGTTTTCTACATTTTATTTATTAGTTTCTTTCCTATGTCTCGTGAAAGGATCTAGAATCAATGTACGACAGAATGAAAAGATATTGATTCTCTGGTAATTCTAGAAGTTTGAGGCAATTAGTAAGAACGATTCGAACAACAGTAAAGGTAACGGTGATGGATATAGAGTTTCATAACGCACGCTTGAACTTACTAGTTTCATGAATTCGCCGAGCAAACGGTTTCCCTAATTCCCCAAATCGTCCGCAAATAGTAACTCAATATCGCGATCGGTTCGCTCTTCAGATTTCGAAATTACTGGCAAATAGTAACTTAATATGGTGAATCGAGGCACCTCAAGGTAGTTCAATGGGCGAAGAGTAGCCTAATTTCACGGCAGCGTTACCTTTGTGAATACTCAGGTGATCGATGTGGTCTTGGGTCAGCGGTCAGTGAACCAGTACTGAAAAGCTCTTGTAGATTCTTATAGTTAAATCATCTTTTTATAGATAAATTCATCTTTATATCATATAATATAACATATAATATAATCATCTTTATATAACAATACTACAGATTACACGAAGACAAAATTCTCCATCAAGTTTGTATCTTCAATTTCATAAAAGTTTCTCATTTTTGTTAATATAAAAATAACACACGGTTCACGTTGATAATCTTGAGTCAGCCTGCTTAATGTCATAACAAGAGTACTTAGAATATTCTATATAATTTCAAGTATCGTGCCTGTAAACGTAATAAACTATTAGTTACGCTACGACAGAATCTTTCTGCCAATTGAATTATTTTTTATTTATTAATTAGCTTGTTCATTTTTATGAACGAAGAAAAAATAAAACACCAGCCAGAGTCCGTTTAAACATATGCAATGTTATTCCAACACTTTACACGGTGCCGGTCCCATAAACAGTCAAGTGGTGCCGTAGCTCGTGCCCCATAGATTTCACCATCCTCCTCGCACCCCAAAAATCCCTTCGATCTCGCCGATACCCCACCCGGCCTCCCTCTACCCCCGTTCAGTCACTGGCTGGCAGCTCATTAAACACCCACAGCACCCCTTATCCACCCCTCACCCTGATTTAACTATTGTTTAGCTTGCGTGTGTGCGTCATCACCCACAAGGGGAACGATCTAGACGAGCGTGTACGACGATCGACGAGTATACAGGGTGTAGATGGAGCTTCCACCATTTTGTCAACGCAGTCTGCCGCTATTGGTGGCCTGATCAATTTTATAAAATTTGGGTTTGCCTCTCTAATCATTTATTTCCAATGTTATTTGTACTCTGAACAATGGACTTGCATCGTATCATGTTAAACTTCGCCTGTAATTTTTGAAAAATTACTTTACCCTGTTTACACGTTCTGATAGAAATTTTGGGATTTGGTATGAAATAATCTTTCTTCTTGGAACAATGATAGAATTCGCACTGGTGTGAAACTCTGTCATTCACACTGGTCTTGTTACACCCTATGTCTTTTCGTCATAGATACACAACCACCAAGGAAACGAGGTTCATCGACGTGTCCACCATCACCAAGGAGATTCAACGAGCCATCTGTCCTTATTTTGGTACTACGATTCGCAGTGGTTCTTATTTTTATGCACTCCAACTGGTAGTTCATATCGCTACGTGTCTTGCAAGTAGCGATGGGATTTCCACCCTTCTGACACTCAAAATCCGAGGCTAACACCTATTCTTGTAGGTTAGAAGTTTATGCACGGCGTTATAGAAAGAATAATTTTTCAACTGCTTCTATAAATCGTAATGAAACAGTAATATTCAAATAACTGACTTTGTTGAGCGAAACACGCCTCTTAATTTTTAATGTCTGTTTAAATTTATAAATATCATTGTGCTCTAAATTAGTAATATACTGTGGTGGTTAGTTTAGTATAAAATGTGTCTTTCATGCTCGATCTCGTTGCTACTCGTTGCAGGAGAAGAAAACGAAATTTTGTCGAAAGAATGCGGAGAAATCTCATCAGGAACACGATAACGAGGCTGATTGATGTCGAACGATCGAGGGAAATCCTTGCATCGATTATCGTCCCCTGTCCAAATTGTTCGATCCGCGTTCCTTAAATTTTCTCTTGCTGCGAGAATATCATTTTATACGTATAATTGTGATTTACACTATTCTAAAAAATTTGAAATACCCATCTATTGGAAATAACATGCCTAAAGTTCTTTCAATCTTTAAACAATTTTTCATATCATGTTCTTTCCCCCTTCAAAACGATTTAAATACGAAAAACGTTAAAAAGAATACGTATATTTAACTATACAAAATTCTATATTTTATATTATACCTATATTTATATTATAATATATTATAATATAATATAAATTATATTATATCTATATTTTATTAAAATGTTATACAAGAGTCTCCAAATCTTTGAACCAACAATCCTAAATTACTCGGCTGAACCTAGGTTTCAAAAATGAAAATATTTCGAATTGAGAAAGTTCAAGAGTCATTAGTATGCAAGCGAATTTTCTCCGCCATTGGTATTCTTTCACGGCTTCGTTTCATTATCTGGCTAAATTCGTGCCACGGATATTGAGCACCACCGGAAACGCAGAAGTGACGTGTTCCGATGGTGAGTACACCGGCGTGTGTTTTGATTGTGATCGTGTGCCCTCGTCCCCACTGCGATTTCACCCCTTTTCCCTGGCTAGCCTGCGTACACTACGGCCATGCACTACATTACTATTTCATAACAACCGCGGCGTGTATGGCCCGATAAATACTATACCCCGCGGGTCACGGTTCGTTGGACAAGCTGTGGCTGAACCTAAATCGCGACTTGACTTTGGCGTTAAAAACTTTCCTGTCACTAGTTATACAGTCTATAACGCAGAATTATATATTTAATTTTCACATCAAAGAAAAATCTGTATTCCAATCATGAGTACTTAGTAGTTATAAATAGGATAATTGATCAATTTTTTTTTCAACGTGGTAACGTGAGATAACGTTCGAGTGCCAGATATATTATTTGAGAATAATTACGTCACTTGATCGTCCGCTAATGGACTGAGGCTTCAATTTCATAGCAAACCAATCTCGTAAAAAGGTTCAATTATTACATATCGTTATCATACATTCTTGTTACGATTTCCATTATTATACGTACGTTTGTGTACTTTCACAGTTCATTAAACTTAAGGTTCAGAAGAAATCAGATTTTTCAAATTCTAGCTGAACAAAAAGTTTGAAATAAAGAACCAGTGAAAATTGCCACCTATCAAGATTTTTCTCCGCGATTTCTAATCGAGTTGCGATAATACAGACTATAGGAAATGTACGAGTACCGTTTGAAGAGGGAAGAAAGGGTGAAAAGGAGCACGATATTTTATGTTATATATCCAACCCTTTTCTCACTAACGAGAACGTAACGGGAGCTCTACAAATCTCAACCGCGATTTCCTGTTTCCCTCGGCTGCCCATTCAACGAAACTCCGTTATCCGGATGTAAGCAGTCCTTTGAAAACGAAAACTCGTTGTAAAAAAAAGGAAAAATAGAACGAAAAAAAAACTAACTAAATTCTATGAAACGAAATCGGGAATTAGGAAGTTCACCCTCGAGAATCTCACGCTCGGTCTAAATCTCTCGCACGATGGATCACGGAATTATTCGAAATCGGAAAGAATCGATGCACGCTTCAGCTTGTGGTAAAAAGTTCGGTGGAAAAATGATGAAAATCGTATAAAAAGTAATATTCTTGGAGAGTCAAAAGCGCGAAAATCCGTCGCTCGCGGTTTCTCTGTGATGTTTGCCGCGAAGTAGTGGATTTCAAAGAGGCCGACCGGTTCCCTGAGCATAGTAAACCGCAAGGAACGACCGTGAAATGAGCGCACGCTTCACCAGGATTTCGGGACGTCCCCCATTGCCGCGGTGGTCCCCGAGAAATTTCGTACGAAAGTGTGTGAGAAAACGGTGGTTCGTGTGAAAATTGCGACGGGAACATATCAGGATAATAATTCTCGACGTTTAGATGTTTCCGTACAGATTCGTAAAAAATATACTTGTACAAAAGGTATGAAATACACATAAGAATAATAAACGAAGAAAGTAAAAGAAATGTAACGTGTAAAAATATACGGGAGAGTATGTAATCTCTCAAAAATCTATCTGTAAGAAATTTATCTATTTATCTATAAAGGGTAATAAAAAGATTTTACGACGAACAGAAAAGAATTCGTGAAACATCGCAAAAGAAATGAAAAATAATCATAGTTTGATATATTTACTGTGCTTCTGAATCCAAACGAACTATCCTACGACGCGGAAGTGGTAGAAATGTAAAAAAAAAATCTCGCACCTGGCAGCTTTTTTGCCGCATCCGGAAACGACTGAGAGTTTAATTTTTTAAAAGCTTACTTCCGCAGGTTAAATAAAAAAAAAAAGAAGAAAAAAGAACACCATCCGTAAAACACCATCCGATTTTCTGGTCGATGCGTTACGACTGTAGCAATCGAGCATGTATGTTTTCCAGTGGCAACGAGAACGAGGGATGAACGAGGGAAGCCTGAACGGCGTGGCTAGTCGCGACTAGCGCGTCGAATCAATTTCAATGCATCGGAGAACGTGACTTCGGGGGTGTGCGCTACCTTTGTGGACCACCGGTTGTGTAATTTCAAGGTATTTAACTATATTAACGGGGACAGCACCCCCGAGTTTCCCTTCGTGAAGTGTCATAAGGTTTCTGGATTATGGAAACTATTCTTGTTCCCCAAATTGAGATCTCTGAATGTTGACTGATATATCTTCTTAAAATAGTATTTACGAAAATTGCCAATATCGTTATTTACAATAAAACGTAATCATTTTATCTTCCATGAATAATTTCGAAGATAATAAATAATCACATGATCTAGAATTGGGAGAAAGAGTTTAAAATAAAATCTAATCGTCTCTCTATAGTTTTCACTTCTTTACATCTTACGTATGTAAATAATATGGGCAAACTATCATCTATTTAAACCAACCACGAAGCATCCTGGAATATCGTATCACGCCCAACCCTAGTTGACGATCCTTTCCAGCCAATCAACCTTATCCGCAGTTTAGCAGCTCCGAGTTATCGCCACGTGCCGGTCACGCGACTCCAACGCATCCCCTGTGCACGCTGCCACGTGCGCGTTTTGCTCGCTAACGTTGTCGCTGATTCGAGGACGGATTACTCACAGATAACACCTCGATGAAAGAAAAAAAAAAAAAAAGACGAAAGAATAACGACGGGACAGTAATTCTGTCATTTGTGGTTAAAGCGTCGCGTGTCATCTAGAGTGCTTCTTGAAAGGCTTCAGAAAAAAGCGTGCATATGGCCTACTTTTACTTTCGTCTCGTTCTGTAATCTTCGAGAATAATATATTTTGATAAAAAGAGAGACTGTTGACAGTCATGTACAACATAAGACTGTAAATCTGTGCAGTTTGGTGAAATATAATTTTGAAACAAGTAAGACTGAGAATTTAACTCGAGGTCACCGGTACGAGAAGGTACAAGATTGTTTCGTTGAAACCATCAATTGATCTTTTTCCCTCGATTGGTCGGATATCGCGAATTATCGTAGTGTCTAATAACGGTCACGTGCAGGTTCTGGTCGGCACGTGTGCAGGAAGACCGAGCTGCGACTGAAATGCCACAGCCACGTGCGTTTATCACCGTAGTCGGCTTTGAGAAATTGATAGTGGGAAACTTCACACCAGAGCGCACGTGTTCACCTACCGCCCGTGTAAAAGTTACGCGTAATTGAGATGTCATAGCTGGTTTCCCATTGACAAGGAAATCCCGGCTAATTCGAGTTAGGGTTGCGAGCCAATTATGCTTATCTATGCCACTGAAATTTCACTCGATAAATAATTTATTAGTGACGTCCAGTAAGTTGTTATTTTATGATCTTGATATTTATTTAAACTTCGAAATTAAAAATTTTGAAGACCTGGATGAATATTAACATTACAACAACGGATTAGAATTATTTTTTAATATGTTACAGTTGCAAAATTTTTTAGTCATTTTTTAGTCCTTTCGATTGTAACTTCTCGCAAAAATTAAAAATTTAAACTTTCGAAGCTAATCGAAATTGTATATTGCCGCGATACTCTACGTTCTAGGGGATGAATTTTGTTTGTTAACGTCGAACAGAACACCGGCGAATCGATCGTGGCCACGGTTCGCAGCTACGACACGTGCCAGTGGAACGATGCGGGAAAATAAGCGTAATTGAGACGTAAAATGCGATTCCCGACCGGTGGGAAATTCTTTGCTAATTCGAATGCTTGCACCCTGCCTCGACACGTGCCTTCAACGCATGCGAATCTATCCGCAGCACGTGCTTCATGCTGGTAACGTTAAATTCGTTTTCACGCGTCGACCTGACTATCCACCGTGTGACCTGAATATTCGAACATCTTATTAGTATACCATCTTAACTACACCAAACAGTGTAGAATGTTTTGAAAGTCGTACGAAGATTTTCTGAAAAGTCGTAAATGTGATAAAATTTTCCAAGAAATTTACACGAACATTTTTTAAAACACGAATACGATTCTTTGAGAACGCAGAGCATGAACATAGGAATTACACATCGAATATAAATCCTAGGCAAATTTATATATATAAATCTTAAGAAAATTGGTGAGCAGAAAAAGAAAATATTTTAGCACAGTTGAAAAGATACAGTTTTAATATTATGAGATCGAGATTGAAAAATTTTGTGCAATATATTGCATGTGATCCACGTTCTTTTTCTACGATCTTCGTATTTGATATGTTTCTGCTGCCTGTGGAACGAAGTACGACGACAACATCGAAAACAGATAAAGGGAGCGTGGACAAGAATCGAAGAAACGCCTGAGGATGTTTAACCTGGCTTGCATGTCGGTAAATGTTTGGCCCACGTGAAGCGCTCGCGGCAGTTTGCAGAGCGTTTCAATTAAGACGCGCGCAACGATGAAATAAAATAATTCGATCGTCAATGAAACAGACAAACACGATGACAATGGGCCCGCCGGACAGCCAGAATTACAAGGGGTTCTGTTCTTTATATCTTTGCACTTTTGTGAGGTGCTAAACACACAAACTCTGCATAATAATAGAAATAATAAGAGCACAGGATTGAACCCTCTATCGTAATTGATCTACAAATTAGCCAAATTAATTTATTATAATTTGATAAAAAATAGTAAGAATATCGCGAAGTAGATACTTGTTCATTGTAATAGAACGATATTTAAAAAAGTCGGATAAATTGACTTTATCGAGGTTGATCGATTGATATCTGAAGATCGCACATTGAAATATTAAAATTGAAAAGTTCTCGAGAAACAAGGTCAATCATCTTGCCTTCGAGTGGCTCGATTGTCTGTTATCTTCCTCAAGAAGTTATGGTATTAAGTTCAAGTGTGATTATTTCGGTGATAACGATAATAAAATCGCGATAGAGAACGAGAAAGCTGCGATTTATGGAGATTTCGCCCATTTGGGGTGACGTACACTCGGCTCGAGATAACGAATCTCTCGTATGTTGCTACAAACGAATTCATGCCCTACGACCGACAATAAACTGCATTATCTTGGATCCAGGCTACTCGCTGCACCCTAGCAACATCAAAGGGAAGAATTCGATCGAGGGAGACGATCGATAACGCAATAACCCCAAATGCTCTACTTCGTGTGTAATTCTACGCTCATCCAGAAACACTTTGTGCTTCGTTCCTTTGATGCGGCATCGCACTTGCTATGCAGACTCGATTCTTTTTATTTTTCCACGAACGACGATTCCGTTCTATACGTGACAGGTTTTATTTATGGAAGCTTCGCGGTGGAAGAAATTCGTCATCGTTTCGTTAATAATTTGGATATGTAAATACGTATAATATATTCAGAAAAAAACTGGAAAATTACGAATTATTTATTGACAATTAATTAACAATGAATTTTCCAATATTTTTTATTAAAAAAAGTTCTTAAAACTTTCTGAACTGTCTTATTGACGTGATTCTTAGAAAAAATCCCTTCCCGTTATCGAAATGTCATTAAATTACCATTAAAATTTTACAGTATTGAAATGTTACACTGCTGCAAATTAAAAATTAAAATCAACCGCTCGATTCCCTACGAAATTATCTTGACAGTGGCAAATTCTCTGAAGAGTGCAACGAGGCGAGTCTATTAAAAATTAGAGAGATACAAGGGATTGTTTGAAAGTGCTTCAATCACCCATGATAAAATTCTATGATACGAAAAATTAGAAATTAAAATTAACCAATTGTTTTCCCATAAAATCGCGTAGACAATGGCGAACATTTGTAACCGCCGTGATTTCACGGTAGCGAAAGGGTGCATTGAGGTAGATCGAAGGAGAAACAAAAAAGGCCACATTAGAAACTGTTCTGAATCTCGTCCGGGTCGAATAATCAGATACTTTTTCCGGCGGTACCAGGTGAGCCTGTTGAAGCGAGTAACGCCTTTTGACGTTAACGCCAGACCTCTTGTGTGCCCGGCCACCATAAACGCAGACGACGCACAGCACAACGGCAGATCTTAATCTCCCGCCCGAGTTCCTGGTTACCGGGGGGGCCATTACCATTATGTTTGCACTCTAACTATCACTCTATTGTCTTTCTTATCTAATGGAACATCGACAGGATTGCTTTCGTGACAACGGATTTGTTAACCCAGCGTGACCACTGCTTCGACTCCTCGACTAACGCCTGTTCCTGCTTTGGTCAACAGGCTATCGACAAGATACGTTTTTATGGAAAAAAAATCCTTCATGAAAAATTGAAAACTGTGGAAGAAAATAGAGGATTTATTATGCATTTTGTAGAAAATTTACCAAAGATGCAAAATTGCACAGAATGCATATAATGTGAAGTTTATGAAATATCCAAACGGCGTTTTTTTATAATGTTTGACACATAAAGCAATTTTTCAGGTTCAATTTCTTGCACTTCTATCTTTTTTTTGGAACGTAATTTTAAAGTTGTCAATGAATCCCAAAATTCTTCTTAATTAGATTTAGAATTAAATTTAATTATGATTTGTCCTTTGAATGTTTCAGAAAAGAAATGGAATTCAGATAAAAAATTATTTCGATTATTAAATTTCATAATACAAATATTTCATACATTCTTCCATATTTGATTCTATGCATTTTTGTATACCTTTAAGTACTCTATAAATATAATAATAGCCTGAAATGTTACAAAGTTGTATTTAGAATATTATACAATATCGTAGACATTGATTTCTCGCAAAAGTTTACAGATCTAACTCTAATTATCCCTGTTTCAACTATTTTATATTAACATATATATATATATATATTAAGAACCAACGAAACAGAAAGATATAAAACCTAAAAATTAGGAAACAAACTTAACACATGTTTCTCTCGCGATCTTAAATTAATTTGCGAGATAATCCGCGAGATAAAAGGAGCAGAATGGAAAATAATTCGGCCACGTTCGGAGACTGTTCGTACACAGAGATTATCGCAGATGTCCGTCGAGCAGGACTAGGCACTTAAAAACGAAGTGGACCGGCTTGGCCCGGTGGCTGGGCAAAAGTAGTACAGTTGCCATTCGCGGTAAAATAATATCGAGGATGAAAAAAAGGCTGCACGCGCCATTGACCTTCTATGAACGTTACATCGGAACGAGGAACGGTTAAAGTAGAGGGTGGCTAGCCTGTCGAGCCAGTGTACACAAATAAACATACAGAGGGAAATAATTTTTAGGGGCGGGGGCTTGTCATATCTTTCAGTTTCTCCTACACAGGCCACTTTGGAGAAGGCAAACTAATCAACTCCATCTTTTATTAATTTTTCAATTTCGTTGCGCGAGTAGTATTCAATTCTGAAGGAGCAAATAAATTCATTCATTGCAGAAAGATGATACGTACAGGAAATTCTAAAATAAATGAAAAAGATATCATAATTTTTCTGTATTTTCCAATTTATGACACCAACGTTGTACTTTTAGTGATCTGTAACACGTAGAAAAAGAATTACTCTGTGAATTAATCTTTGTTTCATAGAGGGTGGTAATATTTCTTTCAATCTTAGCAAAGATGCTCTTCATTCCTTTTCTATTAATAAAGGAGATGACGTTCAGATTACTGGTCTTGTATCATAGCTATCGTATCGCTCACTTTCTAAAGAGATAATGATCGTTCCTAGGAGGGAAAACGTAGACTATAATGCTCGAAGATTCTCTAGGGACAAAAGAGGACGAATCCTGGCCAACTATTCGAACAAAAGACTCTCTTAGCGGGATATTCCCTGGAAACTGGTATGTGATTCACAGCTCGATCAGCTACGCGTTTCCAATATCACTGAAAATAATTCTCATAACGTAGATACTGCATCAAAGTTTCATGGAATCTTGATCCACCATCAAAATTTCATCAAACCTCTTTCAGTATGATATAATTTACATTTTAGAGCCGCAAATCCTACATCTATCTACAATTAATGTACAAAACGTGACAAAAGTAGTTGATCATTTGATTCATTGTCAGATATTCCAGCAATTGTAGGTCCAAACAGGTCCAAACTTCTTGGAGTAAAAAATTTATTTATAATCCAAAGTCATTCGTTTCCACGTTAACACCGATTTTCTAAAATTCCAAATCGAGACTTCCGACTTCGGCGATGTTTCAGGATTTCAAAAATGAATCACGCGAGTGACGACATGGTGGACAAGCAGTCGTACACGCATCGATACCTGTATCCCCTGCGTTTTGTCACCCCAGAAGCGTCTTTCCGGACGAACGCCTCGCCAAAATGAAAATCGTTCGCATGTGATAATGCGAGTGTCAGCCTTCCCCTTTCGAGATCATGAACTGCCGAAACGAGAAATGCTAATGAGCTTCTAATAGTTTTAATTCCATCCAACGCCCCACGTGGATTTTGCAGCAAACTTCGAGAAAAAAAAAAAAGAACCTAGTTAAACCTCGAGCAGGTTTTCTACTGCGAGTGCAACTAACAAAAAGGAGATTTTCGTGGGGAAGGTTCTTTAACCCGCACGAAAAAAAAAATTACGCGCGAAAACCCCTAAGCCGAACTTGCGCCAGGATCGGTGCATCTGTTTTTTCAGAAAACTGAAAAAAAACCTTTCCGTTGTAACAGTTTTCAGACCAGCTGCAGGGGGAGATAGATCTACTTTTTGGAAGACTGGTCTGACTTGTATCAATTGCACAGGTGTTTATTTCGTGTATTATTGTGTATATTTCAAACTTGTGCAATATATTTAATTAATATATTAGATTTCAAGTCCCGTTTCACAATTACTTTTTATTTTTTCGTCGACAAAATGCTGGAATTTAGTTTACAATCGAGCACGGTATACTTTATCCAACAATGGAGAGGAAAGTAATAGAAATAATCCCTCGACTTTTAATCCACAAAGAAATTTTAAATTTCAAATTTTCACACGTCGAATAACAAAATACACTTCCTATTAAATCTTGCGATAATCATAACTTATTCTCCAACACAGAGAATAACAGTACTATTTACAGTATTATGAAAAGATGCTTTCATAGAATAGAAGTGAATTCAAATAACAGATTCCAGTTTACCTCGTGAGTAGATCGACAAGCAAACGTGCATGGAATTCTCGACAGGTATCGCGAACGTCGAGAACGCTTAAGGAACGACCGCCATGGAAAACAAACTGGCCACCCATCGGCGATCGGTGTTCCATTATCTTCGGGCTGTCACGGCTTTAGAGGATTACACGTCGATTACGAGGCTCAATTTTAAACTGTCCGTCTCCCTCTCGCCTCGATCCAGCAACCCCTTTGCGGGTTACTCCATGGTTTTACAATCGGTCACCCGTGCTGTGACACGACCGACGGCTCGTCGAAGGGGTTGCCTCCTTTCGAAAAGCGGATTTACGTTTCTCATTCTGTCTTCTTTCACGTTCCTTTCACGCTCAGCTGACCATAGATGTCCTACGATCGTTATTGATCGATGAGTTTCGACCTAAAACTGATCCTCGTTTAGCAACACTGCATGTTTTAAATTTTGTCTAGGATACACATTATTACAGATTCTCGTATGGTGTTGAAACATTGGAAAAATTGACGCTATTTAAAATTTCTAATATCACCAGAATAATTGAGCAACTGTAGAATGTTAATTATTAAATATATCATTTTTAAATTGAAACAGTGATATGTATATATATATATTTTTTTATGAAACATTTTTTAGTACCTTTTATTCCCAGAGGATGGCGAGACTTTTAGGGGAGAGAAGGGAAAAGTGGTTTTTACACTTTCCTCTCCGGCTCTTCATTTTTCTCTTTACCTCCGCAACAGTTTCGCACGTCACTGTTTACTACTGGCACAACCCCTTTTGGTATTCCTAGGCGTGGTAGTATTTTTCGAAGGGTGCCAGCCAGTTTTTTGAAATGAAATGATGCCAAGAACTTCATGGTTTTGTTCGAAGACCACTGCTGGTTTCCCTTCTCTTTGCTCTGTAAATTATGACCCGTTATAGAGAAATTTCCATTACTTTTCTCTCCATTTTTACATAAAGTATACCGTATTCGATTGCACACTAACTTCCAGCACAGTGATTTACAACCTAATATGTATATATCGCATCAAGCTAGATTTCTTCATATAATATTAACGCTTCGAAACGAAATCGTCGCGAACATACGATACGAATTAAAGAATTAAAGCATTCGCAAGCGACAAGTACGAAACTTGTTACTATCAAAGGTGCAACTCGAGCTTCGTTCAACAAGGCGGGCGAAAAAATCCAGCGTAGCATTAGAAAGTACTTGATGCGTACTGGGCACTTTGAAATTTCGAAGGCCCCCTACACTGTCGGCTGCCATAGGTGCCCCCAGGTTTTTTTTCAGTATGAATGATGATGTATGGATGTTGGCTGGGCGGTAGGGGCTGGGTAAAGGGTTCCATTGTTAAACACCCCCCTCGAGAACGAACCCTCTCTCTCTCTGTTCTCTTCGCGGGAGAGACCGTCGTGAAATATTGCCAGTGAGCAACAAACTGCATTCTGCAAGCTGTATACTGTTAATTTTATGCCGGATTTTTTTGCCCACTTCATCCGTCCCCCCCATCCCTTTTGCCATTCGGACTTGCCGCGTAAAAATCGTTGCCACCGGAATTCTTCACGGGCGAAACGTTCGCTTTTAAATCGCCAGTGTGTATAAAAAAAAAAAAAGAAAAGTGTATAAAATACAGATTACGTTCATCGAGTTTAAATAAAAGGAATTTCGAAGTATGTTTTTCATGTTCGTGATTGAAACTTTTGTCAGTAATTTAGTTTGTTGGCATGTTTCCTGTACGCGCAATATGTTTCCATTGCATAAAGAAACTTTTGAATATGATGAATATGGATTATACATAATATCAGACACGCGCTAGATCCACCCCATTGTTCTTCAGCGCATAAAGAGCCGTCCGCAACATCCTTTGATTCTTCTGCTTTTCACATGAATATGCATCCGTCTAATGCAGCTGGGATTACACTTTTGATCGAGACTTTGTGAATAGCATAACCTATCGAAACCTTCTCCCGCAACCGTAGGACTATCATAGTAGAAGCGTACAAAGTTTTCACTCCCTTTTGCCTGTTGTACGAATAGCAACTACGTTATTTTCAACGAATATCGTTAACGTTGCTCGATAAAAATCGACTCTAATCTGTCACGATCAAAAATCTTATCTCGCATCACTGCAAATTACATGTAGTGAATTTCTTCGTGAAAGAGCGTCGTCGAATGAAAATCGAAAGCCTCGACCTCGAAAACCCTTTGACGACGAAAGGCAAGAGAACTTGAGAAGGAAATTTCATTCATACGCTTCTGAAATCTGCCGCGATCGAAATTATAACGTGTCAGATTTTTCATTAGGGAACGTCGTTGAGTAAAAGAACAGAAATAAACGGGAATCTTTGAGAAGAAACTTTGTTTCATGTACTGTTGTTGCGTCTCGAAATATAGTCTGAAAATTTCGAAGTCTCAATCGAGTCGAAGTGAAAGTTTAAAATCTCGAGACGAAACTTCAGCCCTCCGGTTTACGTACTTTTATAATTACTCACGATTGTAATTTCAAAGTGTCACGATCCACTGTAATATAATATTCGTCAATTCGAAACGAACGACTCTCGCTCCTGACAACGGTTGACGGTTGAAGACAACTTGCGAAAAAGACCTTAGAACTTGATATCGCGGCACGTTATCAGGAAGAACAATGCGGAACCGCGATTAATAGGGCCTGTAATCGGACGCCGCACACGCGCCCCCCCGAGCGATATATGCAAATTCGATCGGACACGGTTTTAGAAATTCGCCGCGGCCCTACTCGTCCGCCAACAATGCGTGACTCCATCGACAATAGGAAATAATAAACCGTGATAAATAGCCGGGCAAATACGTACGACAATCGCGGATCTCCTTTCGTCTCTTCGCCTCTTCGTCGCTCGTCCGTGTTTTTTTTTTCTTTTTTTCTTTTTCACTCGTACGTCTCTCGTGTTTCGCTCGATTCCAGGTGGACTGATTCATATTCCCGAACAAATACGTTCGGCAAATATCGCGCGGGGGTTGATGGGGTTCTTATGTGCGCCCGTGAGCAAATAACGGCGTTAATTTCCTTGCTCACGTGTCCCGTCGCTTTTCATTTGCCAATGGCGCGGCCGGAAGAGATTGTACTCGTTTCGACGGTGTCCTCTTTTTGTGCATCACCTTTTTCTACATTCGACGAATATGGGATGCCCTGGCGTGGCTTTCAACATTCAACCGTTGAGATATGACGAAGATAAATTAAAAACGAGGAAAAACGTATTTATTTCGATTGGAAGCTTGTCTATTGAAGAGAATGCAGTATGAAAGTCGGTATATAAACGAGAGACTTGCGTTCTCTATGGCTGATGAAAAAATGCCTGTGTTCGATTTGATTTAAATTTAAAAATTAAAGTAAAAGTGTTTATATTTATATCTCCGTTAAAATATTTTATTTCAAATTATTGTAAATTATTGGCGATAGCAAAGAGAGAAAGAACGAAGAGAAAGATAAAAGAAGGTTTTAATAAACGATTATTCGTTTGTTAAAATGTGTTACAGAAGTATGACCACATTTAATGTTCTCGTCTAGAAGACGTATCGAGGAGTAGACTACCGTGGTCTGTTACGAGACGATAGTTTCAAAAGTTTGAAGAGGCAGCACTAATCAAAAGTGGTCCGCGGAGACAGATTGAGGGGCGTGCTGAAATAAATCAGCCCTTTGTTTTACGGCTTTAAAACGGCCGTTGGGGATTTCGAGCCCGAAGTTACGTCCATTCATTAGAAACACCCCAGCTGCGAGACGAAAAAGACTTCGCTGCCTCGTTCAGAGACAGCGTAATCGTTGTACCGTTATGCCATTTCTCCACGAGCTCTAACTCGAATACACCTATACTCGAACACCTATGTCAAACTATTTTGCAGATGAAATATTTCCATTAATTGGCAGACATTGAGAATTTTTGCACAAATTCATAGTTTCGACAATCAAAAAGGAAGCAATGTACTTTGAACGTTTTACACATTCTTTCACATTGTGTGCAATTTTGCAGTCTACAAGCTTCGTCAAAGTAAGATTGGCCAGTCTACTAATTAATAATGACGTAAGCTAAATCCGAAGGTTGATGGAGCGAAAGAAACAAATGCATTAACGATTTATCAATCTGAAAAGGGTTAAACGATGCATCGTGGTGGAAATGATTCGAATTAATGTTTCGAGAAACTCGTCCTTCAATCCCATAGGACCCATGTTGATGAAATGTAAGGACTCTAGATGCAACGATCTATCTTTTCAGAATCTAATTTTCTCTACACCGTGCTCGTGTCGTTCTCGATAGCTAAAATTCTTCTGCAAGTCGAAAAAATTATAGAAAATTATACGGTTTATCGTTCGCTGAGACGAGATATTAATTACTTTTTAAAATACATTCGTTACATTTATCAGAATAATGCAAGTAGATAATGAAGAATCGAGAACGAGCAACTGTTTTGTAATGTCACTCGTGCGTTAAAAACATTGATTTATTCCTTCAGACCTTGTTATATAATTATACAGTGTGCTGACAATGACGGTGATAAGTGACTGTCGATAATTTATTTTTAAACATAATGGCTCTACATATAGCAGCATACAACAGGTCAACCAACGCTTCAATTGTTTTTGCAAAATATTCTCTCAACTTTTAAAAACCTTCCTTCACGTTTCATACAATTTTCAAAGAAATTTCCCAATTTCACTCGCGATCCTAATTTTACCCAAATTAACTAGCAATCTAATATTATCAATTGTCCGATACTAGACATCTGACCCGGAATACGGGAACCTAAAATAAAAATTATAAAATCTCAAACTGTTTCTTATCTCACGTGAGCGATAAATTTAATATCATGTGAAATCGCCAAAAATCGAACTTTACACAGACATTGATCTGCACTATCTTATTGTGTGTGTATTAATAAGTATAAATTTCGTTTATTTCGATTTCGTGCGTTACTAAAAAGAAAAAAGTGGACGACGATATATTTTTTGAATATCGACCGATAGCGTGCATCGATGAACCTGAGCACGGCACATAAGAATGCCTGATAATATATTATTATTGCGCGGGCGCGGGTCAATAATCGGGCACGTTGCCTGGCGACGGTGCTCCTGCTCTCTCTCAGCCTCCGGAATTTCTTCTTCAGCGACTAGTCCTGGCAGCTGCGAGCTGCAACGCGCAGAAGTCCAGCAACCTTCAATACATCGCCATCGGATCGGTTTCATTTTACTCCGGCTTGAACACTCGCCGCTCCTTGGTAAGTAAGCCGAGCCACTTTCAACACTTTCCGTCGAACTTTGTTCGTTCTCGCTCGGTTCTTCGCGTCGGTTCGCCGGACATTTGATTTCGTTCTCGGAGCCGCTTATCGCAGCTTTATTGTCTCCTCACCACGAATTCAAAGTTCAGCATTTCAAAACCAAATTCATAACCTTCGTCGCCTTTCCGCTGATCACTCTCTCGTCGAGTTTCTCACTTTTTATCGAACAAATTATTGCACTTTAAACGATAGCGAGTATTTAAACGAAGAGGTAATTTCGACATTCGAAGAAGATACCACTGTTATCGTCACTTCGCACTTTCGTTTTCAGTTCGATGGTTGTTCGGCAGTTATGCGGAGGAAAGGCAGACAACTAGCGAACTCGCAGCTCTCTGCAGATGGCAAAAGTGAACGTGACGAACACGATAAACTGACATTTCCAAGATGCACGATGGAAAATACGTTTGAAAGAGTATGCGGGTTCAAACTGGACGATCTTGCCTCGTTCGAAAGATTCACGGCGCTTTTGTACCGACCAACCGATCCCACCAGTTTGGGGGTTGTCAGAGCACTTTTCGGTAAGTTGTTACAATGAGAAAACAGTAGCCAATAGATAGAATTGACAGTGGCACGATTTTACATCTGTGTTAATTAAATGACTATTGTTTAGGATTGTGTATGGTATTGGATGTCGTTGAGGAACGAGGACTGGCAGATATCGACATAAAATGGGGAGATCCCATGGAGTGTCATTTTCCGTTAATTCACGGAATGAAGGCCCCCTCGTTGCCATGGATGATACTAATTTACACGATAATGTGGATAGGCGCCTTTGGAATTATGCTTGGTTCACGGTTCAAACTAGCTTGCGCATGTTTCGTGATTCCGTATTGGTACATCTTTCTTCTGGATAAAAGTTACTGGAACAACCACACGTATCTGTATGGGATCGTTGCCATTCTCTTCTGGGGTACGGAGGCTAACACGTACTTGTGAGTTTGAAAGAAAATCTGAACGAGAAAGTTCACCGATACGAGTCATTAGGGGAACTATTACACCAATTTAATGTTAAAATCTACACTTGATAGTTTATTACTGGAATCGTTAACGAACAATTCTTGGACATTTTGTCAATTTTCATAGATTTAAATTAAACAAATGACGATTAATGATAACTTTTGTGAATTTAAATAATTGCATAGCAGTTAAACGATTAAATTTTGTTTATATGCAATTATAAAATTAAAATTCAATATTGTTATTAAAATTCAAGATTGTTAAAATAAACTTTTCACGAGAAGAGTCAAACATTGTCGAGGAAAGTTGGAATATAAAATTCGAATCAGAGAAATGAAAATGTAGAGTGTAAGAAAAGTTTGTGACACAATAAGGAACACAAGCTTCTATTTACAAAAATCTTACTATTTACGAAAAATCTTCCAAATCTCGAAAAATCTGTAAGATAACATATGGAAAAATTAGAAATTAGTAATTTTGACCACTCTGATGATTCTAGTGTTAAAGGAAATGTGAAATTACTTTTTAGGTGATGATTTGTTTTTCTACAAAATATTAAATTTATAAATCCGTGCAACTTGAACAAGTTCCATGTCTTGCAGTTAATTTTACAAAGTCAGAAATAAATAAACTATTCCCTTGCAGTGCGTTGGATGCTACGAAGACGAAAGGAACCGTGCCATTGTGGAACTATTTCATCCTAAAGTTCCAATTTTTTGCGCTGTACTTTATAGCTGGATTGAAAAAATCCAGCGTAGAATGGCTGTCAGGGTATGCCATGATGAACTTATCGCGACACTGGGTCTTCAGTCCATTCAAGTAGGTATAATTAAAGAGAAACTGACCAAAAGAATCAAAACAGACAAAGAAATCAAATTAAAAATTAAAAAAAAGAAACTAATTTTTTTTCAAAGAAGCCATCTAATTACGCTGTTATCAGAAATCGATTGAATTTTGACAGTCGATAAAATAATATTTCACCATTTCAGATTATTTTTGACCATGGAACAGACGGATTTTTTCATAGTTCACTGGTTTGCATTTATCTTTGACCTCACGGTTGGATTTTGGATGCTGTTCGATAAAACTCGTATCCCTGCGATGGTTCTTTGCACAGCTTTCCACCTAATGAACTCCAGATTGTTCAACATAGGTAAGTATCATAAATCCGTCATACGACAATTTCGTCTGAAGACAGCAGAACTCCTTCGATACGAATTCGTCGGAAGTGATAAATAATTTATATAATTGTAATATAATAGGAATGCTCGCTCGCTCTTCTCGCTCACTATCTACAACTTTTCCTTCGCATAATAAGAATTCACGTTCAGATAAGTGATGAAACAAAGTAAAATCGACTATGTATTATCGAGTGTCAACGGACTATTAGTGGAATGTATTGCACTAACTTCCATTTGAGAGCTGAATACTTCTGGATAAAAATACCGTACTCTATTGTTCCATTTTCTTACTCAGATACAAATTGGCAAGAGGAATATTCCGCGGTATAGTATTCAGCTCTGTATCACAAAACGTCGAATAATCTGTGGACAGCGACTGACTAGGAATTTTACAATTATACCAATAATCGATATATTACCCTTAGTACAAGCAAGAAGAGTATAAAGAATAACAAATATTTCAATCAATTTATCAACTTGATAAATCGCACATGGTTAGTCGTAAAAAATTTCGTTTGAACAACGAACGAAAGAGTTCTACTGTGTGCCAATCGAAATTCTCCGAACGTCGTTAATCACAGTGGAAATTATCCCCAGGAATGTTTCCGTACGTCTGCCTTGCAACGATGCCGCTGTTTTGCAAGCCGAATTGGCCTCGAAGGCTCGCGACATTCGTCAAACGTACTTGTGCCCGTTCGTTCTCAAAGAGAAATCGCCAGGAAATAAGAAACTGTAAGAAAATCGCGATAGAACGAGCAAAAGAGTCACACGACGAGATAAATAGTCGAACTGGGAACGGGTCGTCGATCGACGACGGACGAGAAGAAGGTACAGACTCGATAAACTCTACAATTACTTGTAAATCTGTGGAGGCGGGCAAATCGACTAGAGTGACGAAGAAGCAAAAGTTCGTAGTTTCTCTATTACTATTCCATGTATTCTTGCAGTTTTTCTTACCGTACTCTCATTTTATCACGCAGGTACACTAATGTTAATAAGTTCCTCATTACACGAGCCGTTTGCATACAGCCCATTTCGACGATCGGTAATTGTTGCTCGTTGTTGACAGGGTTACAATAACTGGGTGCCAGGAATGTACGGATACTCTTGGGACATGATGGTCCACGTTTGGGACACTGTGCTCGTTGTAATTAGAATTCACGACAACGTGAGCAACGAGGATCGTTATCTGGATCCTACGGCGTGGGTGCAAACCAATCGATGGGAGAAACACGGCGACATGGCCGTGCAGTATGCCTCCTGTTTAAGAGTAAGCGTATCTTTGTCGATACTTCAGTGTCACAATACGAATCTTAATAATCTAAATATTCACGCCAGCGGATAAGAAGTTTCATGCACAGCTTATAAAACGGCACGACGTTTGCAGGATAATTTAATGAAACAGGAGAACGAGATTTTCGAGAGCGACTTTCGACGCGGCGACAAGCCAAAATGGTCACGGCTGTCGTCGAACTTGAGCATCTACATCGACGTGTGGTGTTCGTTGAATGGAAGATTCCAACAGAGGATGTTTAATCCGAATGTTGACTTGCTGACGGTAGATTGGCACCCGTTTAAGCCCGTTTCCTTTTTAATGCCACTGCTCTCGGAATATAATTCCTACAGGTGCGAACAGACGCGTGTTGTTTACACGGCGATTTCATTCAATTCCACTTTTGTTTCGATCTTTGAACGATCTCATAAATAGGCTAGAAAACTTCGATGAAAATTGATCTTACTTAAAAACGTAAGATCGACGAATAACATCGACTCAATATAGAATGTAATGGTACATCAGTACTTCGATTTTATCCCTGTACTCTGTCGTTTCATTCCACTGTCTTTCGTTTAGATACAAATTGGACGAGATACAGCAACACGTTTACACCTGGTCGAACGACACGGACGTCCTTTTCGTCGCAGATTTCCCGGGCATGCATCTCGACAATTACATCTCGAACAACTTCACCAACGTCACGCTGACTGTCCTCGAAGGTGAAGTAACGTACAGCGACGAGAGGCAGAGATACGACATCGTGCTTACGAAAGGCTCGTCGATTCCGATAGAAACGGAACAGTTTCATAAAGTAACGACCACCGGCGCTTATCCAGCTTGCTACATGTACACATGTACCAGTCGAAATAAAGAGGAGCCAGAAATGGAAGGGTATTTAATCGTTTTACAAGTCGTTTGCACGTACATTTTAAGTTCATTGTAGACACAGTCGTTTAATAGCCAGATAAGTTCACGACGATGATTTATGCCGAATGTTTGCTCGTATCTTTGTGCCTTGGTTAACTGAAAACTCGTTGTATTGCGAGTGTACGCGTAAATTGACAGACTAAATCAAAAACTTGTTCCTTTGCAGCGCGACGGAGTCCGACGAGCCGAGAGAGGCACTTCCAATCGCGAAAGAAATTGGTTACAAGATCGATGGTTGGATAAGAGCGTTTCATCACATAGCGGACGCGTTCTTTTACCTGATGTACGATGTTCCCATGGTGCGAAGAGTACAAATCGATGAATAACGTGAATTCTTGCGATTCGAGAGATTGAATCTTGCGATATGAATCTTCGTTTTTGTACGAACGATTGTTCTTTTTTTTTTCTTTTCTTTCTTAGAAATTCTTAGATCAAACCTTTCTGACCTGAGATAAAATTGTGATATTGATCCTCAGTGAATAGGGTTATTATTTCGCCTCGGCTAAAACAGATAAAATAGATATAAGTGTCCAAAGAGTATTTATTACCGATTATCAGTTATTGTAAATGATATATATATATATATCATAACTAATAGAAGATGTAATGATTTTTCACGTTCGAAAAGATAATGTCATAAGATCACTGCCACGACGAGCTTCGAAGCTGAGACAGTCTATCTATTATTAATTCTTTAATAAAAAGATAGTCGACAAAGCGGAAGACTTAGTGATCATAAGTGTGTCAACTGATCTACGCCTGTGTAAGAGCGATTCACAGCGGTTCTAATAATACGTTCGAATCGGTTCTTTCCTGTTCACGGCCTGCGCGCAAAATGCAATTGAAAAACCGCGACGCGAAAACTAACCTCGACGACGTCGAACTTTGCGATCGCGCAGACTGCAAATGGTAAAAATAAATAGTCAATAATCTGCTTCGATTGATCATTTGATTCGCGGGTCATTGTGAAAATCGGCGAAATCTAAGAGAGAAGCGTGTTTTAATACCTAAACAACCTAGAGTCATTATGACGAATTCGAAATTTTTCGTACGAAATTTCCTAACTTCTGCTCCGAAACAAATGGTTTCCCAATGGAAAATGGACATAAAAAAAATACCATACGTGAAGATGTATCCACAGGTTCGCTAAAATATTTGAATACATGTACGAATCTTTTACAAATATATTACGTGTGAAATTTTGAAATTTCATTAGCATCGTAGCGAGGCTATTTGCTAACTATATACCAAGTTAACATTTTGTCTGATAATTTTCATACACTTCCTTAACTTCTATTTTCAGATTATTCGACTTATTCAAATTTGACTAACGTGATAGTGACAGATATGTTTCATTACTGATACTGATAAAATTTCAAAATGTTTTGTGTATAACATATGTCAGTGTTCAAATGTTACTTTCGTAAGTCAACAATACAACGGTAAGCGAAGAATGAATTTCCAAAAGGGAAGCAATTTTTTAAAATTGAAATAATCAACTGGTGTTTTGCTTCTTTTTTTTTTTTTTTCTTTAACGCTCAAGCAATTATTCATTTCGCAATCGAGGCCAAGAATTTTGGCACTCGAAGTATTTTGCAGCGAGTGCCAGTGTCAGACCAACAGATTCTCGACAAGATGACAGATGTCAACGCCAATTAAAACATTTCTGCGTTCACGCTGCTGCAAAATGAACGCAGTTCAATCTCTCCTCTTCTTCCCCTGACGTAAGCGCTTATCAATCGTACGTATGTACGCTCACGGTTAATCGGACGAATTTGATAGCTCCTATCACTGTAATAAGCTATTTCGTCTGATAAGTTGTAAGTAAATGCATCCGGTGAATCTAATGCTCGTTCCAGTGATGTATCTACTGTATCGTATTGCCCCGTCAATTTTGTCTACGTAATGATATTATATTGTTGCCGTATGATATAGAACACGTTGCAACTCATTTCTTTAATATTATTGAACTGAATGGTTTTTCATGCATTTACAGGGGACTTTAAAGTGCGACATTGTACACAATGCGCACAATATAGACAAATTCTACGATATTTACATGAAACAATTTTGCTATCGAGGTTTTTTTTTTATTACGTTACGAAAAACATAGATTTGCATAAAAATCCGAGGTCTAATCGTAGTCGATGGCCATCGACACCGGCATGCGTAACGCCGCTACGTACATTCCTGTTTAGAAACTTGCTTATCGAGATACGCGGCCGAGGAAACGGTTGTCGATCGTCAGTCGCTCGCACACGATCGTACAAACACCTTCGATCACAGAAAAGGTTGGAAAAAGCGCGTTGGAGTCGCGCTAGTGACGAACTGATCGCGAGGCTGGCGAGATCGATAAGTGGAAAGCGTAATCGATTCGTATCAACGTGATCGAAATGTCGTTCCTAGTGTCATGGGTTTCTGAGAAATCGGCAATTCAGATTCACTGATAAATACGATGAAAGTGAGCACTGCAAGTGCGATAGTGTCATCGAAAAAGTTTCAGCGATAAAGACTTTCGGACAATTTCACGATTAACTGCACGAGGGAATAATGAGAGAGAACATGGAACTGTGAGTGACTGTTGGTTGATTCTAAAATTAGAAGATGCGCGACTGTTAGTTGGATTTACAACGCGATCGACTTTACAGCGAGTACGACAATCGGTTGGTAATTTCTTCCCTGTTTCAACATGTAAGTTTCGCGACTGTTTCTGAATTCGTATTTGAAGATAATGCTCTGTGAATACTGTGTGTACAAGCTTATCGCGCCGATTAAAGTCAAACTTTTGAACGGTCGTCTCTGAAAGTTAAGAAATTATTTACCTCACTCGTCTGACTTCCAGAGGAAACATGCCCACCGACGAAGATAACGATAGGAGGCAAACGAAAGTCACGGATCCTCTTTTGGAAGCGCTTGATAAGCTCGGACGTGGATCCAACTTTCTATGGATAATATTCATTTTTACACTGACGCCGATGGTATTCAATGGAATGCACTCCATGTCTTATATCTTTATCGCCGATGTAAGCGTCTCTTCATCAGACTTCGCGATTAATACGAAAATCTAACAATGCAGGCATTCATACAAATATAAATAAAAATATCGCGATTTGTAGATTATATACATATATCGTATACACTTTTCTTATAAATGCATAACAATCCAGTTCAGTCAAATACAGCTGCGTGTTATTATTCTTCGACACGCTATTGTATCATAATCTAATTATTGCATTTATAATGAACTTATTTTGACATTATACATTATATTTTACATTATTGTACATTTTACATTACTTATTTTGAACATTATACTTGTAATGAATACCAGCGTTTCGAAAAGTAATAACACGCTATTGTATTTATTGTAACTGGACTAATGTAACTTCTATACACTTGCACTGTATACCGAATATAAATAATAATTGATTTGTAAAATATTCTATAAAAATATATCTACCCAAATAATTAAACAATTGTATTTCACAGGTTCCCACGCATTGGTGTGCGATACCAAGTCTGACTGGAGCGAATTGGACGGACGAGGAAGTAAGAAACATCTCGTCGTCCAGTCCGTGCACTATGTACAATTACAATTACGAAAATTTTGCTCACATCGGATTCGAGAAGGCGTTAGAGTACAAAATTTCCAATCCTCTGCCTGAATCGATTTTCTGCGACGTGAGGGATTTCGCAAATAACGTCGATGGAACTTCTCTCGTGCAAGACGTGAGTACTGTATTTCACTAATCACTACTACTTTGTAGCTGAGTTTCCCCGAACTACCCTTATTTTCGCCAGGAAAGCCGTTTACATCCTGTTTCGTACTCACGGCGACATCTGTAGTATACCTTCCCTAAGCCAATTTCCGACTCTCATCCCACGTTAGTTAGTTACCATTCACTCTAGAAACTCGAACTTTCGCGCTCGAAGTTTGGAACGTGTAAATAATTTGTACAAACGAAACATTTTACTCAGAATATTCTCTGAGGAATAAAGACACAATTAATATTAGTAATGACTTTTCTTTTGAGCAAATAAATATCTTTTTTCGCTTAGTACAATATACTTTGGTGTAATATTCTTTCAAAGTAACTCAAAAATTAATTACGTTGTTAAAATGATATAAAATCAGTCGAGTTATAATTATCTAGAAATCTAGAAGAATTCTTGGTATTTCGTGGGAAAAGTGAAAGAAGATGTTTCAAATTTTTAATCTTCTCTGACGATATTGCCAAGAATTTCATCTTATAAAATAATACGTGCCATAGGAGTTCTTATCCGAGTAGAATAATCAATGATTTAATTCTAACGAAACGTTACAAATAATTTAACTTGTTATTAATTTCAGTGGGATTTGGTATGCGACAAGAGCGCGGCACGTTCGAGCACTCACATGGCATTGTCACTGGGAAAGTTATTAGGCAGCGCTTTCTTCGGGGTTTTCGCGGACAAATACGGCCGCAAAATCTGTTACGTCATTGGAACAATAATGTTAATCACTTCTGGTCCAGCTGGTGCCATCGTGCCCTGGTACTGGGGCTTCATGATCTCGAGATTAATCAATGGTGCTAGTCACGCAGCCATACTGTATTCAGCTTTCACGACACGTGGGTAAATTAATAATATAATTCCTTCTTAGAGAACATTCTCAAAAAAGATTTCTAAAAAAAATTCGTCTATCGACTAAAATCTTTGTAGATTAATTTTCAAATAATCTTACATAATTATATCAATTTTAATGTTAATACAACTAGTTGATCGGGCCGTTCAATTTATTCAGTTACAGAGGTGGCGAATGAAAAGCACAGACAGTGGATGGGAATCGCTTACAACATTGGCTACGCCTCAGGAATGGTTATTGTCTCAGGTGTAGCTTATTTGCTGCACGAATGGAGGCACATTCAATTAGCGATATCTCTACCGGCTCTGCTTTTGCTGATACAGTTATGGTTAGTCTGCTCTTGCGTAGCGTAAAGATTCTCAAAGAGACTGATTTTTGCTAAATTTTTCTAAAACTGTCTAGAAAAATTGAAATCAAAGTGAAATCCAATCAATTGAGAGATTTAATCAAATTACTGATTTCAAGAAACATGTCGCGATAGTTCGATCGCAACGAGTACGTGAAATATGATGTAATTACACTGTTACAGGCTCATGCCAGAATCCCCACGATGGCTGATAGCTCACAATCGTCGGGAGGAGGCGAAGAGTTTAATTAACAAGGCGTCCAAGGCAAGTCCTGATATAACGATGACCACGTCAGTCGCGTCAAATACAGAGGAAGAAGAGGAAGAAGAGACGAAACGAGAATCGAAGAATATTAAAGAAAGATTACACGAAGATATCAAAGGGTTTTGGGTGGTTATCAGCAACGGCGAATTACGAAAGAGACTTCTCATCACGAATTTCACCTGGATGACAGCTTCTCTGACTTACTATGCGCTAGGTAATCGAACGATCCAAATTTATTTCCTAAAAGAGTTACAATCATAATTTTGCAATAGGACCCTAAGTTTATACGAACTTATAGGAGAACGAATAATTTCGCGTAACAAGTGGAGTTTTATAAGCTGAAGCTCACTTTAGTATCTGTTATTTGGTCGTTACAGCACTAAATGTGAACAACTTCTCCACAAACCGATACATCTACGTGTCGGTAATGGGTCTGACCGAAATACCAGCTTATTTAATACCAACGCCGATTCTGATGGTCACGGGACGACGTACGGGAAGCGGAAGTTTGTACATCATAGCTGCGTTGTGTTTGCTCTGCATCCTTGCAATTCCAACGACAGATAGCGACACGATTATGATCGTATCCTTAATCGGAAGATTCAGCGCGTCAGCTGCTTATGGCATCGCCATTCTGTACAGCTCAGAGCTTTTTCCTACGGTAAATACTATAGTAGTCATATTATCGCGAGATCGCAATTATCTCTCCAATCCAAGAATCAAGAAAAAACGACGTGACACGTTCAAAATGGAATATTCAGAAGATGAAACGAATTTTCATTCTCTTCCATTCTTCTTCAGTTCGTAACGTAAAATTTGCTACAGTAAATGTACAAATAATTCCTCTTCGTGATTCAATGTTTCTTTGTTTTTAAAAATATTTCTTTTTTCTTTTTTTTTCTTTGGAAATGTTTGAAATTTGTTTCTTTCGAAACAGGTCTGCAGAAATTCCGCGGTCGGCACGAATTCCGCGATGTCTCACGTCGGAAGTGTGGCCGCCCCTTACGTCGCCGATTTATTGGGAGCTGTGGTGTGGTGGGGGCCAACTACTCTTTGCGGCGGTTTAGCTCTAATTGCGGGTTTATTGTGCCTAGTATTGCCGGAAACTCGCGGCAGGCCATTGGCGAACACCGTCGATGAGGAAATTACCGAGGAACGAGACAACGTGTCGTTCTACAATGGCTACAAGTGTGTAAAAGACGTTGTGCTGTGCGTAAGGTCGGGTCGCAAATCGCAGCTGACAAGCGCGATCGTCTCTTAGACACGTTCTTCAGACACCTTGACTCTATTCATCTAGCAATTCTCACGAGGGGGAATGCAAGATCTCGTTTTCGTATTTCAAGACTCGTTCTTCGAGTGAGACTAGAGTTTTTTAATAAAAGTGTATTTGTATTTTAACTATTTAAGTTACTATGTATCAATGTGACCAATTCCCTGTTTCGTTTCTTGACAATGTGCTCTTACATGGTACGTGTATAGTAGTTGACGGAAACGTAACGTCGTTTCATGAAGATGTCATTATACGTAATTTTAGCATTCTAGCGAGATTTGAATGTCACGATTACATTTGACAGACAAATCTGAAAATGTACTATACGTATTAGAATACGAAGAAATATTATAAACCTTAATATTCAGATTTAGATGTAACGTTTATTATAAAAATCATTACAAATATCAATTGTACAACTAACATTAATTCTTATTGCTAATATACAGTAAATATTTGTAATAATTTAATATTAAATATTAAATATAATTTAAGTTTAATTTAATATTTAAATATTAAATGGTTATGAATATCAACTGTATATTATTTTCTTATTAAATCGAATATTTGTAACTGTTTTTATACATATTCAGATTGGTTTTAACCATGTAGCCATGACAGTCATGGCCTTGTTACAACGTTAAAATGCCAGTATATACTTCTCCAACTACATTGTTTTTATACAAGTACTTGATATTATCAACAAATGTTTTCTATTATAATATCCACGATTCGAAACGTGGTGATCTCGACGATGACTCAAGCGTACAGCTGTTTTACCAAAGTCTATTTGTTTAATAAGTATCAATGTCGAAATAGAAATACATGGGTTCTCATTTACAATACTTGTGTGAAATTTCTTTGATTTCCCTTTTCCACTGGTCATTGTAATTGTTCGTTACGTGTAACAGAAACGCAATTAGGATACGCAATTTCTTAATCTCGGTGTAATTATCTTTTCCGATACGAATCTAATGGGACTGCGATTAGTTTAGTTGGCTCCCCACTTCGCGAGAATATTAATAGAAATTTTCAAACATGATGAGTTGAGCGTTTCTTGTTTTGTTTCTCGTTCGTTGCGTAAGAACAAATATATCTCATTTACAAACGGAATGAGCAATGCGCAAAGTATTAAAAATCATCTGCGTCAGATACTTTTTTAGCGAAAATGCAATCGTATTACATGCTAAACATTCTGTCGAAACATTCTGCCGAGATCGTGCAAGACTGTCGAGTCTCACAAACATGACGATTGGTGAACAAATTGCATAGCAATTTTATTAGAGAATTTAAATTCTGATGGAATAATTTTCAAAATTACAGGAATACCTAGGCACACGAGGATGGACTTTACAGCGATCACAGATGCTTTTCAGCGTACGTATACCAGCACGGTGTGATGTGAGAATGACTTTATGCAACGATATTAACAAAAAATCGACATGTTTTTGCAATTTATTTTCATTTTTGTTTCAGATATTTGCCTTTAACGACCAAATGATAAAAAGAGAAGATATCCAGAGAGCGTTACAACGATGAGAAAACCGACTCGTTTTTTAAATAAAATGATACAAAGCTGTCCGGAATTCCGCAAGTACAATACAGATATTTCGTTTCAGCGAAAATTTTATTTTCTAAACAATTTATATTTTCCAATGGAAACGTAAACTGGCGTAAATGCCTAGTGACTCTTGTCTCATCCACTTTGAGATCAAATTAATTTATCATTGTTATTCGCGCAATTCGATCTGTCCGTCACGATAATTACAACTTGTTGAAAATTGTTCAAATTAGTAAGCTGTTTGCGATGGAGAAAGGACAGTTGATAATTTATGCAACCTTCTCCCTCAAACATCTAATAATACAAATGCGATAAAATTAATCAATTGCAAACGTAGATATGATTGCCATGCGTTCTGGTATTAATTGGATTATGTCTCCGGGTTCGTCAGCTAGTCGCGACTATCGTTCCTCCGTGCAGTATCGACATGTCCGTCAAAAAGTTTGTTACACGCCCCATCTTCGTTGCCAAACCTCAGGATGTGGCAAGGTACAAAAAAAAAAAAAAAAAGAAAGAAAAATAAAATCTTTAATATTTAAAATAATAATATTCAACGCACTAACGAATACAATTTCGAATTGGCGAAGGTTTGCTGTGCCTGTTCTGTTGCTCGCAGTCATGGCACTTTTACTATGGTCGTCCTACGTGTGTTTGGGCACGAGAAATTATAAAAAGACAAAGAGCAACTTCTCCATTGAAAATCAACAGAGCAACACGAACAAAAGTTCATCGAAGTTCCAACAAACTTTGGGTGGCATCATTGGTCGGAGAATCGCTAATTATTGTCAAATTCAAACGTGCGACGCAGCAAGCTGCTCGAATATCCCGTACGATTCTGGAACAGTAGTGTCAAACTTCATCGAGAACAAATTCAAGGTACAACAATCGAGAACGATATTTCTTCTACGTATATTTAAATCACGTACACTTCTGCTCGAGAATCTTGGACATTTTTTATCTTTAATATTCATTTATCGTAGGTAATGAAATCTTTCAATTGTGCGCGTGTACTTTATGATACAATTGTCAATATATATTTATTTTACAGATATTCCTAATATATTTGATAATGCTAAAATTAATAGCAATAGCATTGACATATCTATCTCAGAGATTCTTTCTAATTAAATACACAAAGTGTCATTTAATTTTCCAATTTCGAAACAAACACAATAGCCTAGTCCCAAGATTGCCGAGCCAAGGTGTACCTATCTGGTTCATCGTGAATTTCACGCAGGTCGACTGCAACCTCGCAAAATCCGTGAAATTGTCACTCGACGGCTGCAAATTCCCCGAGAACACGCTCCGATGGAATTGGCTGGGCACCAATTTGTCGATCGAGGAGTTAACGTTCACGAGCTGCTCCCTCGGCAAAATAGACGACGACGCGTTCTCGTTGCCCATTTACAAACGGACGAGAACAATCACCATGGTCAGAAACAGGCTGACCACTTTGCGCAAGGCGACGTTCCGTCACCTTGACGCGTTGCAGGCGCTGAATATTCGCGAGAATGTCGTCGAGTCGGCTGAATTTAATTTGCTCGAAGAGGCGGCGGGTTCCTTGACCACGCTGGACTTGACCCAAGCGATCAACGATCGAGAGGTGCTGCGAAACATAACTGGCGGGACAGCGTTGTTGTCAAGCGTGGAAATATTACGTTTGTCGGGGAACGATCTACTCGCGATCGATGCCGGATTGTTCGCCGGTGTGCCAAACGTGAAATCGCTTTATCTGGATCGCTCGAACATTAAGACAGTGTCGCCAGATACTTTGAAACCGATGGCCTCGTCCATAGAACAGTTGATGCTGTACGACAACGATATCGCCTGGCTACCAGAGAGATTGCTCGACTCTGTGAATAAACCGAACGTCTTTCGCATGTTCGTACGCAACAATTCCTGGCACTGCGACTGCAGTTTGAAATGGTTGAAGGATTTCGTGGAAAGTCAATCGAACGCGGAATATCTAATTTGCAAGACACCGAAGGAGAACGCTAACAAGTCGTTCTCTCAAGCGGACTTCTGTCCTCGACCAACCACCGCTCTCGAATCTACTGACCATTGGACCACCAGTACTCAGCAAGTCCAATCCTCCGAACAGACCACTGAAACGTTCCCCGTAACCGACGGAACGGTCCACGTGATTTGCAATCACGCCGAGCCATACGCGCGTACCTTCAATACGCGTAAATTGTTGTCCACGGACCTTCAGCTAGCCTCGCGATTTCCTGATTTCTACGTATCGGAGATCCTTGATCACAGTGTGCAAGTGAGCCTGCCCGACTTCAGCGAAGGGGTCACGCTGCTCTGGTTCGACAACAGGAACGTCGTCGGCTCGCTCGGCTGTGCGAAAAACGCGAGGCGCTCTTATCGGCTGCGGGATATCGATCAGCAAGCGACGTACACGATCTGTTTGTTCGACGATAACAGAGACACGGTGTCCCCGTTGAACTGTCTGGCGGTGACTACCAAGTCGACTTACGAGTCCGGCACCTGGTTAACGAACGCGGACAAGAGCCTGGTCTTCCTCGTGCTGACGTTGTCGTTGGTCCTGCTGTTCCTCGTCGGCGGTATCGTCTCGTTCCTGATGATAAGACGGCACCCGACGTTGCTCCGCGGCAGCAAACGGGTGATGTTCGTGAAACGGAGGAACGTGGACGCGATCGTGCTGCCGAAGGGCGTCGAAATCGACGAGGGGAAGCAGGGGGAGGGGAAGTCTCACGAGGATGACTACGTGACGCCGCTGCCACCGAAGAGAATGCTGGCCACTAGGACGTCGAGACTGTCCAGAAGGAGCTCCCAAAGCGACCAGAACAGCTACATATCGCAGATGGAGACGACAGAGTCGCAGCTAGCACTCTGGGCGAGGCTCAAGTGCGAGCAGGAGAAACGGAAATCGATCGCCCCTCCGTTACCGCCGTATCCTTCCGACTCGATCCCCTCGGTCTCTCAAACGATAGACGCGAAGAACGATCGCGTTTACGAAGCTGATGCCTATTAGGTTCGTCGGTTGTTCCGCTAAACTAAGATAGAGTCGATTCTCGCCTCGAATCGCGTGAAATTTGGCTGCCGGCCGAAATTTGGTACGGCGTGTCAATGTCAATCGTCGATGGCGCTCACCGTCAGGGAAATGTCGATAGTTGGAAATGAAATTTCGAAATAAAATCGTCGGTCAATTTTCACGATTCACTTGCGTCTTTCGTTCTGCCTCGCTCATCCTCGTTCTATTTCCCTCCTCCTCCACCTCCTCCTCCTCCCCCACTCCCACCCCCATTCCCCGTATCGACGCAAAAATATTCGTTCCGACGCTGATTATTATCATTGGCTGGCGTCTGTCGTTTATTTTTGACGATTAGGTCAGTAGTTCGTCGCAACTCGTCGATGCCTCTATCCGATTGGCTAAGGAGGTCAGTGGAAGCTTCGTGTTCTGCTTCTCCGAAGCGGCTGCCAGCGGCGGAGCTTTTTTACGAGCAGCAGCGGCTGGCAATCCACTGCAATTCTCTAAAAGGACGCAATGCCAATATCAAACCGCTGTACTGTCGGTGCACGCTGCAATCCAGTATAACCGTTTGCGTGTTCGCCCACCGAGTGCCCGTGGAAATGACCGGCTATACGCAACGGCACGTCACCGCAGCTTTCTACGGCCACACTGCCAATAGCAGTTCCGGATTTGCGTGAGCTTGACATTGCCAAATGATGTAACCCGGCTCGTAACGCCGGCCCATTTCCCCCTTTGTGACAAACCAGCTTCTCTACATGCCGATGATTCACCATCCGATATACGTCTTCCATTGTTCTTACTCTCGTTTACCTCTCGTTACGAAATCATCTCGTCTCTTCGACGTGTTTTTCCTTATCTTTTTTAATTCCGGCAATGGAATTATGAATACGACGAACAAAGGAGCATCGAAGAAATACATTAATACTTATATTTTCATTAGTTTCTTTTCCAAATTTTTATATCTGTCGCGCAAAAATTTCTGACCATTACACTACGAATGTTTTCGAATATTTATATATACTCGATTAAATGAGATTCTACTTAAATTCTTTCATTTCTTCGGGCATCCTCGTGCGAATATAAATTATTGCAGTTGTACGTAGACTCACGGTTCAGTCGTCGCAACAACACCAAGATCCACTTCACCCAAGATTTTTTAATTCCAAAAGTCTGTTCGGACGTTTTAAAATCTGCTTGATCGGAGTAAAAGGGTGAGCTCTGTTTGATTATCATCAACGTCGTGTAGATAAGATGGAACAACAAGGAAAGAGCAATCGATTTAAACGCCGATTGTAGTTTGTCGTTCATTGATTGCGACAACAAACTACACGTTTCGCAAAGTGCGTACCGTGAAAGGTTCCCGATTAAGAATCTTTTTATAGCGCCTTTCGATCGACAGATGATTGGCGATTGTCTATCGACGCTAATGAGAATGCGGGATTGCGTCTGAGCGGCTCTGCTAATTAGTTTACTAAGGCTCAGTCAGACATTCCCATCGGTACAGTAAGTTGTTCAGACGCGATTGCACAGACGGGAGCTGTTAATCATTTACTTCTGTGATAACTGTGATTAGCCCGGACGAACATTATCGTTAATATATCGAGTCACCGGCACAATGGTAATTATCAAGGAAATCGTTGAATCCGTAGCTGCACACCGCCATTACATTTAATAACACGAAATTACGCGAAACAGTAACACAGTAATTATCGAGGGTATACCGTTTTCTTGATATCGATCGTTTGGGTAAAATGTCTTTTATTTTTATTCGAAACACTAATCGCCAGTAGGTGTGTCCTATAATTAACAAATGAAATTCTAATAAATGTGAACCGATTTTTCATCGTTGCAGGATGATATTCAACTTAGCCAGGATCAAATTGAACGTGAGTATCGATTTTATAGCGAAGTGTACCAAATTTTTGTCAACCCTCAAATACTCGTGTTGTCTTATGTTATTTTTCATTTATTTTGTACTTGGAATTTTTTGTTATTAACACATAAAATACGAACAATTAAATTTGCCTTTTATTCACAATAAATATTAATCTGTGATACCTTTTCCCATAATAAATATAAGTTTCAATGTTTATGGACGGTACTTGAGAATTGAATATACTATACCTACTCCTTTCTTTTGAACTTTCCACTTCTCGAAATCAATTTCACATCTCTCTCTGCAATTTTCCAGAATTGAAAATGGGATTCGACGCGTTCGATCCCGAAAAGAAGGGTAACATCACCAACGACACGGTCGGCACCATTTTCGGAATGATGGGTATGAAAATTCCAACGGATGAACTGCAAGCGGTCATCGCTGAATTCGACCCATTCGGTAAATCGCTAAACAACCGTCTATCAATTATTCCTCGCGTCTGTACGACTCCTGAATGACATACATTTCCCAGATTCCGGGGAACTTAGCTTTCAAGATTTTTGTGCCTTGGCTTCCCGATTCATGGAGGAGGACACTGACACGGAGGCGATGCAGCAAGAGTTACGCGAAGCATTCCGCTTGTACGACAAAGAGGGAAACGGTTATATCACCACCGACGTATTCAGAGACATTCTTCACGAACTAGATGATGCACTGTCCCCCGACGAGTTGGACATGATCATCGACGAAGTGGATGCTGATGGTTCAGGAACGGTCGATTTCGAAGGTGCGTACTAGAAATCTGACTAATTATATGTTGAAGTGGAATCTCGGTCAGTTTTCGATGAACGCTAGAGCTAGCAGAGCGGATCAGATCTTTGTATGATTTGTATCATTTGAACGAATTTTGTAATATTTTTAAATGAGAAGCTCGTGCACCTCGCAATTTTTATTCTTCATTTTCGTTCGTCTGGCGCAAGTTTCATTTTCTAGTTAAGTCTAGTGTTAAATGAATTTTTGATAATTTAATACAGTTTATCTTTCAACGAATTCAGATAAATGGAATTCTAACGAGTACTATTTTATATGTCATTTACATCTGGGCTGTACAGCTAAATTAATAGATGTCCTCTTTTAAGCTTTTAATTTAATCACACGATTTGCTTAATTTTCTAATTCTTTTTCTACGAATTTTGCTACTAATTTTACTACGAATCCACGTCGCAGAATTAAATATATGAAACAAGCGTTAAACGTACAAATTAAAAATATATCACAGCGTTCAAAACACGAAACAAGATTGAGCAACCAATTTTTAATAATCAAACGTAAACTTCTAGCCATGTACGATCGTTTATAATTCAACAATATTATTCGTCACATCTTTCCCACCTGGTGGAACCATAATTTTAGATCGATCCAGCAGTAGCAGAGAATATGATATTTTTTTGTAAATCCGAGTAATGAATAAACGTTCGTCTCGCGTTGCAGAATTCATGGAGGTCATGACAGGCTAAATTATCACGTTGGCACGAGGCGATCGTCCCTCGTGTTGGTCACCACGAGAACGCATGCAAACGACGATACCGCCTGGTTCTACACACGTGGAGGATGCGATTTATCGAGACACTGTTGGCAAAGTATGAAGTTAAAAGGTTCGTAGGTGATGTCTGTTAGGGAGGAGCAGCGAATAGATATAGCTGAGAAAGTATTTCTGCCGGGTGGGTCGCTTTTGGACTCACAATCGGCTAAAATGTATTTCTATCCATGCCGGGATTAAGCGGACCCGAGGCTCGCGGGTGCTCTAGCGAGGCACGCTTTCTAGAAACACATTTATATCGATCGATGGAAATCGACGTTTCCAAGTAATTATCATCGCGCGAAGTAGTTTCTGGTTTGTTCATTATGCGCTGATTAGGAGATCGTGCGAAGTTTAACGAAATCGAATTGAGTTATTATCTGCATGGTGTGAAATGAGGGTTCGCAAGCTTCGTACTTTGCCCGCAAAACCTACCATCATTTGTAACCATTATGATACTCACACACCGTTGTAATTGTAAAACTGTACATTTAAGTCGAACGTAACTTGCGTAAGAGATTACACGCGTTGTAATAAAAGTACAAAAAAATAGCAATTACGACTCGTTTTAATTTATGCGCCCTCCCTACCTTCTGCGTTTGTAGTAATATACACAAATGAATTGTAAGTTAAGGCCACTGACGCACAGTTAATGCCAAATGAAGAGGAATACAATCCGTGATACGGTGTACATATTCTAGTTACCATTACTATTCATTTCAATTAAATCTCTTTCAAATAAATATTGAAAACTAGTGTTAAAGGCCAAAGTTGCATCAGCACGATAATTTCATCTTTAATTTTGTACAATAAATTTCAATATGAAGAAAAGATTCCAAGGATTCACTTAATACCTCTCCTTCGCGTTCTTTAGGCTCCAAAATTTTATAAAAATTTCAAGAAATTTTATACGATAAATCTATACTGTCAAGGTCTACTTTTTAATGTGAAAAAAACCGATTCTAAGAATTCACTTGATATCTTTCGCGTTCTTTGGGTTTCAAAATTTTATACGATAAATTTACACTGTCAAGGTCTACTTTTTAATATGAAGAAGAAAAGAAAAACGATTCTAAGAATTCACTTTGATATCTTTCTTAGGTTCCGAAATTTTACAAAAATTTCAAGTAATTGAAACATTCGCGATATTGACGAATTATATATTTACGATAATGCTCAAAATTATTGCTCGATCCTTAATCGAGCAAGATCGTTTCCTCCCGCTGGGTCTCAATACCTAACGAAATTACCATCGTCGAATCGAGCTGCATCGAAGTCGCATTAAATGGAACGCTTAAATCCGTTCGTGTAGTAAACACGTGTGCCCTCGTGTAGTAAATATAGCTTTAAAATTAGCCCGCGGTAAAGCGCATGTTAGCCATGATCGTTGCGAGAGCGGCGGCAGAGCATTTTCGCTATAAAGTGAACAATGCCTGTTCTCGAAACGCGGAAACGAACAGAATGCCAGAATGAGCGTTAATATTGAGAATGCGATGACCAGGGTGTCAGCTGTTACATATTTCGAGGGTATAATTAGCTCCCTAAGAATACGACCGATTTATTACGTCGGAATTGTCTCGGAAGATTGTGCACGATATCCGGCGATGAGCCAACTTTGCCTATTGTCGCGACGATATCGATCGTGGATCGCGAACTATAGCCTATGGCGGAAGCTCGAGCTATGGCAAGCCGAGAGATCCTTGCGAAACGAAGCTTTTGCAAAATACAAAGGATTTCTCCCCGGGGCGAGTTACTACGCTGGCAATCGGCCGATCGCGATAAATGTGGCGAATACCGACCACGGTATGTGTGATGTAACCGCGCGTCGATTGAATTACAAATGATCGAGACTGTGTCGTTCGCTGGACGAAGTGTAGCTGGAAAATTAAAGTAAACAAGTAAAAATTGTGGTAATCCGGTGAAAATGACCTTGCACGTTCTTGTAATTATACGGAGGGAAAATGGAAGAATGTAAAAGATACATCGAAAGTTGCGTAGACAACGACGATAAACGAAGATAAATTTTTCAAATTTTTTCGAGCGAATTTAAGCGCGCGAATTCTAGTTAGACCTCGTTCTTGATCTCTCTTTGAAATTTTGAAAATACATGAAACGCGATCTCGCGTCTCAAGAACGTCTGAGAAATTATATATACCGATACAGTCCGCAGTATGAAAAAGTATCGCCGGTTCGACGATGGCAACGCAACGGTCCGCGATAGAATAGGAAATTGAGTACGTTGCCTCGAATTTTGCACAATTGAAGCCCGGCTTCCGCGGGAACTCATAGTGGGGGGAGTGTCCTCGATGAATTTGAAAACCGCTAGAGTCCCTACGTAGATATCAGCCCGGTCAATCACGTGCCAGATCATCCTAATGTCCACATAAAACAGAAGTCCACAGCCAGAATCGAGTGCATACTCGGATAAGCCGTCGATGCTGTTGCGCGTTAACACTTGACTCCAAAAAGCTGTACGCCTGGCTAACACTTCGACATAATGGTGCGTTGTTACGAGTGAACATTACCATCTAACAATATTTCTCGAGTGCATTCTGAATTATTCTCTCACTATTTTCACGTTTAAAATGTTGACAAGTCGCATACGTTTTCGTTTAAAAAATGTCGACACGATGTAATAATGCGTACAATGTGTGATTTCAGGATGATCTGACCAAGGATCAAATTGCTCGTGAGTTATTCACTTTTTGTTTGTTTATTCTACGGTTAAAATGATTGATTTAAAATGATTACCAGCAATATGTAATTATTATCTCTTGCAGTCCTGAAGAAGGCTTTCGATGCCTTCGACCACGACAAAAAGGGTAGCATCGGTACCGACATGGTGGGCACGATATTGACCATGTTGGGCTACGAGCTGAGCGAAAAAACGTTGAAAGAAATCATCACGGAAGTGGACGAAGATGGTAAGAAAAATCTAGCATCTGACAAGTTCCTAATTACTAATCTTAAACAGAACCAATTAACAGACACCATATACATCAATTAGACAAAGAATACCTTCAGCTTTGATGCGATAATGCAACAATATCAGGCCACGTGAAACCTTCTTTCTACGTTATCACGGAAATAGACAAAAATGGTAAAGAAACCTCACGGCTATATCCGTATTCGTTTCGATAATTTTTCAACTTCCGAATAGATATACCGATGGTTAAAAGAAAACGAGCTCGAAAAATGGAAAACACGAATGAACGTAAAATACACTTCAGAGTAGATTACTACCACTGAAATGGTAAAAAATATAATATTCAATAGATTAGCAACATCTTTTCTTTTTGTCCGTTGCTAAAGAGTTTCCCGTGTACGATAATCCAACAACACACGTCGCAGCAAACATTCCTCGTCAAACGTTCCTGGTTAATGCGAAAATCTAGCAGAATCCATGCTTGTTCCTTGGTCGCGTTTCTGCATGTCCACGATCCAACAACATGTCACGTCAAATTTTTCTTCATCGTTCTGTCACGTAGGATCCGGCCAACTGGAATTCGAAGAGTTCTGCACCCTAGCTGCGAGATTCTTAGTGGAGGAGGACACGGAAGCGATGCAGCAGGAGTTACGCGAGGCATTCCGGTTATATGACAAAGAAGGGAACGGATACATAACAACCGAGGTGTTCCGCGACATTCTTCACGAGCTGGACGACAAACTGACGCCACAGGAATTGGACATGATGATCGAGGAGATCGACGCTGACGGCTCAGGAACGCTCGACTTCGACGGTACGGCGATCACACCATAAAATTACAATTCTCGCTTTGTGATAGCTTCGAACCAAATCAAATTGTGAACTTGGCTGCGTCGTGTCAAGGAAAGTTAAAGCGTGAAGCTGCTTGCAACGTCGTTTGCCAAGAATCCATCAGTCCGTTTAATTAATTAAACGCTTGTCGTGTCTATCGAGCGTTTTCACCCGGGGCCGGAACAAACGAAACATTTCTATTTACCGAGAATTTCACGCCTCCGACGTGATACATACACTACACTATTACATTGCACTATTGCACGCGGAGTTTGCAACTCCGTCATGAGTTATGTCATAGACCTTCGCCGCGCTGCCGCGTTTCGACGGCGATTGCACATTGGCCGGCACGTGATCACTCATGAATTCTAATTTCCCGTTTCAGAGTTTATGGAAGTTATGACCGGTGGTGACGACTAGATTACACGGTGGCTAATTAGGACGGACAGCGGCTACGATTAAGCGCGACAACGATTGGCACGAACGACTGGCCTCGCACCTGGACACCAGAGGCATGGGATTTCGACTGGTCGACGCGTACAGCCACGCCTGGTTTAGAACTGGAAACCGTTTCCGATTTCCATTTCCAATCGACCGTATCATCAACGTCGAATTACACAGCAGTCGTAAAGTCGTACCGCGAACGCAACAAAAGAGAACGAAACGTTCAATAAAAATTCCCAGAAATGAAAAAGAAAAGACTCTCCTTGATTACAACTGATCGAGTGGAAATGCAGGATGTCACAGTTGTTAAACTGCGATACTCTTGTAACCCTGAAACTACGTGGCCAGAAGCGAAAGTTTACGAGGCTTTCGATACGATTTATCGCGCTCGCCGTTTCGTTTGTTCGTATCGATTTTGACGCCTGAACAGCTGCAACTCGATCCTCACTCGAAGCGTACGTTCGAAAGTATTCGCGGGGCAGCGACGTCAGCGAAAACGACAGAGAAACTCGAGAGAAAACCTCATAAGCTCGTCAATATTTTTATTTGACACGTGGCTAGTATGTTAACATGTACTTCTATCGAGAGGAATGTAAATTGTCGTCGAGGAATCCTGTATCCAAGGAATAAAAGTTTACTTTTTTGTATACAGAGGATCGTGTTCTTGTTACGCACTCAGTTCTGCGTGCCTTTTCGCTCAAGTATCACTTTCCTCCGGACATCGAAATCGGTTTATTCAGGTGCGGTATAACACCGCTGGTAATTATAAATTCAGCGGCAAGCGACAATTAAGGAAACAGATCTTGAACGTTAGCGGAGATTAACGAACGCCAACGTTCTTGGCAGCCGTCCATTTAGATCGCGTCTACAAGCGCAAATTTAATTTTCCATTCACTCTCGCGAAAAGTGCACGCCTATCCTAACCTAACCTGATATATATCGACAAATTCTCACTCGTTCCCGAGTCATTTTACATTTTCTTGTCCAAGTTCGTCTATTTACTCTTACAACCCACTTTTTGCTCAACGCCTGGACCGACTTTCTTTCCAAGCTGTCATTAGTTACTTCAACTTTTTGCATTGTTGCACGTGAATAATTTACATTTAGCCGTCTCAGATTTAAAAGAACTGAAATTCAAAATTCGACGTCAAATTCTATAAGATTGCAATTTGCTTTACACCACGAACTGTATTTGCAAGACAAATGGACACGTGACAACGATCTCGAGTAGAAAAACAGAGACTGTTTGTCTATCTATATCGGCCGTCTCGTTACAAGAATAATTTTAATGGCTTTTCTGCAACGAAGTGACAACTTCAAAATATATCGTCAACGTGAAAATTGTGTCAGCGGCAGAAGCGTGAAATTAGACGCTTCCTAAATTAATCGGGATCCTCACGTCGCGTAATTTAAGATCGGGGAAACTTTATCACGAAGTTAATGTACTGTACATCCGAACGCAACAGCCAAATTTCTAAATGTCACGAGCCTGCCACATGTATTCGCGCATGATTGAATTCGCGTGAGCCGTTTCGAGCACCGGGCCGAGATTCGGCGACTGGTTTATCGGTGCAATAAATCTGCTACGATACAGAATTTAGGAGGGTATAATATAGCTTTCAACAAAGTCATCGCTTTGAATTTAGATTCGGCCGGATTATTTATTTTCTTACAATTTAGTGGAGTATATTATGGCTGTCTGCTTGCTTTCTCTAAGTTTTTCGTAAAGCCTGAAATTTGACTTGAAAAATTTTAAATGCTGACTGAGTTACTGTTGTGAAATTTTAAATGTTAAACATTTATGAAAATTTTAATTTGTTTTTTTTTTAAATTTCAACAATTAGTCAATAGTGTCATCTAGTTCAATGCGACAGCAAACTATCCTACGTGATGTGAAATATCAAATATTCTTGTGAAACAATAGTGTTGCAACAGAATATTCGTAATTAAGACTTTATACTAATTTACTTATAAACTCAAAAATGGAATTGATAAAAATCTTATATTAACTTTTAATTGTTATAATTAGAAATTACAGTAATAATAATGATATTAGAATCAATTTTCCTACGACTAGATACATCTCGAGCTCTGTAAAACGTTTCGAAAGAGAAACCAACAATAATCGTAACAATGCGATCACTGTTCTATCGTTAGTTCTCGATTAAAGTCAAATCACCGGGGCATCCTGTTCGACGTTCGAGACTTTAGTTTAGAATTTCCTGTCGGTGATTGAAAGAGGCAATCGCGAGCAGCTGTCGGTGAACGGGAATCGGACCGACAGAAGTCATACCAAATCGGGCATCTGAAATGTCCAGAGATGTCATTATCCCGGCAACTCCCACGTTGGCGTGGTAATCGGTTTCCAGTGAAAATGGTTAGTCCACTCTCCCAATAATGTTTCCCTCAGTATGCATACACTATTGTACCACGGGACGAGATTATCATAAACAAACGAGCCGACAAATTTCGAAACACCGAGTGATGGATTTCGTCGTAAACTGTGACGCTTTGTACAAGAACCGTGTTCTTTGATTCTGAAATAGCCAAAGTCAATTCTTTCATGTACGTGAATCGGTTAAATTGAATTTAAATTAAAATCAAGAAAGCGAGACATAAAAATGTGTGACGAAGTTTTGCGAAAATCAATTATTAGTGTAAGTAATAAAATTTTGAGAAAGACGAAAAGAAAGATATTTAACTCAAAAACTAATTAAGCCAGTTTTAATTAACCGCACCCTGAATTTTAATGTCGCCTTGTAAAATATAAGAAACGCGACTTACTGCCTTTTCTTGTAATTTTCGATCGAATTAAAATTTATTTCGCGTGCAAACTGAATTATGTTCAAAACGAAATTACAATCGAGTAAAGAAGTAAAGCAAACGACTTTAAAGGAGAAGGTGAATATTCATAATTAATAAGCGATAGCGCTAATTGTAATAAATGAAAACCCAACGATACAGTAAATAATCGATAGGAAACCACTAGTTCGACTTCGTTTAATCTCGAGATTAAATGAAATGTATAACCAGCCTCAATTTTCCGTTGGAAAATTGCCACTTGCTACGCCACGCGTCTGCGTAACATTAACTCCTTACTTTAGACCCGTGGCTGTCAGTGAACCCGTTTCGTTCGATAATTTCGATAACGGATACGCGATTCGTGGCATTTTCAATAAAACATACTGTGCCTTTCACTGGTCAAGCTCGATCGTGTGGTACCGGGGCGTTCCTACCAACTAAAATCCGCATTGTAGATAGATACGTATCTAGTTTGCGGGGAGAGAGTAATATTAATTATGTAGAATGCGAAGATCATTACGTAGAACCGTTCATCCACTTAAGATAGCGTAAAATTAAAAATCCAGATCGCGCGGAATTGAAACTACATTGCGGAATGTGAAAAACGAAAAACCGTGACTTTATGTAGCTCGACGACTTTGCGTCATTGAATAATTGCAATTGAGTATGATATCTTGTCAAAAGTAGATAAGTGTAAAGTTAAAATTTAATCCTGCTTCAATTATATATAATGTAGACTAGTTAGGCAACACTTTTAGTTTTATTCGGTTCGACATGGTTGATTAGAAACAAGCGATCCTTTGAATTGATAAATCCAAATAAAATCAATTACAATAATAAATAAATTATAAATTGAAATGAAACCGTGGACGTGAATGATGAATGATAGACTAATGTGGATTTCTAATGTTCTTACTTGAATTCTTGATTACAACATAATTAATACTGTAAGATTAAGACGAATTGATCGAAACATCATTCACACCGTAATGAAAATTTATTTAACAACTGCGAGAATTTTTCATTGGGAGGAAGTTGATTATAATCACGTTCTTGAACAAAGACACAAATCAATTTAAGAAACCAATCAAATTCAAATCTTCTAATTGTATTCGTGGATGAAATTTTTAAAATTTTAAATCCTTCCATTCTGACACGTTTAACTATTTAAATTTCACTCAAGGTTTTGATAAGTATAATTGTAACAATATCATTCTAGTCTGGATAATAATGAAACATATGTAGTGTCGGTAAAAACCGACACGTTCGTGAAAGCGTGCAAATGTAATACGCTTGTCAAAATTTGATTACCTTCTGATCTCAAAGGTATTCTCATTTTGTGAAAGTTGGCATGATCATTGTGCATGCGATACCTATGCCGTGGTTTTTACTACTGCAAGACAAACCGATTAATCCGCTGAACAACTGGATGAATTCCTTCCACTTGTCACTGTAATACAATAAACCGGAATCGTAGCGAACGTCTTGGAAAACCCTTGTGAGAAAATCGCGTTGCGTTTGTGAGAGGAACGCAACATCGTGGTAAAAATTTTAATTAGCATCGCAAGAAGGTGTATCTCGGCTTCTTATCGAGATTTTGATTGATCCACTTGATAAACAAGATTCACAACCGGTTCCAGTCCGTCTGATACAAACAAATGTTCTTTCACTCGAGATCCTCCTTTCGATAGGTTCGTCTACCGATCAGGCGCGATAATTAGGCACGTTTCGAACGAAAATATCCAGAAGCGTAGCCTAATGAGATTCGTGGTTCGGTTGGGAAACTAGTCGATATCGGTATCGAGAGAGTTTCATCCGAAACGAATTGATTCGTCAATTTTCTTCGCTTTTAACATTCATTTAGAAATTGTACGTGTGATGTGAGGTAAATAAGACTATCAAACGGTAAAACAAAGTTGCAAGAGCAACTTACGTCACATTATTCTTATTAACAGACCACTACGAGTAAGTCATTTGCAACACCATCGTGTATTTTAATATTAGATTAAACGTAATGGAAAGAAACTTTCCCCGGTAATCGTGTATTAAATCAATCGATTAACTCTTGAAGAAGTTCAAATTGCTGCATCCACAATTTCGTCTCAGAAAAGTCGACGATTGCTTCCGTGAAACCATCTCTATGGAAATTATGAGTCAATTAGAAGATTAATCCGATCTCTAGTGGGATCTTGATGTCATGAGATCTAGAGTGACCCGCGAGACCCCGGACGTCATGATTCACGAATCGTAGCGGTTCAGACGCCATGATTCGTGATCCACAGGATGCCAAACGCCACGAACCTTGAATGGTATTTAGAACTATGCAGGTGCAACGATCACTTCGGGGTCATGGAACACGATAATATTCGAGGATCTGCGATTTAGAGACGACGTTTAAGATTCTGCAACCATGTAATTATGGTACTCCAAGTCGTATGACCTTGTAATTATGGCGTTTGAAAATCTCCGAGCTGAGTGGTGTATCGTTCGAAGAACCAGGAATATCTTACAACCTCGAGACGCTTCAAAATAAATCACAATCTTAATTTCTCTCGCATTTTATCTGAAACGTTTTTCAGTCTAGCGTAATTTCGTTTTTTTTTTTTTTTTCTATATTCAAATTTATCGATCCCAACAGAATTGAATCGCTATTCCCTTTGGCTTTCCAGTAGATTTCCAATTGGACTGCAGTAAAATCGACATGTCTCGATAATCTTTCGTTAGTTACTTTTTTTAAAATTATGTTATTCTGATCCCACCAACTGTCAACATTTTATTTGAACTCACGAGATTTGTTATACATTCGCGCAATTACGTCTGACGGTTGTTCCATCTGCAATTATCCGAGCGTTTCTAAAACGCTTATTAATTTTGGTATATTTACGCTTGATTGTCGGCCGAAGCTCACTCCGCGAAAGAGAAAGTAGGTGAAGGCTAGAACAAACGATTTGCTACAATTACTCGTAATCTCCGAGGTGTTACACTTTGTTAACGAAGCAAATTCTCCGACGAGAAAGTGCTACCGGCTGGTAGGCGTTCGATCAACGTCTGCCTCGCAATACCAATATCAACGGTGCCAATTGAGTACAGCAATTTGGCAGTCCCATATTCGAACAGCATTTACCTGGAAAGAACCGCAAGATCTGGACGCTCGAGAAGCACTTCTAGAAAATTTTCGTTGGTTCCCCCAGCCAAGTGTATAAAGTACCGCGTCGCGTCGAATAATTTTAAAATTCAACGTGTCGTCGATCAATTCTGTATTACCAATTTTTCATTGATTTTGACATGAAATGTCATTTTTCTCGAACATTCTCAAAACTGGTTGGTTACACATACCATTGTGTCGTTAATTTTTCACGAACTTCTTTCGTAGATTTATTAGCTGTTTCCAGATTTATTAATATCACTGTTATTAATGTTATAAAAGTTTCCCCTGCGTTTCAACGCTCGAACTGCATTTTAGGATTTCACGGTTCGGAATTCCGCTCCGCGTTCCCACGTTGATCGCGGATCAAAACGGTTAATCAGAGTGGCTACCAAGGTTGAGATTGGAATTACGAACTTTCATATGAGTCACAGCCAGAAAGGTGTTTAATCACCAACGATCCTTGCTACTCAGTCTCCAGTATCCAAGTATCGCATTTTTCTCCTTCTCGCACGATGAAATTGCTCTGATTGCGAGAAGACGATGCCCGAGCCAACGTGCACACGTGAAATAACGATTCGCGCGTGTACGAGTATACAAAATTCATATCGAATGAAAGTCAGATCAACCGTAGGAATGCAAGCGACTTGAAAACAGACGATTAATGCAATGCAACGGTCTCGTCGTACGCGTATGCGTGGATTTGCATAGTGCGGCAGGTAGTTAGCGAATTACACAATATATGTATATACATATACATTTACCGGTGATAGAGGTATCTGCTAATAAACTTGGCTGCATTCCAGCGTCACGATGGCCTTGATCGCATTTCATTGCGGAGTTCAATTCGTTTGAAGGGTACAGGAGGGTATCTCGTTGCGAGGATCGAAACGCCGCGCTGGTAGACGTGGCGCGTTGCAAACTTCGATCCAAACAGGGATACGTTAATTACATCTTATCGAACTGACGTTATTTTTCTTTCTCTTTGTACAAGTACGTTAGGTAGTGCCTCTCGGTCGTACGATGGCATTATCCGACGATCTGAACGTTGGATTAATAGTTGCTAAACGGCCATCGTTAGGAGCTTGGCATACGAAACGTTATCGTATTAAAAAAAAAAAAGGAAAAAAGAATGGAAGAGAAGGTAGGTCAGCCGATTCAAAGGAACAAGCATAAGGTCAATTTGTTTAATGCCTGTAATTTTAGGGTTATTAGAGGCGTTGATACAACGATCGCGCAAGATACGATTAAATAATCGCTCGTTCTATTTTAATAAAATTACTCAACGTTCGTTGATGTTTTCTCTTTTTTCTTTTTTTTTTTTTCATTCTCGTTCCTCTGTGCTGTGTTGTGAAAATTACCCAACAGGATACTGATCTAACAAAATCGTTATACCGAAAAGTCGTTAAGTCGCCTGTGTTGGTCACTTGCCGTGATTCCTTCGTACGCGATATTAATTTTCCAACTCGCTGGCGGTACACTAACGGTGTCCTTCGCGACTCTCGGTTCGTTGAGAATAATTCAAATCTCCTTTTTGGATTTAAAAGGCAAGCTCGAAGATTGAAATCAATTAGAACCGCCTTGATTGGGTTTCCACGCCTGCTTAATGGCACAATTAAAGCGTTCAGCGATAACAACGATCGGTACGTTCAATTGGAACGACGTTCCACGAAACGAAACGTGCGAAATAGAACGTCGGAGTTGGAACACTTTCGGACAGAATGATTTTGGACACGTACAGTGTTGTTCCTAATTGGTCACACCTTTTACACATTGCCTCATTTCTCTGAAATACGATGTTTTGTTCTCGTTTGAATAATTACTGGTTTCGCTGTACCATTGATTAATTTCAATTACAAGCAGCGTCGTATCAACTTTTGAAATCTCGCGTAGTGTATACATTTGTACATTCGTTGAACTTTATTTGAGAATGAAATGGGTAGAAAAGGATAGAGGATACAATGTGTTCGATATCAGAAATGTTTTCATCGCAGTGTAGAACATTTACAAAATGCTGAAAATATTAATTTACAGCGTCCAAGGAAATATTCCTTAATCACTTATGACGTATGATGATTCAGGAAATCAACAAAAATGAGCTTCTCACGTTTTTCTTGTACAGTTTTCGTATATTACGTCTGCGAAGACGACGTAATTTAATGCCTACTTGAACGGAAATGAAAAAAGCAGCGAGAAACAAGCATGAAACAAGCTTGTACAAGGCGTAACATATTGAAAGACGTAAGACGAAACACGTCGTTCGAAAAAAATCAATACGTTCAACGAACTTGGCCTTTTTGCCCGAATTGAAACGTGAAACGGAACGTTTAAATTAATTAGGTTCGCCATCGAGCACTGTCAATGGGAAAGTCGAACGACAATCGAACGAAAATTGACCGATGTCATTTTTACGCAACTGTGAAACGCAAAACTTGAAACTTTTCCCTCTCCCTCCCACTTAACCCCAACGTTTGAACGCCTTCGACAGGATTCGATAAGATTTAAAAGGCGTCTTTTATTTTCTTCATTCTTATTTTTATTTCTTTCTTTCTTTTCTTTTTCTTTTTCTTCCTTTGCAAAGTCGTTGTATGACGCGAGAATTAGCGTGCAACGACAAACGTTCGCCGTTCGCGAAAGTAAAAGTTATCGTCGGACAGGATCGCATTATACATAAACAAGCAAGCCATAAATAATCCCGTGCTCGCCTCTAATCGATCTAGAATCGCGGCTCGCGGTTCAGCGAGACGGTTGAATCGATAACGCGACGACAACGTCCACGTAGAGAGCAAGATTTATCCGACGTTCCTCCACGCCGATATTCTCAAGCTTGCCAACCGCGAGACATCGAGGCATAATAAAACGAGCAACTGCAATTCTAGTTCAATTGCAGATTCGACGATTTGCTCGATTTTCTCCCGCGTCGGCAAGCGGGAAAACGAAATTTACGAACAGCGAGAGCAACTCGTATCCAGGGCTCGCAGTTAGCTCTCTACGTGGTCCATTTGCTTTTCCAAGTAATGACAGATACAGTTTTCTCTCTCCCGGGATCGGTGAGAATCGTTAACGGACGTGGCTGTAATTGATTGACCGCCGAACTCGACGAAATTCCGTGATTTCTCTCTCGGTAGCCAAGGTCGTGGTAATTACGCCACGGTAGCAATTCAGCTTTCATTGTAATTACAAGTGTAGAGAAATTCCAAGAACAAACTCGTACGTATTATCCTTCCGAAAATTTCGTGTCACTTTCTGCATGATCATGTTAGATGATCCGTGGCTCCAACAAATGTTTGCGTGCAATAATTTTTGAATGAATTTATGAAATTATAAACTAATGTGAAATTTAATATAGTTAATGAATATAGTTAATGAATATAACAATTATAAAATATATATATATAAAACAATCACTAATATAAGGTATAATATATATTATCCTATACAAATGCTTCTTGGAGGGACTGATATATAATAAATAATACATATTACATATATTACACATTACAGTATATTAGTAAATAAAGAAATATCTGTTAAAGATAAAGTATCTGTACTACATTATAAATATATATTAAACCCATCAAAAATACCAAAATGGAACCTTTTACTAATCTTGTCATAAATTTGGGATAAATATTGGAAACGAGATACACTATCATCTCAATAAAACTCCATTATTTTCCACACCTCGATCTATCTCGACAGACTTCCCGCAAAAATGCTTCCTAAATTTAAAACTTCTCATCAGCGTTTCTCACAATAAGTGACAATAGAGAGATTTTTTCCTTCAATGAGAACCTACAAAAAAAAACCTCATGATTAATTAAATTCTCTCTTACCAAATTTTTTCATTCCACATATTAGAAAACGTAACAACTTTAAACATTTGGCAATTCATCTATACACGGATACATATACACACGTATGTAGATCGCGTGATTCATGGAAATGTTTTCGTGGCAAGTCAATTTCGAGAAACGCGGCGGCTCGTGCACCATCGGATTCAATTTCGTCCGGTGGTTAACGGCGGAGCCGGAGGCGGTCGAACTCGGGGCGAGTCGATCGTGAATCACATTCGAGAGCGGTCAGTCGACCGGTTAGACGCATCGATTCGATTCACCAGGACACGTAGCACGGCCCGTTTACTCGACATATGGTGAAAGGAGTTTCACGGGTTTCCTTCGGCCTTTTGACGCCCTCGCCGCGTGTGCCTCGCTCGCTTCGCGGTATGCGCGAATAACGCTTTAAACTGCTGTTTAAACGGCTGTTTGTCACTCGTTCTCCGATGGGCTCGTCGACACACGGTTCCTCGCATTCGTGAAATTTAATTAATGCAAATTGTGAACGTGCTGCAACGGTGGTCTCGAGAATTCCTCCTCGCGATTGAAGGTCCACACAAATCTCCGCGCGAAGAAAGATGAAAATTTTCGACGATTTTGAAAGTTATCTCTTCTAGAAATATTATTTCACGAAAAAATTATTTAATGGCGACAAATTTTTGACTATTATTGGCTCGTATTTACAGTCTCGTTTCACATTAAAAATATTAATTCGAAATATCTGCGTGTCCTTTAAAAGCTGTCATTTATTTCTGCCGATAAGTAAGTCTTCGGAAAGTCCTCCGTCATTTCCCTTGACGTACCGTATGTTTACCGTTATTGCAAACTCTATGTTCGAATATCATGAATGTTATTACTGCCGATTTCTATCCTTTGAACAGCAACGTTGCAAAGCCAAACATCCGAAACCTTTCATCGAGAGGAAGTTTCAAAACTCCGACCGATCGACTAGATGGAAGGCAGCAGATATGAAAGAGTTGAGTGGCGCATTGGTAACCAGGGACCGTTGGCGATAGTGAGTGCCGTTTCTAGCGAAGGACACACGCTGGGTCCGCGGGACACACGACCGCGGGTGCCTATCGTACCTATCGTTATATTACGCGCTAAACGTCACGTCTGACGAGTCATCGGGCTCTCGAAAGAGCCTCGAGTCGCTGATCACCTCCTGCGATTCCTTCGACAGAATCGTACGTACCGCAAGGCTACTCCACCCTGTCTAGTCTGCACTTTCACGAGCAACTGGACGATAGAATCAGCTGCGAATAGAGCGCGCGTAGGTAACGCGAATATTCCATTTTCAATTCGACACCTCGAGAAAGTGCGTGGAACGCGCTTCCGACGAATAGGTGAGAAATGCTCGCGAGTTATTTCACAAAAGGGAGAATAGCCAGCTACTGAATTAGATCGGACGTAGATACCGTGGTCACGTGCCGGAGAGTAATTTCCAGTTCCGTTATAGAGAGCCGCTACGTTCTTTCATTATTAAACGTTAGAAAACACGCAGCGTTGCGCTGCGTTATCCGTCGAGATGATTTTATTTGGTACGCCCATTCGGATTGCGAATGGGCGTTTTCCAAACGAAATCGACTGATCGCGAGGTTTCCCTCCGTCATTCATTACCGACAAGAAGTCTAATCCGTATCCAGCGTGCCACGATCGCAGCTCGATTAATTAATAATTGGCCCGACTTTTCAGCCCGACGTCCAAGCTTAAGTTCCTTGATTGTTCAAACTTTCACCCTTCGCGAGCGCTTTGAATTGTCTTAATGGAACCAGACGAGCGAGCGTAATCAAGACGGATATTATGAAACTGAACGGTTGTCGCCGGCGGTGGCTGTCGTGACGGGAAATCGAGAATCAACGGCAGGAATGCCGTTTCTCATCCAAATAAGCCACCTTCGGAAGATATCGAGCCGAAGAAACGGTTTTCCGATTTCCTCATTAACTTTTCCCATTTGTTGGACGTTGCGAGCGCCTTGCAAAAGAGTATTATGGTAACTCGACTAGAACCGCGCAACGTAGCCGCAGCTGGCTAGTTACACAATAATTACGAGATTACGCCCAGTAAAAGTTCCTTAAAACGTGTCCTCACGCTTGTCTTTAGGCGGTCCCGCCGCGCCTCGATCAGCTCCGTAGATCGGTGACGCCGATACCATTGAGCGCAGGCCACGATTTCCCTAACGAATCGATTTATCACGCCATGCTTTTTCAACCTCTCTCCCCGAGTTTCAAAGCGTTTCGCAAACCGAGGTTTTCCTTGTTTTCTTTCATCGACGCGTTATTTTCCTATATCCTAGGAAAAACACGTCCGTTGCATCGCGACGATAATTGCATCCACAACCTCCGGTACTGAAACTTCCCCAAAGGCGTTCCGTTCTCGATTTCTCGCCTCGTTTCGACGAACACCGACTCTGCGATTGGCCGTCTCGCCGCAAAAATTCGAATCATGACCGCGGTTTCTAATATCAATGTCTTGAACTCCGCGAATCGATTGCGGATCGTTCTTCCTTCGTTGGTTTCCCGCGATCCTTCGTCACTGTGGAAACGTTTCATTTCAACATCGAGGTCCACTTTACAAGCGCGTTTCTAAAATTCTCGTATCGCCTCCACTGCTCTCCTAATGCCATTCGAGAGAATATTAACGACAGATATCAAGTTTTTAAATAGAGAAAAAGACTCAACGATACCGCAATATCTCGAACGTTTAACTTCACCTCGGAGAAATTCGAACGCTTTCTTCTCATAATTAATGTTTACGACTATATTTCTATTATTTGGTGGTATTGCGAGTGGCGTCTTAACCCTCGTAAATTCTTCTATCTTAATTAATCTATAATAAGTAGATTAAATTTCGTTTTATTGCGTGTATACTTTCATGTATAAACATCCGATTTCGCATCATTATTCTACATTCTCTAATGTTTTAATTCGTCATTTGTTTCAAATATTCAACTATTCAATGTCTATACGCATTTTTTAGAAGATTCACTGAACACACAATTATGGTAGTATTATAGCAGTTATTATTTGCCAACTACTGTGAAAACGAATATTAATTGAATCTCCGACACTGTATTTTGTTATTAAAAATGTTACATGTTGGAAAAATGTGCACGTTAGGAAAACAAATGTCAAAGAACATCACTTCTGTACCTGAAACATAACGCGACACTTTATTTTAGGAAAATATGCCAGATCGACACAAGAGATGAAGATCAATTTACGTATTGAATTCGTTGATAAAATACATGCAACCGCAAGAATGTTAATAAAAGCACGGTCAATACTGACGTTCACCAACATGCTACATTCAATTATTATTTTTACCTTCGTAATTAATTGTAACGTCGAATAATGCCCGTTATCGCCGTTATCAATTTCTTGACTTGGAAATGAATGGAACAGCAATTTCCTCTTTTCTCGTGTTTCGTCGTTTTGCAAAGAAGTTCATTTCTCGCTAGTTCTATTCCAGGACCTCCTTTCTTCGTCGAGGTATCGATCCGAATTTTCATTAGCCAACTCTCGTTACCCCTTATCGACTCTTCACCTTCAAGGTGACGTCCTTGTCCGTTTTCCTCGATGTCCGACGAATTTTTAAACATTCCAACGATATCACAGCCGCTCGTAGTAATTCGAATTTGAATCTCTCCTCAGACATCGACTACCGATTAGGTTTCGTTTCTAGCAACTTTCCGTTAACGTTAACCAGCAATTTTTACTTCTGATCACTTTTCTTTTTTCCTCCGTACTCGGTAATTCGATAATCAAGTGGTAATGCTTCGTCTAGCAACCAGTTCGATAATCAAGCAGCGTGTAATTCAAATTACACCGAGCAATCAAACGAATGTTTATTAAATTTAATGAAATGTCAAGCGTGTCGAAATGTGTACGCACTCGCCGTGCGTGTGCAGCCATCATTCATATCTTAATGTTAAATTCATTAGGCATCTAAATGTTAAGTACAAAACGTTGCTTTCAACGTTTATCGTATCGCGATATTACCAACAAATCTGATTATTTGGATCGTTCGAGCGTGGATTATTAAAACGTAAGGATACCATTTTCTAGCGCCACGACACCGTTGATTATATCTCTAATTAGAGGCATAATTAAAAGCGTCACACGATTTACCACTGTCTATTTAAATTGCAGATTTTATGGAAAATTTGCAGATGCAAAGTAACATTCAAAAATATACGAAATAAGGTAATATGGTAACTGTTATAGTATTCAAGTAAAACGATTTATCATTTAGTTTCTCAATTCCATTCATAAAAGTGTAAATCTGTGTAAATCCACAAACTATTCCTATTTTCATTCAAAAATTTCGCAATTTCGTTCTTTAATACGACGATTCATCAGTCACTGCTGATAACGAAGACATTCTTATCTTTACTACGAAATTTCGTATTCAATTTACCTATAACTGACGATTTACCAGACAGGCTGTCACTCGGCGATATCTCTGTTAAGAAATTTCGCGTCCGTGACGAAGATTTATCGCCCGATTTTTATCGCCAGGCGCGCGAGCGAGTACGCCGCTCCCCTTTGCATCGTCGAAAATGTTCACCACTTTCCAAATATCCCGTTTTACATGACTCACGTGGTTCTGTGGTCACTTTCTTCGTTGAGCAACCTCGCGATAGCTTCCGCAGTCCGCCACGAGACAGCTAACAGGCAAAGAAACGAAGGAAAAGAAAAAAACATCCGAACGTCGCGCCGAGTCGTTTTTCGAGATATCGAGAGATTCGACTCGCAGAGGCGCTCGTCGATATTTCGTTGCTTTTCCCAAACCGACCAACGACCAGTCACAGTGGCTATAAAAAATATTGGCACATACCTTTATTTTCCAAAGTGTCTGTTTATTTCTGTCAAATTTTCCTAGTCGTATGAGAGTACAATTGAATGATATTTGTTATAGTTAGTTTACTTGATATTAGTGATCACACAATGACGACAATATCATATTAAGCATATGATATAGTATAATAAATTTATTACAGCCAGTTTACTTGATTCATCAATATATAATAAATTTATTACAGGTAATTTTGTTATATACTCGATTCGTCTAAGCACACAAACGTTACGATAAATACAATGGCAAGCGACAACACTTTCTCTAACCACTGTATCGATCGACGCCTTCAGAAAACGTTATTCCTGGCGAGACCTCTTGTCGAGGAATATCGAATATCGCCTGATACAGAGATAATCGGTTATTAAACTTTGATTGGGTTATTAAACTTAACTAGGTTGAGGTTGATTTTCACTTTTAGACACACGACGCGAAGACATCGATCGACTACGACGAAGAGTAAGAATTTGAATCAAACCGACAATAATGATTCGAAAAATCTTTCGTAGGGGAAAGATTTGATGAATGGACACAAAGATTGGATCTTTAGACTGAAATTAATGTTTGCATGCTTACACTCTTGCTCGTCTGTGCCTTTCGAAACGTATCACGATTCTAATTAACCATCGACTGGTTTCATTATATAGTAATTCGACGACACATACGTCACGTGCTATCAATTAAACGGCGCGGACGCGAGAATTTCTATAAAATATTCTTGCTTCGTTCCGGTATACGAACATCGATTCCCACACTCAAACTTGCAGCTTCCATTCCTGGGAATCCCGCAATTTTTTCGGTATTTGGAATTTTTCATGGGAATTTTACGAGAATGTTTCTTCTGCTAGTATTCAGCGTTAATTGGACTAGTATAATTATAATGAAAACGGGCAGAGGATAATTCTTTGTGTAAGATTTCTTCATTTGGAATTAGTTCCCAAAGGAGTCAATTTGAATATGCAAATTGCATTCTCGTTACGATATATTCAGGAATTATTGAGATAAAATTTATACATAATATATACATAAACCCATACACCCGCTGGAGTTTTAATTTCTACCTTCTTGCAGTTCTGGCAACACTTTCGACCGCTACGCTACGAAAACAGATGAACGAACAGATCGGTAATCGACAATTAAACAAACGACGATAATTAAACAACAGGAATCATCCATGGACCAAGGAACAAAGCGAAAGTGAAAGCGTGGGCAGTTTCTTTTTTTTTCTTTTTTTTTTTTTTACTAATTGCACGCTCGAAATGTAATGAGAGCGAAATTCGAAATGTAAAGGGAAACTCGAAGCAATGGCAGTCGAGATTCCGCGTTGCGATCGGTACGTCCAGGAAGGGAACGATACACGTGTGCGTGTACACAGATATAACAAGTAGTGAATAACAGCGAGTTAATTGATGTACGGGCTAAAGCGTCTGTAACCGATATGCACGCGACTGGCCGCTTAATGCGCGCATAGGAGCTGCTGCTCGCCTCGCGGATACACCCGGCTTCGTTTCGAGCCAGCGAAATTCCGCCACTTCTCCCGGCAAGAAACCAGCTCTAATTAATTGTGCAATTACGATCGATGTTAATTAAAAAAAAAGGAAAGAATTCACTTCGTGGTAAAATAGTCTGTCGAGATTGAGATATGTTTCTTTTCCTCTTTGCGCGAACATCGACGAATGGACTGACTGATGAGTTGCTTTCTTTCCTTTTTTTTTCTTTTTTTTATAGTTTGTTAAAGGAATACGATAATTTTCATGTTCTTCCGCGCGATCGTTTCGCTGAAGGAACACCAATCGTCCCCCCCTTCGCTCGCCTTTCAATCATAGTCGCGAGCGAGACGTTTACGCGCACGTTCGCTCTAAAATTACAGTGTCGTAGGTATGTTTCGCAAAATTGTAAAATGACATATAAATCGTGGTGCCAAAATTAAACGATTCCGAGTCTATGTTGGATCTGGTCCCGCGTCGAGTATCGCGCTTCCGCTATTTTCGTAGGCACGCCGGCTAAATCACCGCGACGCCTCACGTAAACATCGATTTCTATCTGGAGATAAATTAGGGAACATCGAACGGCGAATTTCGCCTATATTTAAGCCCGCAACGATGCTATCGTCGAGATCGCGGTTAATAAATTGGGCCAGTACCGAAAAGAAACGCGACAGTGTCTCTCCGCGCGTGAAATCCTCTCGTTTTCTTCTCTCCTGCGTTTCTGGTGACCCACGCGTGCGCAGACGATGGTTGACGATGATTTTGAGAAACAAAAAAATTCTTCCTCTTTTTGTCGGAATGATCAGTAATATGTGTTTGAGAAAAAGGAGCAATTGTATGTATTGCAGCAAGCATTGAATTAACACCTAATTTACTCTTCATGATTAAGACATTGATACGCTGACTGATTGATACGCTTGATTTTAGAATGATTAAAGATGATGGGTGTCATCGATCAAAATATTTTTATCTTGCATTTTAATGTCTCGTAAAGGTGAAATATTCTCCCCAATGAGCAAACCGCATAAATTTTAAACGCGTTAACAGGAATGAACAGTAAAAGCAAATTCAGCAGATCCATTACATTGTGTAACGATAAATCTTCTCGAATCGAATGTCGAGTAAATGTCGGTTTAAATACAACGTTTCTGCGATCTTACAGCGTTCAGCAGAAAACTCATGCGCGAATCGTGCGAATGCACGTATGTATCTTTAGCGAGTATGTATTTTAATTGCATCATCGGGAGAGGGTGAGCACGGCAGCAAAGAGGCCGAGAAAATCGGCTCGGTTTCGAAAGATGGAATTACAAGAATTCCGCTGGACACGCGAGAACGGACAAACAAGCGAATGTGTCAACGATTCTACTATGGTCGACAATACCGCGCGTTTCTCAACTCTGTCGACGAGAGAAATATGAAAACCTGTGAGCTTAACTTTTTTTCCAGAAATTAATGGCACCTGCTGACAACTCTTTATTACCATTTCAACGGCGATAGATGAATTTGAACGTAAATGGCACTCGCGCGTGATCTGAGGCTTTCTTTCGATCGAAACGAAATGAACGAAACAAACATAATGTGCCGTAACTTTCAAATGGGTTTATAAACCAGTGAGAGATAGAAATATTCATACAATTGGTTCAGTGTAAGAAAATAAAAATTTTTCTTTAAATTGTCAATCATATTTAAATATAGCTGTATATTACGTAGATAAATATTACATTTGCAATAATAAATAATAATAAGTGCAAATGTGTGTTCTTTAACACGTAAAATAAAATTAAAATTGATTAGTGTACATTAATGTAAATTAAAATTGATTTATGTACATTCACCACTGTAAATATATACGATATCGATTTAAAAAAATAAAGGTGATATTGAAAATTTTGAAACTCCTCAACACGCACAAATATTTTATATTTTCCTTCCCTTAAAACCATACAACCTTTGTACCGAACAATTATTTCATTAGACGCATAATTACCCGAATTACCCTGTATACATCCCTTCAATGTCAATAATATTTCATTTTCCCAATAAACTGACTATACGAATACTTCTATCTCTTGCTGTGTACTGTCGTCAGTAGTAATACGCGATTGCACCACTTTACGATGTTTCCATAATCGTATGATTCAACTCGATTACCATTTTAATAGATGCGCTTATTACGCAAAACGAGCGACACACTGACGTAACAGTACATGATTCCTACACCCTTCGTTGCATGGTAACCTGGACCAAACGAGTAAGCCCGGTACGTGTTGCGTGCGTACAGCATGCACGGTATTACGTTGGCTCGTGTGTCTGTATATATATATATATATATATTTCCATGGGACGCGATACTAAATACAAGTCGAGGAAATAAGCGTTCGAAACGACCCTGTTTCAAACGCTTGCATAACCGAATGGGTAAATCAGATAGCACGTAACGGGAAAGCAAACCTATTTATTACTATGTTACGCCGGGCAATAATTGCCAGGATTTTGTTCTTCTTGTGGGAATCGATGCCTCGCCAGGATAAATCTCATCTCGATTCTCAATAATGAAATTCCAGGCACCTACTTACCGTTTCGCGGCGATTTGTTCTGCAAGCGGTAGGCAAGATCGTCGATCCAGATGTGTAACAGACGCGTTCCTCTTACATTTCAACACGAACGCGTACCAGCTAAATGTATCGATCATCGCCGCCATGTTAACTGCTGTCTGTAACAGAGATTCGTGAAAAGCGATGTACAGCTGAGAAGCTAATACCTGTTTAACAGAGTATTTAATTTCTTTCGTTAACACAATCTTCGGCCAGAGTAACCTACAGTAACTTTCACCCGAAGTTCCCTGTTGAGATGTTAAGAATTTACAACCGTTGAAAATTACGTGACGCTATAGCCATCAGTCTTTATGGCTTTAGCTGTAAAATTCGCAAAGTCTCGGTATACTTTCAATCAAACACATTTTACTGGAAGTTTGTATCTTGTATCATTTCAAGTATTTTTTCGTAAAATTTGCATCGAAAAGATTTCAAGCAAAGATATTGATATGTGCTATCTTGCAACATGAATTTTCTATGTATCCTTCAGGGAGACTGAATTTTCTGTTAATTTAGTAAGAAGTTTACTTTATTTTATCTCATCGTATCTTTATTTTCGAACATCAATTTCCGTAAAACTTGTTGCAAAGCAACAAATCAAATTTCAATTACGATATGATAAATTTTTAATTCGCTTATTTATACTTTCACAAGATTGATCAAGCCGGATCGTTCTTTTGTGTTCCAAACATGGTACCGTGCATCCTCGAGACTTTTATCTCGGCCAAATAATCACCTAGGACAATCACGTCATTGTTCATTGTACGATCGCGCTAGTAACAAGAGCTATGACACGGGTAATGAGAAACTTGCTTGGAGGAACCCGCCCTTCTATTCGGCCATATACGCGTCACATTCGAATCCTCTATTCCGTCCAATTATCGCGGAACGCAGCCATTGTTACGTCATGCCGCTCTAAACGAGATAATGATGCTCATAAATCGTCGGTGTTACGTCTTATGGTTAATGGCGGAGCGCAACGGAGAGACACGGAGGAAATTTTCGATCGAACGGCCGTGACAAATCAACCAGTTATACTTCTTCGAGTTCCGCTCTTGTCCAGGCAATTAAAACGATTTCTACGTAAAAATCGAGGAAGACCGAGGCAATTCTGACGGATGAAAGTCTCGATATTTTGACACGTGACGTGCTTCGAGTGCCTGTTTAGAAAGAAAATGAGCGATTTCTTTTTTACTTTAATTTAAGTGTATCATTCCATTGAGCAATTACTTATTTTTAATTGCGAGCAAATTTTTAAATAATCTAACATGAATTACATGCATAAAATCGTTTTACGAGGATAAAATATTTTCACCAACATTATACTAAGACACGACTGTCAAGATTATGTTGGCAATGTTTGAAACAAATCTGAAAATGTGTGACATTCAAAATAAGTATATATTTCGTCCAAAAAAAAAAAAAAAGAAAAAAAATTGGAAATGTATAACTAGTACTAATATTAATAATTTATATTTATATAGTACTAAACATTTTTTACGCATATTAAAAATGATAGTTTATAAATTCTTAATAGATCATTCTTGCACTCTAATGAACTAGAGTGATGAAATGAAATGCTGCGCCAAATATTGTAACAAATATTTTAATTCCAGATTGTTCTCAATACGATCATGATATTTGTACCACATTAAGATATCAATAAAATGCTAACAAAATGTTTTATACACGTTATATACATACGTAAAATTTTCTATTAACAACTATAACTGTCACTTCCGTTGTAAAAAAAAAAAAACTTTGTTCCACATACGAATGACTCGTATTGCTGAATGACTCGTGATCCTTCCATGAAATGACCAAGAAAGTAATAATACATGACTTGGAGAAGAGAACGTCACGTATCCAAAAAAAAAACTTGTCTCCAATGTTTTTCCGTCCATGAAATTCTCCGGATGAAATGCACCATTGGATGTGGAATTGATGGTAAAGTGAAATTATTATCGAAAACACGTCGTTACTCTTCTCTCTAGTCGTCAATCTGCTCTGTCATTGTTACTCTCATCGTTTAGTGAACTTTAATGATCACAGTCACGCCCCGAGGCGAGTGCAATTTACGTTCCGCGAATTCACGAACTTTCTTCCATGGATTCCACAGAGATGGAATAATTGTAATTCCACCTCGAAAGAATGGATTGAAAAAGAACAGAAATGTTTCAGGGAATGAAAGTATTCGCGCGTGTTTTACGCGTGTGTTGCGGTTGTTACACGAAACGGTTTTTTGTTTTCATTTCATTACTACTACCATGATTTCATTCGGTCAAATCTTGAAATTGTTCTAGAAATGTTGCAACGAGTTACAAGATGTTTATTCTAAAAATATATCTGGTAAAAAATTAATACACTGCAGGAACATCTGTTTTGAACACACGTATGTGATAAGTGTTGAATATTGAGTCTCATCAATATAATATCAATAGGGCTAATCAAAGGAGTCTGATTAAATCAATTAAATTAAATTAAATAACAAATAGTCTGTAAATATAACATCTGTGTAATTTCTGAAATTATATATTTCTATTAAATATATTATAAATTCCTATTATATTATATTTTCAAATTTGTCCGAAAACTTTGACAACTGAGCGTCAATATGCTTCCGATTAAATTTCGAGAAACGCACGCACGTATGAATTCAGAAAACGTATCCGCGAGCGTTTCGAACGCTTTCATGAGCCCACTGCGAACAAATTCCTGCGTGTTGTTGCGTACAGTGTAATTTCTATTTGGTCAAAGCACGCAACGTTCGCCACACGTTTAATTATTTCCACTAGGACGTCTTTCGTGTTCCAGCAGAACCGTGTCCATCGAAAACCTCAACTATATCGGTGTGATTCAACGTTTCGTTATTTCGTTATAAAAAAAAAAGAAAAATCACCTTTCGCCGAATAATTAGTTCGAAGTCGCTGGTGTGACGAAACAGGGCGATGTACAATGCGAGCCGGCAACAGGTGCGAAGCCGTGCAACGCGGCAGAGCAAACAATTCCGTGCGCCAACCGATTACACGAGGTCGTCTGAACGCGTAATTTACAATGACTCCAGACAGACGTGGCCGGCACGCGAGTTCCTCTTACATCCGATTTCGCTTTCGCGAAAGCGAACGACCGTCCCAGCGTTATCAAATTGGTCCACTCGCGGCCTCGTGAAAAATCTGCTGATTTGCGAAAAATCTGCGTGCGAGCGGATTCTTCCGAAGAAAACGGCGCTGCCTCGCTCCTATCGTTCCAACGTTCCGTGGCGTTTCTTCGCGACGACTATCGTACAGAATACGTTATCCTTCTCTCCTTTCTTATTATACCGTTGGATTCCAAGCTGAGAGATCATTATCCACAGGAGGCTTCGTTAAACGTTACACGCTCACTGAATATTCAAGAAGTTTCTTCGCTCGTGGCTGTCACGAGAGAGAGAGGGAGAGAGAGAGAGAGAGAGAGAGAGAGCGTGTGCTTCCGGTGGATGAGGAGTCGATTTTGTCGGCAGGAATTGGAGATTACAGAGGAAGTGATACGTGCAATTATGTTGCTTTCTTGATTTTAACATCACGCGATAGTAGTTAAAAGGAATGCATTAAAGTGAAAGAATTTTGGTGCAAAGATGTTATTATTGGTCTTTCAACGATGTACAAATTTCATGGCAATTTCAATCCTCCATGAAAGCTTCATTACCAATTTTCATAAAAAGAAACAATTTTGTTAATTCGTAATTAGTATAAAAAAAGAAATAGGAATTTAAACCAATTCAATCATTGAATTCACGGAGATTCAGACACGCTAGTAAAATACGAGACAGAAAGGATTTAGGTGGCACATAGTTCATTTTATTCTTGGATTTTATTCCGTACGTAAAATCGCGTAAAAATCGAACTTGGATTATATTCGTGAGTTTCAGCCCGTTCACCGTGCCGGACTTGCTCAATCGATCGGCAAACACAATTTAAAGTAGGTTCAAAGCACGACACTTTTTGCTGCGATGGAATTCAACTTTAGATTTACGAGATGCCTGCTACTAGAAACATAAGGTGAAGTACAAATGCATTACGGTGTAGTATTTCCTATGACATAACTATGTCTTGAAGCGCAGTACGAAGTTGTGGCGCCGACTGATATTCACGGCCACGAGCAGCATTTTATCTGCTTGAGTAAAAAGTCAACCAAAGATGAAACACAGTGCACGAGTAAATTGCTAAACCGACTTGGTGTTTGAAAATTATTCCTAACGATTATTTGATTATTCTGAATGTTTCTTAACGTACGTTGCTTCTAGTTCACGTTGTTTCTTTTAAATAATCCATCATGCAGTCGCGTAATATCCTCCCGAGGAATGGCACACTGACGCGATGAAATTGAAACTTCGAAACGTGTACGTTTCCATCTCAAGGGTAAGTAATCTTAACGTGTGCTGTATTCTAAGGAGAATTCCGATAAGAAAAAGAGAAATTTCCAGTAAATGGAAAGAGATGCAAAAGAAAAGAGATTCTAAGAATCTAAGGAAAAGTGAAAAGACCATTTTAGTGATTACAGAAAATATAGTACGATAGATTGCGGACTTAGAAATATATATTTTTTGAGAACCAAATATTATAGAAAGTTCAGTCAAATTTTGAAATTCCTTGTAAATACATAAAAGTCCACAGTCTAAAAATCAGTAATGCTGATAAAAGGCAATAGAACAAATTCGACGATATTCTTGGGCGACAAATGGCCTTCAAATTTCTAAAATACCTCGATATTTTGCATACAATACATCCATATTTTGAAAATGACAGATTTAGGAGAAGCATACTATCAGACAACTATGGACAAACTGAACGTGAAAATGTAAATACACATGAATTATGTATAATACCAGTATGCACATATGGATCGATACTAGATTCAAACGTGTCCAAACAGTCGAATCGGATTTCCCTCACGAATCATAGAAATACCTGGCAGCAGATTTGTGTCAATTCAGATCGTTCGTTGCAAATTATACGATAAACCAATCGCAAATCTTGAACCGACGACATAGGGATATTCGACCAAAAATTGCACTATTGAGAAAAGAGCTTACAATTAGACGAAATTTTTTTTACTCATCAGATTCTCCCGAAATTATCGAGAATTTTCTAAATTGCGAGATCCGATCCACCGAAATTGCAAGCATCAGATTCTCGATATTTTCGAGTTTCCGCACATTTCTAGCGCATAACAATTCTTTTTGTTAGAAATCACTTATCCGCAGAATATTGTTATATCGTTTTGAAGTTGAAGTTCTTTTTACAATAGTTGTAGAATCGTAGTCGAGAGTTAGCTAGATTTAAAGATTTTTGCCGATTGTACAATTTTTAGTCTAGAACCAGTAATGCTATAAATCGCTCATTACAAATATTCGCGTTATATTTACACTGTTTCGAAGTTTAAATCTTCCACTTTGTAGTGATCGCGAAATTATCGTCGAGAATCATCCGTTTATAAAAAAATGTTTCCAAGCGCTCTGGTCACTATAAATATTTCGAAAATATTTGAGAATAATTTTCATATGATTTTGAAATTAAAATTTTTCTCCGTGCAGTGGTTACAAAATGATGATAAGGAATCATCGGGAAGCGTAAGAAAGAAAGAAAAATTTCATTCAATGGCACGGCTTTTGGCTAGATCGATCGAATATTCCACTGTGCGCAGCGTTTAATGCATTCGATTTACTTTCATGGCGTATTAAAGTAGCCAACATCACGGTTCGACGGTCACCGACTACTTTCTCCATTATATCGCTGTATACGTGTGTTTCTTGCCAATGGAGAATTTTATGCCACTCTATGATCATTAAGATATCGAAGAGATTTTACGCAGTGGTAACGATTGCGTGTTACCAGGCACAACGTAACGCGTTGTTGCCTAAGAAAATGAAATTACGATTACGCCCAGGTGTAAATTGAGTTTTAAGAGAAACGAAATATTTTTATCGCGATCAACATGTTTCTGTTGGAAATATTGATAACGGTCAGCGCATGTGTGATCATTTTCCTTAGATATTTAAGATGTTTCATAATTAGAGAACTGAGAGTTTAACTGATTCTACTGTATTCGATAAACGTACAATATTAAATGCTTGATAACGTTTAATGATTCCGTTATGCATCTCTTTTTCGAAAGATAGTACAACGGGTAATAAACAGTTTATCAGAGACGCTAATTGAGCTAGTATCGCTTAATGGTGCGAGATAACGATTGTTATAAAAGGCATTGTAAACAATCATAATAACAGTACGCTAGGATTATGTTATAATATAACATTATATATTATTTATTATATTTTAGATATTATTATATAATAATATATTAAATATTTAATATATTTAATATAATATATTATTATATCATATTATAACATAATCTTAGGCGATCGTTTCATTGGTAATATAATATAATATAATAAAATTGACAAATAGACTTGATGAACACGCGTATAGAAACTTTTGTAATTTCTCGTTCTGAATTTAGATTGTAACGCGATAGAAGGAAAGTCGAAATGGTTTGATAATAACGAATTCGAACGAGTCTAAATATAATTTTGAAAACCAGGTCAGCCACGTTCTAATTGTTGGGAAGTTTTTTATTGGGAAAAGTCCGGGAACAATTTGAACACGATCGGCTGATTGCGGAATAATCGAAGGTAAAAGCGACCGAGCATTTCGCGTTTGCTTTGCAGTCGACGTTTACAGTCTTTGAAACGGTAATAAAACGACGAAATTTACGTTTGTTCTTGTCCGTTGGACGATAATGACAGAAATGATAGTTTCATGGAACGTTTCATGTAGTCATTCAGTGTAGTGTCTTTTATTCTAACTTCATTAGCAATTAATATTTTAATGTTCAAACAGTTGCGCAATGTCGGACAATTAACGTTGTACAATTGAAATTATTTCCCTAATTTGGTTCATCGAGAATGATTATGTTGCTCTTCGACGATTCGTACGACACTGCGCCGTATTCGAAAACTTCGGTCTTATTCTGTGTTCCTCTCGATTCGCATCGATAAAAATGAATACCATATAATTTCGAATTCAACAATGTTTTTTTTTTTTCACAAAATAAACATGATAATACTTGATTCTGCCCCGTTTGATCGTCACTTTCGTCGGAAATGTGCGAACACTTCTCAAATACGTCTCAGGCACGACGATCCTTCAACTTTACACGGTAACTAATTATAAGAACGTATCAGTCTCAATTAAGGTTCTCACGACTCGAATTGATTTACGATCGGACACCGTCGCGGTTGCATATCGCGTTATTTAATCGGAATCACGGGGAAACGATAATCCCCCTTATAAATCGTGTGTGGTCACTCTAAATTCAGCGAGGGTTACGCAGCAGGCCAATCCTGTTGCATTCATTGCCGATCATTAGCGACCGAGCGGTACGTTCGTCGCGATCCGCGAGTACTCGCTATCGCGACGCGACGTCATTAACGATTTCACGAATTTCCACGCGAAACGTTCCGTCATTACTCTCGATGATTCGTTCGTTGAACGTTTCGCAATCCCGAGCGTGTCCCGGATGCTGGCGATTTCATAGAAAATAAGAAGATCCGGATGCTCTCTCTCCCGTTCGCTTGCGTCACAAGCGATCCGTCCCACGCGTCGATACATACATAATTAAAAAAAAAAAAGACGCAACCACGGGGATTCCCTCGATCGCGGGTTACGCGAGCCAGTTCCACGTAATTGGAATCGCATCGGTCGGTGAGAGAATTTTACGTCGAGATTCACACTCTTTATCTTGATGCGACACTCGCCCCGATAACTCGCTCGATCTCCTTGGGAGAGTCCATGGGACGCGACGCAAACGGAATGCAAAGATCTCTCGATAAGTTCTCCTCTCACTTGATTCTATCGATTCTAATCTCTCACCTCGCGAAGAAAGGGAGGAATATCTTACAACGAACGCGATAAATTGCAATTTTCAAAATTCAACGTGTTTCGTGTCTCTTCCCTGTGATCTCGTGCGAAACGAAGCTGAACGCGGAAAGAGCTATCTACGCGGAGTGTTTCGAGACGGAAATGATTGGAAATACTTTGAAACAAACAGCGTTTCGATACGTAACTTGTTAAAATTACGAAGAGAGCGGAGAAATATATATTTAATTGTAAGATTAAATAGTGGTACAACTTTAATTGGTAATATTTTCAAATGGTTCTCCTGTAGAAGGAAAGAACGAAAAATGTACCTTATTTCCGTACCATATTCTTACATTACGTGCTACAACAATCAATTACTAGTGGAAAATAAATATTTAATTCCAAAACGTAATTTTTGTCGATAACGTGGATACTGAATTTTTACATTGCTTTCTTGCAATGAATAAAGAATTAAATATAATATAAATTTAATTGTAAGATCAAATAGAAATGCAACTTATTTTTCTACAATCTTCCTATAATACATACTGTTTAGATTATGATTCGATCAATTATCAATTAATGAAAACTACATAATCAATTCCGAAAATTAACTTTAATCGATAATGCAAGTACTGAATTTGTAAATTGCTTTCCCGCAACAAAGAAACAAACACAAAAAAATCTAACTCACTTTCCTACAATCATTCGTCTACGATGCAGATAGCGACGATCACCGGACAATTTAATAGATAAAAAAATTCAAAACTGCGAATTATTAATTCTCACATTTCAAACTAGTTCACCTCCAAACGCTGTACTCGTCGGTGTAACAAAACTTTAATCGCAAATATCTTCAAATCTTTCGAGTGTCTGCTCCTACAATGGCGTATATTCATAAACAAGATACCGAAATCTATCAGTGTACAAAGTTTCAGCCAAATCCCAGGCCTGAAAGCCTTGCGCTCTCCTTGTAAGTTAAGCAGTCGCTTTAACCTAAATTCGCCTTTTCCATCAAATTACTGCCAACTATGACACCCACTTGTTAGTTTTGCCCATAGATCTTGTCCGGCCTCTCGTCATCAGGTGTCGTTCACCGCGCAATTACCAACATTGCAGTTTCAAGCAGTCTAGTCGTTACGATCGGAACCTTTATGAATCGGCTGGTGTCGGCGGCGCGGACCACTCGCGTCTGTCTCGATTAATCCAAGTCACCTGCGGCCCGGTTAACGATCAAGGTGTTAGGGGTGTCGCAAGAATCTCATTAAAAGCGTGCATTCTCGCTTGCAGTTGCAGCACGCCGCGGCGCGGCGGTCCACTTGTCCAACGTCCACGCAGCAACGTGGCGAACAAGGCCGCCTGTCATTGATCGTTGGGAAATTTTATAATCCGTTCGTCGCCGTTTAACGGAAACCTATTATTTTCTTTCCTCGTTCTAATTAGACCTCGTTTCGGTTCCGTACCGTCGGACTTCGCATGCCTCAAAGAAAATGAGAGTACTGTCGATACCGTCCACGAGTATATCCGCTTGCTCTCTCGCGTTACCACGTTCGCCGCCATGATGAATGCTCGTTGAAAGTCCACCGGGAATTCCGGGAATTCTTGTATATATTGTTCCCATTGTACAATAGTTGAAACACCAATTTCGATTCAGGCAAGATTTAGAATTTGCAAGTAAAAAATTATTAAAATTATGACCCAGTCGATTGATACGTTAAAATGTTCTGACGTTGATTAGGTTATACGAGAAATTTAGGGTATATTGAAATCGGTCGAATTTCGTTAAGTTTGCATTTCTGAGTTATTGGCACAGAGAAAGACAGTTACTTGTACCTTTTGTCGGTGTACGCGTTCGAAATATTACTTTGATGTCAGGAAAATTTTAACAAGAAGAACGTTCAAACTTGTTTTTCTCAAGATCTGAATTAAAATTTTAATTAACTAAACATTTTTTTTAGTTACATCATTATTGCGGCATATTACGCTACGTTTTCATACGTTCTGCGTAACATAGTTACGTTCCAGTTATCATATTCGATGTAACCACATAATCTACATATTTCATAAGAAATTAAGCATGTAAATGCATGCATTTTCTCTTCAACTCTGCCATCGAAGATCATGAAAGAAATCAACGGCGAACGTTAGCAAGTTCTTGTTTTTCCAATTATTGTCTCGTTGCGTATTGCAATTTCGTTAGATATTTACGTAGTGATCCATTTACAGCGATACAGACATCCAATATTGAATTACCAACGATCGATGACGCCATGATATTTTTATTCCATTTGAACTATTCTTCAGTCCTGTAGTGAAATTATTCAACCATAAAACAAAGCTGGTAATTGTTCGTACTTGATGAAGAATTTATTCCAGCTTTTCCAATTTGTCTCGATAATTTCGACGAATTGTCTCACATTTCAGCGTTCCCGCGTATTCAAACCCACTAATTTATACCGTTAAAAATCGAACCTGGGAAGTAAATACGATCAATGATTCTCCATTTCAAACAGGCTTTTACATTTTCGTCAAGACAGTAATTAAAGTGGAATCAAATAGGAATTATTTACTAAATATCACAGTAAATACTTTTGATACACTTTACACACCCATGTAGGTTATGAACTTTTGCTTTGCCAAACGAAATAGATAGATAGACAAAATTGAAAGCATCCACGATAAAGTAATCCCTCGTTCTTCGTAATTTTCGTCTATTTCAGAGGCAGAAAACTATTATTCGTGTTTTCACATTCGAATTTCGCTCTTTCGCCGAATTAATCGGGGAGCGATTTCTTCCATCTCGAGAAACGCTCTGTCGCAAGCGTACGCCGGACAACGCTCCGCATCGTAGCGGATGACTCAGGAGAAACATCGTGGAACGAGACGCGAAGACGAAGAACTCCGTTCTCGAGGACGATCCGTGATCTTGCCCGACCGAGGACGAGCCGCCGTGGTGCAACGATCTTCGGTGACGTAATCGACTCGACTGGAACGATCCTCGCCGTCTCAACCAGCTGCTCTCCGAATGATGATGCAAGTTTTATTAACCTAGGCCACGGGGGAGACGCGCCGTGAACTTGAGCGTCTCTCTCGTGGCCTAGGTTAATAAAACTAGGGAGACTCTCAAGGGGATCTTCTTTCGCCGGCCAGTCTCGTCATTATCGACTTGTCGCTACGCGCCACGCGTGCTCAATTAACCCACAGCCCGTACAAGGATCCGATACCCGTTCCGCGTGACCTAGACTATTTCTCGCGCGTGCCGCTTGTTAACTGGAAGATGCTCGCTGCCCGGTTACGTTACGGATCGTTAGAGAACGTGTCTGTTAACGATTTTACATACAGTAACCGGCAAAAGTTGGAGTTTACTTTAACTATGTCTGCGTTTATTTAGGTTTATTTAGGCTTTAAGTAGCGTTGTTGAGAATCGCGGAAAAAGTTTAAGGTTAACCGAGCTAGAAATTTTTTTTACCGAATCTCATCTCGTTACTAATCTCCGCCGTAGAGAATGTAGAAATTAAGTACTCTATTCAATAACTTAATTCTAGAGTATCAAGTATTCCATTAAGTAACTAAAGTTCGGTAACTTGACGTATTTAATATTTATGTACCTTCTAACTTTATTTATTTATTTAATTTTAATTTTATTAAAAAATTTTTTTTATATAATTAATATATATAAAATAATTGTTTATTATTTTAATAAATTTTTAAATAAATATGAATTAATTTATGAAAAAATATTTTATGAAATTATTTTTTCTAATTTTTCAATATTATTATCATTATTAAATTTAAATTTAATATTTAATAAAATATCATTATATATAATTATTTTAATATATATGTATTTGATTATAATTTTTGTTTTATATTAAATTTAAATAGCTTATATTAGAGCATAATATTGAAAATATTAATGAAATTTTTTAATTTTTAAATATTTTTAAATTAATTTATTTTTTATAAATATGAAGTAATAAATTACATTTAATTTCGACTTAAAATTTAACTATAATTCATATTTATATTAATAAATATTTAATTTAAATTAATTATTTAAATAATTATAATATTATGTCTGAAAAAGAAATAAATTGTAAATTTATTTATAAAGATTTTAAATTCTTTTAATATTATTTATTCTAACATAGTTTTATTATTATATAAATTTAATATTATTTATTCTAACATAGTTAATATTATAATTCCAACATAGTTTTGTCCAATATGAATATTTAAATCCAATAAATCCAAATATTTTATGTCCAACGTAACATAATTTTATTTACACGTAATTCAAGTTGCATCTTATAACACACAACGACAGATACGTTCATTTTCTATGCTTACACGCTGAAGAAATCACTATTGATATCAAAAATGTGCATCACAAATAACACGAAAAGTGTATTTCACTCACTTACGCACACACATAGGACGCGTGCCCAAACTTTTGGCAAGTAATGTATGTACGGACGTAGAAAGAGAAATATAGCGACGCGGAAATCGCGTGCTGGAAAGGTTACTTTCGGTGAGCGGAGAACGTGCGAGCGCGATGTGAGGTCCGTAATAAATCAGACGCGCGGATTTTATTTCGTGGATCGGCGTTTAAAGCCGAGTATCACGCTTCCTTCGCGGGTAAAGAACGTATTCAGGCAACCGATGCGACCGGTTGAAAAGAAAGACTCTTTCATTCTGGTAATGAACTTCTTTTTTTCTCTCAGGGCGGAGATTCAAGTACAAACGATGAATTAACACTACGAATAAAGGTCAACTCGTTCTAGAATGTCTAAACATTATTACGAATGGAATTATTTACCTGCGCTCGAAAAAGTTTTCTGAGACGGGCTCGCTAATTGCCTTTTCATCACAGTTAAAGTCCTGTGGCTATTCAACGTGTACTTTCGTTCCCTTATATTTTCCCGTATACACAGTGTTGCCAACATTGGTGCAAAGCGATAACCAGAGTAAAATTATTTTATGGTGAAATATTGAGTTCATTTCTCAACGTTCGCGAAGGATGGACAATCTTAACTAGAACAATTATATTACTATCCTAAGTTTAATAGTACTTTATAAAATTCCTTTCGCACCACAAAAAATTACTTGTTACAACGAAAAGTTGTTCGAAAATGTATTCACAATGCAAAGACTTTCCAAACGGGGAATTTTCACGGGACTTCGCAGTTGCGAGACCACGTTACGCCACCTGTGCCTTAAATACCTTTTGTGCTTCTGCGCGTTTCGTCTTTTTAAAAACTTCCACTGATCACACAGGCAAATCGGCGATCTATCTCCAGGCAAATATCGAGCGTAACTTGACGAGGGGAAACAAAAAAAAAAGAAAAAAAATATTCCGTACATGCAACGTAAACACGAAATGCCCAAGAGAGTGCGCAACATTCGCCTCTATCCGTTCTCCAAGTTGGCGGAGGCGCAACCGGTAAGTCGATCGCGCGAAGGATTCAGGAAAAGGGCAGCGCTAGGAAACGACGGCACACACGATCGCGGATATTATCTAACCTTTAATGCCAATCGCGAAACGGGCAGTGAAAACGACCGGAGTGGTCAGTCGCGTGCGTGGAAACGGCTCCGGCTCGAACCGAACAAAACGGAACCACTTTTACGCCGCATTCTTGGCATTGAAGTGTCTCCCGTACCACGCCTGGCTTGGGGTGGGTGTGGCACCCACTCGAACTCGTGACGTAGCCCCCGAGTCGTACTCTCGAGTGTTACACTTGCTTGCGACACTCGAACAATGCGTGTAAGAAGATAACGGGGCAGATCAACTTCCACGTCAGAGGGAAGGATGCTGGAAATATCGAAAGTCGGTTACGTAAACCGACATCTCACGATCGAGAGAGAGAGAGAGAGAGAGAGAATTATGCGTCAGAGGATGTGGGTGGTTCGAGTCGGGTTCACTTGGGTTTGAAATTTTAGATTGGTCTGTCGATGACCGATGCGTGAGCTTTTAATTCCTGGTACGATTTCTAGAGACGATTTCGCAAGAATCGCGTGGTTTTCCCCGTGGAAAACGAGGGTGATATAAGTACGACAATTAAATAGATCAGGAATCGTTCTCGCGATGGAGGTGCACTTCTCATGGCGCCGTTTCCGTCGTTGGATAACCAACTTTACGAGCTTTCTTTCGCGAAGGCGATACGTGGAATAGTTTCGGTGAATACGAAATATCCTTCCGCTGTCACTCTGTCAGTCACCGGAATCGATCCATACGAACAGAGCGAAACCGTTTCCGAGCTGTAAATACCGAAACCACTGGAGTCGTTCTGTTTTTCAATATCCTTGCGAGCATATCACGCAAAACTGGTAGCGAATTCATAGCGGTTGTAAGAAGGAATGCGACTCTCGTTCTAGATGATATTTCCACGATTATTAGACACGGTTATCTGAGTCTGCCAGCTGGCACCTGCTGCCATATAAAGCGACCAACCGCTCCAAAGATAGAAACGCTCACTTTTGCCAGCCGTCTCTATCGCCGTGCACGTTCCTTCATTTCCATAACGAACACACGGAAACGTTCTCGCACACAGGCGAGCGTTGCGAGCGACAATATTTTCGCGAAACCATTTCCTTTCTTCCGGTGGCGCGCAATAATTCATCCGAAATGTCGCGTGTTCGCGTGCACCGTGATAAAGGATCCGTTGTCAGAATTGTAAATGACACGATTTATCGGCGTCCGGTTAGGAATAATTCCACAGGGTCGCGTAGCCAAACACCTTCTCCACGACGTTTTTCCAACTGGTTTCAACCTTACGAGATTGCGAAACCTAATTAGCAGTCGATTTATTGGGATATCGACTAATGAACCGTTTAATCGACAATTTTCTTTTCGCCATCGTTCGTCGAATATTAAACAGCCCGTTATGATGTACGCTATTGCGAATGTTGTGGTATCGAGATTTCATTTATACGGAGGAAATTTATTAAATTTCCAATCGAGAAATTTCACTTGTAACATTCCGAATGAATTAGGAAAGCTTGTTAAGTTGTAAACAGACGGCAGGTTTTTATGCAGATTTTATGCATATTTCTACAAATATGATTGAAGGAATGGAAAAACATGGATATTATAAAAAGAATTTTACTTTCCTCAGAATCTCCTATGGATGGACAAGAATTAGCAATCATTTCGAAGAAAATGCGACACGACTACGTGACTAGAGAAAAAATTATTAGTTGGAGTTGATTTCTACCGTCTTCGCTGATTTTTATCTCAAATTCTTTTATCTGCGTTTATTTTTAACGAAAATGGTACAAAACTGACAAAAGTTAAATATAATAAACTCCACAGTTTAGAAAAAAAGACTCTTCATTTTTCTACTGTTCCTTCTCAAGACATCAAAATTTCGGACAAAGTTAACCCTCGACGATTTCCATTGTCGTTCTAAATTTTGTCGTGACATCATTCCTAAACATTAAGACGCATCTGGAAATCGAAAACTGCAAAATGTAACAAACGTATGACGTACGAGAACACTCGAGGATACTCGAAATCGCGTCTCTGTTATCCTGTTTCCGAAATTCTGGAAATTTCTAGAAAAGGAATCTCCCTCGATTACGCACGACGATGCTCGTTACAAATGCAAACACGTGCCGTTAATGCGATATAAATTACGGCGATGAGCGTTCTGCGCCGAGCGCTAATTAATACACGAATTGCACGGTCGTACATAAATTCCCCCCTCCCCCCTCCCGGAATGATATTTAAGCTTATACCTTCCGTTTCGGTTACGTAATTGTACAATAGAGAATCGCAGGCAAGCAGGTAAAAGCAGGCTTCTCGGTGGTTAAGTCGACTTTTCAACTGGCGGACACGAAGGCGAAGACACGAGAAGCCCGGCCGTACAGACTACACGCGGTTGTTTGTTATCGGTTAATAAATTCTCTTGCGATAGCACGGCGCGGAAAAAGGTTCGGTCACGTAAGCGTTCCGCGTGGACGGCTCCAATGTACGCGGCAAAGAGATAGTCACATTCACTTGCGTTTCGAACGCGGTAAAGCACCGCGTTTTCGCGTCCGTTAATTCGTATTTAATTGTACCAATATAAATACGTGTAATCGATTGATCAACAAGCTCACGATATGAGTTTCTTTCTTAACGGCACTAGATATCGGACGCGATAATCTCTCCTCTTGTTCTGTGACTGTCGAGGCGGGGAAAAATTAGAAAAAAATTCGATGGAATAGATATGGCACGGTTTCGAAATTGACCCACGTCATTGCGATTGAAGGATCTTTTATTAATTCCGGACGTCCCACCTTTCTCGAGGTGGCTCTACACTTTACTTTTTCGAAGGTTAAATCAGATATGTGGCTGGTGGAAATTTGAAAAAGTTCATCATGATGATGAAAAATCTTCTACAAATCTTTAACGCTCTTTCTCTTTTTAATATGCAACTTTGATAAAATGACATAAGCAGAATCACCGAGTTATAAAAGTTGAACCTTCAACTATGAGTGAAACAGTGTCCGTGAAACGTCAAAAAATGACAAAATTAAAATATAAATTAATAAATATAACGTTAATATAAAATAAATTAATATAATGATGGAATAATATGATACAAATATAAATTAATTTAATTTATAGATACATGTTTCACTTTAAAAAATAAACATATATATTTACATATGTACAAGATAACTGAAACATATTGAAATCGCGATTTACACAAATGTTGCTTCAGAATCTATTGACTTTATCCGTAATTAAAGAATCTTCAAAAATTTAACATTCTGTATTTCTTTTTTATTATTTCATAGTTCTTCACTTCCAAAATTTAAACGAAAATTTAAAATTTAAAAAATATAAAGTATTCAGTTAAGTACAATTTAAGTAGAACGTATCATTTTAGAACAGACCATCATTAAGAGTCTTTCAATATTTTTTATCATTCTCTATATTTTCTTTCTCGAAATTTTCTTTTCTCCCGAAATCGAACATCTAAGTCGATAATCCAATAAAACAGTATTTGCAATCTGATGTGTACAATTCTAGATCTGACTAGCATCGCCTCGATAAAGTATCCTTTACACTAGTCAGATCTAGAATGGCACATACTACTTGCAAATGGTATTTTATTGAATTCCTCGAGTTTTTCTTAGATCGCTTCGCTGTTTCGTACCTTTCTCTTCCAACGCACGAGAAGCTGAAACAATTCGAGTAACAGAGTACCATTTCGCGTATATTAACATTGGATCGCGTTGCGCGGCCGTTGCAAAACAGGCAAGAAAGAGAGTACACCTGCGAGCCACGCATCCCTTATTAGAAAACCTGTACTCTCACGAAAACGTCGGCTCTCACGATACACGGAGATATTAGGTTTGCACATAAACGGAGGTCGATTAAAATTCACCGTGCATTATCCGCGGTAGGTACAAGCAACCGAGCAACTCCCAGCTGATCCCGTGAAAACCACATCCGGACCAAGCCCGGCCTCTGATCAAGCGCTTCGTTTCTGATCGCGATCCCACGTCGCGTTTCATGCGTCACGCGCAGAACGAACGATCCAACTGCCAGCTACTTTGAAACAATGAGATTCGCTTTGTGCGTTTCGTCACCGATCCCGCGTGTTCCAGCTCATCACACTCGACTCGCGTCGTAAAATTCGTCTCTAACCACCTCGTTGATCGTCGGACGACTTAATTGATGATTTCTCGCGATTACGCACGAGTTGGTCCCGTACGAGTTCTGCCGTTCGTGTAACTCGCACTCGGATACAGAGAACTCGTAACTACCATCGCGATTCGTCGCGCGTTTCACGCTGTAGCCAGCCAGCCGGATTTCACGCCGCTCGCGATACTTTTAATTAGCCGAATTAGGAGGTTGCCTGACAGTAAAATCGAGTAATTACGTTGCAACGTCGAGCGTCGAGCGTCGAGCTTACGGTTTCGTTCTCCGCGCGAGAAGTTTCAGTTACTTCTTTTTTATTCTGTTTTTCTTCTTTTTCTTTTGCTTCCCTCTTTTCTTGCATGTACGTTGAAAGGTGCGAGCGCGCCTCTGACGACGACGACGACGTGGTTTTCGAATTGTAGTGGCGCGCACGCACAGCGTTACGAACAGCTCATCGTATGGGAACAGCTCAATTTCTGACCGACGTTACGTTACGGCAGACGTTCAAATGGTCTTTTAATCGCGGAGAAAAGCAACGTATTACGGCATAATGCGCCAGACGCAGCGCTTTACGTAATTTTCTTGTGTGGGAGCACGAACGATTTAATTTTGACGGAAGACGCGGATCGATCGTGAAAGTTAGATAAAAAAGAAAATAAAAAGATACGAGTAGGAGAGAAAGAAGGAGCTCGCACGTACGAGAAACGTTGAGAAACGTCTTTATGTTGGCGAGATTGTTGCGCAGATTTCTCAAGATTATCGATGTATCGATGTATCGATATTATATCATCGCGTTCATCGTCGACGTTTCTCTCAATTAGACTCCAAGGCTGTTATCTCTTCCTGAAATCTAGCGAAATTCTTTCGCCATACGTTTTAATTCTGAGGCAACCGCGAACGTATTCAATTAACATAAATTAATATTTACGGCGTAACGCAATTATTTCACAGTGCGTGCGTATCTGAACTATTTCAAATCACCTGATAACGAGCATTTATTAATTCATTTTGTCCAATTACTGGGGAAATTTGTCGAACCACGACAACAATGTACAACGTAATTTCCCTTGGTTCTACGAGGGTCCTATTGTATTTCACAATTCTATCAATGTTATCTAATCGCGGAAACATCTGGCTCTACTGAATTACTCGCGCTAATGCGGCCCGTATATCCGTTATGATCTCCGTCCGTTGATCTTTTTTCCTTTTTCTTTATCCGCGCGCGTTAATCTTTTTTAATTAACGCTTAGGCACCGTGCTTAACTCGCTTTTCCATCGCGTTGCGAACAAATTGTAGTACAGACCGATTTGCAGAATACGTTCGTTACGGTCCGCGTGTGGAAGGCCTGCGTTTGACATGACCGTTCGCACGATGTCATCTGAAACTGCGAAACATGCAATTTGCAATGCGAAGTAACTACGTATCTCTTTATCTCTTTCTCTCTCTCTCTCTCTCTCTCTCTCTCTCTCTCTCTCTCTCTGTCTCTGTATCCATTTATCTGTCTCTCTCTTTTCCCACTTTTGCGACAGCGAACCGTGATACGCAGAAAGCTACGAAATCCTCATTACGATTATACTTGAACGTAAGCGATGGGATACAACGTAAGTACTCACAAAAGTACGTCGAATTCGCTTGTCTTACGAAATTATGTTGGACGAGATATTTTAAAATTTCACTGATGCTATTATAAATTATATTTGATATATTTGTCTACTTATTTATCGAATTGTATTTACTATGTTTTTTATCAAATTGCATACAAACACGAATATATTAGGACATTTTTAAACTGTTTGTTGCTATTGTTACAATTACAATATATTATTTAAGCATAATATATTAATCAATAGTATATATAACTAATATATCATTTAATTTAATACATTAATTTAAAATCAATACATGTTTATACAAAAATTACAAGATATTTACTATATTTAATAGAAAGTTCACACGTATGGCATAAATAACTATCTTAAACAAGTAGCAATTGTTAAAAACTGAATATTGAAAAATTGATAATTGACTACTCCTAACTCTTGGACGAATATGAGAAAATCATTTGAACGAAGAATTATAATTGTCATAACAGTGTTGGAATAACTTAAAAAATAATTTAGAACGATTATCAATAGCAAAAGAACCTAAAATAAAAATTTTTACGAGTTGAATATCTACGTAATTTTAAATATCTTGCAGCTTGAAATTCGTTTCGCACAATAAACTCATGAAAATATAAACGCGTCGTACATTCGTAAACTTTATGTTCCGCTGTATCTGCTACGAACGATTGTAACAATCTAGAAGCAAAATGACTCTATATTACGAATTTACGCGTTGAGAAACCGCGTCGAGGAATTAATTGAAATCACGACACGACACGATCTGTGTTTCACGTAACGGTGATGAAATATTTGGGGTAGATGTTATCGCGTCTGTTGCCAGGTCTGTCACGATGTTCACCGGTATCTTAATCTAATATTTCATTCGTTTCCTTTTACAGACTTGCAGCCCTGCTTTCGCTTTCCGCGAAAGACTTTCTACCAAATTATCGGCAATTTCTGACTCCCTATTACGTGCCCACTCACGAACGAATCGACTTGGATCGGACTGGGTACATCGATTTTCAACTTCCATCAAGAGTGTTGCAAATATTGTTACAGTACGTCGTTGATTTTGCTTCGTCACGACTGACTGAACGATCGAAATGTAAACCTAGCGGAACAATGCACACACCCTTGCGCTGTATATCTTTATAAATATCTATCAATCGCATAATAACACCTGTTTCAACGATCAACCATCGTATAAAATCTTTAAGAGAGACACAAGTGTAAGAAAAGAGTATTTTTTTTTATCCGAGGAAGAGATATCAGGATCTCCTGATACGACGATAAAAATTCTCGATTCAACTATAATAGTCTGCAATACCAAAGATGCGAGAAATAAAGAACCGTTTTATCTCGCTGGCAATTCGAACCTCCATCTTTCGCCATAATGCAATAAACCGCTCACCACTTGGCGCGTCTGGTTCGTTTCTCTTGCTCCTGGCCTTGGAAAGTATCTCCTAGATTACTAATTCGGCGCAATTTAGCCGGAGATCGCTCAAGAGCAATCATAGCACGTGAACTTATGCGAAGAACCGCGAACCTGGGCGTTGTCCGTGGCAAGGTCTCGGAGAGCACGAACGTTGGCTGCTTCAGTGAGAGGAAAAGTGGTAATGACATCATTACTATCATTCTGCCCATTGCGCCGTGTTTCACGTCACTTGATTATTCCTCTGGCCGGTCTGCGCGGCTGGTCAGTCAGAGAAACTCTAATTAACTTTTTGTTTTCTTTTTCCACCAAGTTGGCCTAACCTCCGATATAATTATTTCGAAATTATTAGGAAAATCGAGGTGCACGAGCTGGGCTCTCTGTCGGCTGATGAAATTGAAAATTCAATCGAGAATTGAACAAAGTTCGTTGCAGAGAGCGTAAGTCGCGTTTGCATAGTTGAAATATTTTACGACCCTCGTGATCGATGGAGAAAAGTTGTTCCCTGTTCTTTCGAGCTGTTAAATTACATTATTTACTTTTTAATATCACGTTCACACGTTAGCTTCTTACTTTTTTCGTGGAGGAAGAGCAAAAATCGCTAGAGGCATCGATTATGGTCACTTTTTGTCGAAAAATTATTCCACAGCTTCTATTTCGAGCGGTGAAACGAGTTTAATGGTATTCTGTATCCTGTATTCTGTATTTCGTTAGCCTTCGTTGGTTTGGAAAACTATAATATCACGAGAAAGAAGAAACATCGATTGTCGCAGGTGTTCCTTCTCCCCGAGGTATTATCAACTAAATATCTCGGGCAATTTTTTCAGCGAATTACACTCGCACTCAATCAACTGGGGAGCTGTCCACGCGATTGCAGACAAATTGTCAAACACGGTGGGAAACGATCCTTCAAACGGGACAGTGGTTGCGGCAGGAAAGCAAGAAACACACGGTTGTCAATGGGATATTGCGCCGGAACGGTGCTAATGACAAATCCTCGTAAGGTAGCGGCTGTTAAATCCCCGGTGTCGTGGAAATCTCGCGCGATATAGTCACCCTGTCACCGGTTTTATTCGAGTGAGTGCCGTTCGGCCATTATGCAGAACGCGCACGCAATTACACCGATCATTATTATCACCGCGAAGCTATTTGAATGCGGTGAACGGTCGCACGGAATCGGAGCACTGCGACGTGGAAACGATGGAAAATAATGGCTCTGAGACACGAGATGGAAGATTGGAACGCAAGGTGAAGAAACCTCGCCTCTCGATCGTTAGATTTCCTTACACCTTATTCCTTTCTTCTTTTTCCTTTTTTTTTTTTCTTATTACAGTTAACACACGAAATTATAACGATACAAATTAATGTTAATCCGACGATATTTCATAGAGTGACTTTGTAACTTAACACTGGGACTTCTTTATAATTGCTTGACTAATTTTAAACAATTGTATGCTATATTGGTAAAATATAATTTCTTAAATGTACTGTATAAAATATATAGTACGTCTTATCAAAATGAACATTGAAACGTAATTGTACGAATCTATTTATTTTAATTTATAAATCATTTATATGTAGAACATTCTGATACATATTAAAGACTAGTTTTGTCGTTAAAAGTGAATCTAACTTCGTCTCTCGATCGATGAACTTTTCGTTTCATTCTTGTAGACTATTTTTTATTCGACAGACACACAAAAATTATAAAATATATTTTCAAGTAGGTGTGTAATTGAAAAGAACATCGTAGGCTATTTTCTATTTGGTATAAAATTGTGGAGATACAAATTCTCGTTAACCTTGACTCTCGATCTACTCTGGTCCTTCGAGCAAAGAAGTAAATTTAATGTAATTCAGTTTAATTAAAAACGACGCTCAGTTTGGTATCTGGTTAATCAAGAAGCTAATCAATCTTAATTCTCCGGCTGCTTTATTAAAAATTATTATCATTTGCGAATGCACAAAATTTTGCAATACCTTATCATCTGTCGTAACTAGTTTAAATTATTCATAAATTTCTTCTTTGTAAAAGAAAATTGAACTACATAGTAATAAAATTCTACGGTTTTGAGTGACACATTTTTCAAACGTTCATCACGTAATAATTATGCAATTATTAACTTTTTCTTTCCTTATGTCTTGATAAATGGTCATTCGAATAACACTGTGAAATAGTTTTTCGACATTTCTTGAGCGTTATTTTTTACCGAGCACGAATATCTGAAATGTTCCACTCTATAAAACGCTTTGATAGTGGCTAGACCTATTCATTTACGTTTCCAACAGGAATAATAATCGATTAACGATAACGGCAGAAAATAATGTACTTGCATACACTGGAACAGTTACTCATTGCAGAGCAGACGAGTTAAAGAGTTGTTACAAAATCTTAAATTCAAAAACAATATACAATGTACCTTATGTATATACACAAGATCCGTTTCGATCAAATTTGTTCGTTTCATCGAATAATTATAACAAACAGAACTGGCAGTTCGATTTGACCAGAACTGTTTAATGTCAGTCGTCTGGCTTCAACGAGCTGCTAAAAGTCACCAGTTTTCAGCCAGTTTCTGACCAGCCACCAAACGAAAACTGGCACGAAAGGTCACTAGATCCTATCGAAAAATGTCACGATTAGATTTTGTAACGTAACACAAAGCGAAAGGCACCCTCGACACGAAACTTTATCCGTTGTCCACGTATCATGTAGCATGTTCCGTTTTTCATTTTTCACGCACTCGTTGCACGATTTAATCAATGGCTCGGGGTAAAAAATTTTTCACTATACCTGTGTCATGGACGAGTAGCGAAACGAAAATGGCGTAAAAAGTTCGCGAACATTTTTACAAGAATTTATCACTACAACGATGTCAATGGTAATTTTCAACGAGAGGTATTTTATTACGTACAAAGAAACAATATCAATAACCATGAATTTGTAAAAAATAAAAAAGGTAGGAGTATAATAATAAATATGTAAATTAATAAATATAAATACGTACATGTTTTTAAACTTATCATAATTCATTTTTTTTTTTTTTTTTGGCAATCTCTAACTGCTGAGACTACAATAATATCACGAGACATCGTTATAATTGTAACTTGTAAAATTTCACTGATAACATTAGCTCAATTGCCAAAAAGGCAATCCTTTTAGGATTCCCGGATCCTTTCTTAAATATTAAGCTGATTTCTGTAAAATTCTTGAGTTTCACGATATATGCATATATAGCGAGGATAAAACTTTTGGCTAATATAATATATATAAACTGGCTAATAACTCTCGTAGCCAGTTTCGAGCAACAGTGGAGGATAATCAAGCGTATAATTTATGTACAATTAAAATGTCCCAGCGAAGAAACTTTTCAATTACGTCTAACTATCTTCGAGGATGTAATTAGATTTTACTCTCTAGTGGGAATATCGTCCAAGTCATCGGAGAGGTTAAAGTCTTAATTACATAGTTGTTTCGCGGAGGTATCCCGAAGCTTTACTCAATTTATCGGCTGTAGATTTTATTCTTCTCTTACGTAACTATTGGATTGTTTGTTCTTACGTTCTTGGAGAATTTTCCTTGGTGTTCGTAACAAAACGACATTTTAATTATCGTGTTTACATTCCACGTGTATTTCGTGTTCCTACCGATAAAGATTGTAATTGCAGTCGTGTCAGCAATCGAACGATAATTGTGGTAGTTTCGTAATGCACGAATGTTCGAAAAAAATTATCTAAGTACATTTTAAAACCAATTGAAATAATATTACACGTGCACGCTAAAGTTCACCTTATCGTAATGTCACCTTGGCAGATTCTCAAATCACAGTTAATTGTTTCAGATTAATTTAAAATTATTTTCTACATAGAACCTCGTAGATATATCAATCTATATTTTCACAAAATAAATTTTGTCTAAAATGATAATTTTAAGATATAAATTTCCTTAAACTAAAAATGGGCGTGGTTTTCTAATTTTTAATAACTCTAGAAATTACTGGAAAAATAACTAGTTTATGACTAAATATCGACAATTTCACAGAGTGAATCAACATGCTTCAAAATATAAAAGAGCGTGATTCCTAAGGTTTTAATTTTCACTTTGAGCAGGTTCGTAATAACTGTAAAAATAACTAATTTATGATTCAGTCAGTTGGCAAATATTTTAGCAAATCATTTCCAAGAATCACTTTCTGACTACGTACGAGCATTAAGTGGACTTTCCGATCACTAGTCTTAGGAGCCAATTGATGTTAGAGTTTCAACGTATATTCACGATGACTTGTAGTTGTATCAAGTTATTGAGTAAGCTTTAACCACGGATTAATCGATACTTGATGAGAGCCTCGTGCGTGCTACGTCTTATTTGTGCGTTGGATCATACTTTCATCGTTCGTATCATTACAAGCACATTGAACATGGAATTATCATTCCGTACGCCCAATCAGTACTGTCGTGTTAAATTGGACGATGATAGATAACTTTCACAATGTCGAAGAAATGTGATGGCATCATACAGAACTTATAAAACGTGAGATCAATATCATGTGTCAAGCTTCAATACGATCCCAGAGATATATAAAAAGGAAAACTTTAAGAGAGCTCTCTGATGGCCTAAAGCAGAGCTGTCCAAGTGTCCCGGATTTACGGAGATCCTTGTACCTCCTGTGAGAGAATTTGAAAAATGTCACATTGGACGACAAGAATTTATATTGGCAAATATCTTCGCGACGCTGTTATTCTCTAGTTACTTTTTACTTTAAACAGAATCTCCACTTTAAATCAAATGTATATAATAAAAGGTTTATCCAAAGCATCCCAGCGGAGAAAAATACCGTAATATTACTCACGTTGAATCTTCCATTAATTTTTCTCTAAATATTCGCAGTAACTTTTTCTTCAATTCTATGAAAAAGTTTCACATGAAAGGATTTCCCAGGGTAATAGAAATCTCGAATCAAATTTTTTCTATTCTTTTCTTCCAAGCCTTTCTCGACCGGTAGTATGCGATGCAAGTTTTTCCAAGGCAAAAATTTCTTTCTATTTAACTTCTGACTATCACGAAACGATTAATGGTTGCAAACTTTTGCCGATGGGATATGACGTAACAATCTGAAAGATCAACGTGTAATGCGCAATCACGCAACATCTGTAACGTGTAATTTTTGTCTAATATTTCATCCGCTTCCCCTTCCTCGTACAATAGTCGGTAAATGACGATAAAATCCGCGACTAACACCGCAACGATTCCGTAACTACGAACAAATAACGTGCTCCGATCTACTGATTAATGACCGAGTCGTATCTCGTGTCGGATTTCTGCTTGACCCTCGAGCGTTCGCGTTACTCCGATGGCAAGGGACGTGGTGTACGATAACGGCATCAGCATGAGGAGTACGCGATATCAAATCGCTTGTTTGTCCATACAAATTGCCATCCAGACTTTTCGAGGTCACTCGGATAAGCGAAATTCGACTGCGGGCCATTTTTATCCACTGCTAACGGCACTGACTATCAATCGACGGTAAACGTGCGATCGCAAAGAAGAGACCACAAAGAGATCTCGAGTTTAGGCTCCTTGGCTCCTAACTGACAGGATCGATGCTCTGGCCTCGTTTCGAATATCTACAATAATCGCAGGTGGACCATTTAGATATGGATATCCGGGTGTACGAAAGTTTCGAGAGTGACGGATGACGAGCGAAACGTGGCTTAGAAAGTATCGCACGTCACGTTGCACTGCCTGTCCGTGGTACGATTTTGACACTATACGGCGAGTGTGGTTAAAATGGGCAATTTTTTTGTAGGATTAATTTTCGGCAAAAGATATAGAAAATATATGTTTTGTAAAAGATGTAAAAATTTTACAGTGGGTTGATTAGAATGAATTTTTAGACGATTTGACGAATATTCTGCAAACTATATAGACAAAAGAGAGTTCGTCTATGTCATAATAAATTGTGAACACAGAATGATTTTTTATAAAATATATGAATAAAGAAACCCATAGAGATTTTATATCAGGTAAATAACGTGGAATTCTAAGTAGTTCCTCTTTTTTTTTTAATTCTTTTTATACGACGAAATCCTTGACTTTTTCCTCCGTATAACAAGATTGATATTGCTACGCTAAGATTAACACTCTAAATCTTTTTAATTTTCCCTTTCAATCATTCTTGTCAGTAATGGATATGTAAATACCTAAAGATACGCCGCGATAGATACCGACTAATTACCAGAGCCGGCCATTAAAGTGTAAATTGAACAATATGTGCCACAGCTCAGAGCCAACTTTTACCTCTCTGATAATGAGATTTGCAGCTTAAGACGAACTTCCGCTCGGATTATGATCGCTTCTCCTCGTACAGTACGACATACTTTCTATCTTTTCTCCTCTGAAACTTTGAGGAAACGCACCGCGTAAGAGTCTCACAGACGACGCGTCTCTTAAAGGAGACGTTTGTTACAAACGAGGACGATGGGTCTTTCGTTTCTAACCGTATATCATCCAACGGGTAGAGAAAAGATCGATCTTATTGTTGGAACTTGAAACGTATACACAGTTGTAACGGATGCGACGTGCACGATAGAAGCCTTCTCTAATGAATTCGTTCTCATAGATGGTAATTAGCGGATCCTCTCTCTGTCCTTCTCTGTCTTCCACGGTGACGAGACACTTCAGTCTTTCGGGGTCACGACAGTCGATGTCGTTCGATTCGAAACGAACGATCGTCCGCGCGAGGGAAAGTAGAGGAACATGCAGGCGTTTTCGAGGAATCGAGAGAAGAAGAAAAGGTAGCAAGAGGAGAAGGCAGCAAGTGCCGTTTCCCGCGGCAGGCAACGATCGCGTATAGATGGAAATCGAAACGGCTTCTACGCGGTTTCGTTCTGTTTTAGAATGGAAAGTGTTCGGTGCCCCGCCAGCACGTGATTTTATATGGATCGATTTCATTCTCAGACGGGGTCGTCTTTTTTTTTTCTCTTTCTCTTCGATTCAGTTGTTACGCCGAATTCGTTCCGTATGGTCAACTGCAGAGAAAGGTATCCGTGCAAGCAGTCTCAGGTTAAACACTGTGCAATGCTACGTGCAATTGAAACGATACATGATGTAGCTAAATACTGAAGAGAAGAAAAGAAAAGATAATGGGGACTCTATAGAACGTGAATTCTATACGAAATAAAGGGAACAAAGTTGCAAATGCTGCGCGTGTAGACCAATCTACTTTGGCTTTTAAAACTCTCGCGGGATAAAAGTGTGATTCTAACTGAAGAAACCTAAGAAGGATATTCTTGAACGAGAGTGAACTAATGGTATTAACACGGTATCTGATACGGTACATGTTTTACTACTTATTCTTTCTCCAAGGCTAGAGTTAATAAAAATAGTAAATTGAAATTTCATTGTACTCGACTGATATTTCGATTTTCATTTCTATTGAAAATCCTTCTGTTTCTAGAATTTCTGTTATTCTAGAATTACGTTCATTAATTATTTTATCGTACAAATATAAAATGTATATAAAATTATATAGTGAATATTGACACCTAATTGTATAAATTATATTACGTAATAAAATTCATATGTAAATTTTATTTACCAATTTAGTTCACTATATGATTTATATATCAATTTATATATATAAAATTTATATTTAATATATAAATTTATACACACAGAGTACAAATACAAATTTATATGTAAAAGTCTCGTATCTTTCAAATGAAGAAATTTATTCAATTGCGACTCAAGAACAAAATTGGAATCTTGTGCTTATGGTAAACATCTTATGTTGCCTGACGTTTGGAAATTCAATGTCTGATATTCTTGAGGTAGAAAATTCCTCGACCGTGAGGTCGAAGAATCGTCTCTTGCACAGGCAAAGAGCACTAACAAGGACTGAAGTCTTGGGATTCCAAAGCGATTCTTGGCGAATCCTCAGGCCTATAATAGTCCATAGTGGACTACACGCAGCCATGATGGTAGAGTAGAGGTTGTTTGACTTCTACTTCATACATCGTAGATTACCTCCGGCGAAGATCGGGGAAGGTCGAGGTCATTCCACTTCACTGCAGCGTGAACCATCGTCTACGATCTCATAACACTTTCCATTTACTTCAATTCTTAATACCAACGGAATTCTGAGATGTCTCAGTAAAAATTTAAATCTCGGCTCTTGTAACCACATGGATCTAAGAATCATAGTGATTCTCATAAAATTATGTTATTTTACGTTTCTGGGCACTGCCATTTTTCAGCAATAAACACAGTCCGCAACACTTGAAAAACGTTATCGACACAAAGTATCAAAATTTTACTTACACTACAATAATTCTCAGTCCTTCGATTACTCTTATTATTAGCACAGTCTAAGTAACTTGCTTTATAAATATAAGACTAACTGGAAATAACGAAACTCGTGTAATGCAACTATTTCATGGTGAAATATTCTTGACGTTAGACATATTTTACTATTTTAATTGAATTAATTAGACCCATATGAAAAATCCTGCTTCGAGTTCCGTCTATGCACATAGTTTTTCATTTCTTGTTTCACGTCCCTGTATTTGTTCAGTAATCTGCAAAATATCTTCTGATGTTTTGATAGCAGGATGTCTTTTACGATACCGGGACCATTATGAAAAGGGTGCGGTCACATTAAAACGAAAGAGGAAATGTATCTCGGTATGGCGTAGGTTCGATTTTACGTGGCAGAATAGTGCCGCTTGCATAGTAGGAATGTATATTAGTGAAAGTCGTTGTGTGGAAGGAAAAATGTGCTGATCTATTTACATTTTATCGGTTCTAGTGCACAAATACGCGTGATGTTACGTAACGAAGAACACGATATGCTAATGCGGTTATCTATTATGTATATATACACGTAGAATCAGCTGGTTGAAGTAATGAATGCGTTTGTATGAAATATCACTAGATGAAACTACGATATGAAAATTATGAAATAAAATAAAGCCATAATGTTTCAATTAAAAGTCCATAAAATAAAACGAACACCCAGATTTATTTATTATTTACAACTTAATTGTACGATGGAATATTTATAAGGTACGTATTATGAAACCTTGTTAATTCATGAGTAGATTAATTTTTAAATTCCACCGAATATCAGTAATACGTGTGCTAAAATTTCACGAAATTTACTAACTGAGACGTGTGGATCGATTTTGAACGAAACATTTTGTTCTTAACTTTCGTCAGACTTTGCGACAGAGTATGCACCAATTTATAAATAAGTTGTCACTTATTAACGCAGAGAAGTTGAAATTTCTGTCAATCACATCAGCAATTTAACTTTACAAGTTAATCCACGCTCAGTTTTCCCAGCAAAGTAACAAGTTTTTCTCTACGTAGTATTGATACCGTTCAATAAATAAGTTGTCCCGCGACACGCGGCGATTTTCTATGATTGTTTTAACATAACTCAAAGCGTACGTAAAAGCGGCGTTTGCAGCGGTTATAAATGCCAAGTGTATGCGTGCCTTAAGTTAGACGGTGACGTGAAGATTTCCCTTCGGAACATAAATCACGGGAAGGAAACTGTGCGCGGTCGTGCTCTAGAACTCGAATAAGGCGGGCAGAATGAAAGTTTTACGCAGCTGCCGATGAAAAATAATAAACAAGTGCTGTCGCGTGAACTCAGTTGACCACACGAGACCTACGTTGCCCAATTTTTTTCTTTTCTTTCTTGCAAGATATTGTATCTGTTTGATGTTGTACCGTTCGAAAAGACGAAATCGTAGAAAGTTGAAGAGTTTGTTATTATTAACGTTGTTTGCCACGTTTGATCGATTTGATGAAAAAGAAGGACGAGTATTTATTTTTAGAATCGTCCCAACTAGTCTCGACCAATTTGGTTTTTCCAGTTTAAACGACCTCCCGTAACGGTGACAGTTTCGCCCACACATTCTGAGGCAAGTCGTACGACTTTCGTGTATAACAGTCACGGTCTATTGTCTGGCTCTAGAGAACCCTCTATTTTTCCTCTTGATGAAAACCACCGGAGAGAAAGACTGTAGAGATATAGAGGAGAAACAGAGTAGAGCTAATACGCACTGCATTTTCATACCACGCAGTCTGCAGGCTTTGGAGACATTTTTTGGTATTTTTTTTTTTTTTTGTATTTTTGTTTCAAAATATTAGAGTTGTACATTGCTATTCGCAAAATAAAAGGGAATTCAATGGGAAGTACATAAATATCTGAAGAAATTATGAGAATCTGGAACAATCTACGTTGTTGATGAATTCAATGAAATCTAAGAAAATCTTCAGTAAAAATTTCAGATTTTGAAAGGAAAGAATTTAATTCCTTGAAATTTTTTCGAAATGAATATTTGAAGAAAAAAAATAAATATGGAGCTAGCGTACAAACAAGAATAAAATTGCGGTGCGCCTGGAATAAACGTGTTTATGATTACTTAACAGAATTATCAAGTTTATGCGACGTATTCTGTACACAGAATAATAAATCGTCAAGCTTCAATATCCTTACAGAGCGGTTTGCTTCGAAATAACTCAAACAAGATCAGTTAGATGTACAGAAAAAGTTGATAGTACATTATATAACAATGAACCAGTTTATGAAGAATAATTATAGTTTTATCGATCTACATTAATATTTAATTTCACATATTTCATGTAATTCTAAATCATCGTGATGTATGGCCACGACTTGACGACTTGTTACACACGATAAATCTTTTACAATAATCGTTACATTACCATTTGACAATCATTTATCAAATGTGATAAATCTGAACGGTATAAATTATTCTATTTCTTAGTACATAATTAAACTAGGACGCTATTATTCATTCTTTGAAATACAATTTCATTAGTTTGAGAAATTGATCGGATTACAATTCCTAAACTCACTGCTTCGAATTATAGATGTAGCACAAAAGAAATCTACAGAGATATAAAATATTCTATACTATTCTACTCTATACGAGATAAGATACTATAAGATATAATATGACAAGAAATCTTTGATTCTCTTCACTGTGGACATTTCAATTTTGTACAAAATATAATAAAATCCAACGAGATCTGTAGTTAATTGCGTTTACCACATAACGATCGACCGATTGATATTTCAGTTGGTTGCAATTCCATTTACCCATAGCACATGGTGTAGACACATTGTAAAACAATATAAATACTTAATATTTGAAATAACATTCCATTCGATGCGTCAAATGTTTCGTATTTTACGTTGAAGCATAAATTCCTCAAAGAATTTTACGAATTATTTTTTTCCCCGTATCACGCGACCTACAATATTTGCTCCGATTAAAAACGTTAATTCGCCAGAAGCGATGAAATTGCTCGATAAATTACCCGCATTCCTGGCACATTGCTGACTATGCTCGCGGATGTTCCACCGAAATCGTAAAAATAATTCATCGATGTCGATTCAACTGCAAACAAATTTCACGTATTTTCTGATCTTCTTAAATATTTGATCGCGAAATCAGGGGAAAAAGGTCGTGCAACGCGCATGAAAAATCGATCAGACACGCGTAGAATTACGAGTGTTCCGGCATTGGGCGTGGGACGAAAGAAAAGTAACATCGGAGAACACGGACCGAGACACCGTCGAGTTCGCGGCGTTTTTCGTTCGTCGTTCTGCAGCTTTCCCTTTTCTTTCCCCTGAGAAATTTAGCAATAATTATGTCGCTTGACCGTTGCTCCCGCTCTCCCGTTCTATTAGTCGGAATACTAAACGATCGAAGAAATTGCCGCGTTTCTACGTAGTATTTTCGCTTAATTATTTCTCGAATTTTCCAACGACCCGGAATAGCGCCGCATCTGATTCCTGCATGATCACCCTGTCAAACGATCGTTGGAAAAAATTCAGACGACACGCGAGGGATATAGAACCGAGAAAGTGAAAGCTCTCGAAACTTGAATTGAATACGAATTTTCCATATTAATGCATTAACTGTACGTTCGATGGCTGTATGAACTTCGCTTCAGCGAACTTTATTGATAGTTTACGTGTAATATATCGATCGTTTAACGCCCTACCCCTAGGTAGGTTTCGCTCAGGTTACTTTCTCGCCAATCTGTGTATCAACTCTCTAAGAAAAAAAGAAAAAAAAGGGAAAAACAAAAAGAAAAGAATAAAAATGGAACAAACGAAAAAGGAGAAAAGTCGACGCTCTCAGCGTGAATTATAACAAACGGCGTATTGAAACGTTGCGGCGGAGTGAACGTCAAGATATTGGCTACGCGGGCCGTGAAGCTTTCCTTTTGAATAAACGCGGTTCCCTCGCCACGTGAACGTATCGTCAAGGTCCTCTCTCGAACGAGTGCAACGTCACTGGTGATCCATCGTTCATGAACTTGAAAGATGAAATACGCACACACTGCACCGTAAATATCAGCATGCCTGTTTGCTGAACTTACTGGGAAACTTTGACAAATTTCATTTTACTTACTGCCGTTTTATACGGCAAGACACAAATATCATTCACTATCGCCCATAAGTGTCTCGTTACTTTACTTAATTCATAGCAACATTAGTCAAATGTATAATTTCACGTACTAGCAATGTACAGACATATTAACAAGGTACAAAAATTCAGAAATGTATGATCAAATGGCTCAATCAGTTATAAAACTGATTACTCGCTTAAAAATTACGTTGTAATTCAATGTGCGACATTTATGAAATCTTACAAACGTTACTGCTTCAGCTTGCCATAATTATAGAAAACCCATTTTTGCTTGATCGGTAGCTGCGACTAGAGACTGGACAGTTTGAGTCTGCTCTGGATAAACTTTCCAAATCGTTGCTTCGAGTTGATTAAATAATGACACAACTCTAAAATAACACGTCCAATTCGCAGTTCGAAATATCGCCTAGGTTCTAGGTCCGATAGTATACACGTTGGATCCCGTTTCAGAATAGACAATGACGACGTTTCTACTCGTTATCGTATTCCGCGAACGCGTCGCCGAGACAGGCATGAAAATGTGTTGGACTCGACGTGGTCAGACGCGATGACTGCGAAAAATCGACTTTCATATGATAATAAGAGCTCTAATAAAGAACGGACACACGCCTTCAATTACGTGGAACTTTCACGCTGGGTTCCCGTGCTCCAGCGTACACTCGCTCGCTCGCTCTTTTTTTTCTTCTTCGCGGTACGCGAGCGGGAGAAGTTCAAGTACACGCGAGACGTATGCACATACATACATATGTACGTGGGCTCGAGAAACTTTTCAGAATTCGCCGTTGCATACTGAACTCGAACTCGCGTAGCGCTGAGCCTGGCGAGAAATTCATTTCAGAAGTAAATCGTCGTTGCCGTTCCCTTCTGCCGTTAAAGGAAACTGTAAAGTGCGTCGAGGAAAATCGCTGCATTGGAACGAGCTTCGACTCGGGATTAGAAGGTTGAGCGATTTCAGAAAGAAACCGGCCGTAGAAACGCGCCAATAAACAAAATCGCAAACCGATGTTTCTTCCTTTTTCTTCCTTTTCATTGCGCGCACGTTTCTATAGAGCCGGGAAAAATCGCCCCGTGTAACTAGATACGAAAGCGAAGTAAAATTTTAAAACAAGCTACGATTCTATAGGTAGGAGTGAAATTCTGCTTCTTCTTGACATTTTAACATCGAATGGGGAATTTTGCAATAGCCCAGAGTCGCCTTTTCTTTCTCCTCTTCTTCGAGGATATTCATTAAGACGTTAGATTCATTCACTGTGAACTATCATGAAATTCGAAGAAATTATTCTACGATGTTTCTGCGTTGGAAAAACCTCGATCGCGATTTTGGAAAAGAACACAATGTCGTTTGAAGGAAAACTCACGTAATATGCATTTAGCAATATTCGTTTAGTAACAGATTCCGACGGTAATTATGCTCCATTTTCGAAATCCGTGCTTCTGTTTCAGCTGGAAAAAGTTCAGCAGGAGAACGCGAGGGTACAAAGCGGATAACCTGGAAGATGTCTCCACAATGAGACGTGGTTCGTATCGTTAAGCAATACGTAATTACGGATGCTTTAATAATTCGTTGCACGAAATGGTGGACGCGGTCGGCTAATGATACTTCGTTTGAAAAAAGTTGCCAAACAAAAAACAGGACTGTTTTATGCTGCGCGAGTGTAACATCTGGTTCTGTTGCGTCATTGAAAAACGCGTCAGAACTGAGAAAGAACGATACCCGCGGCCGTATTTCAGTTTAATTAGACCCTGACGCACAAATTCACGCGGCGAACGGAATTTACGAATCATCGGGGAAGTGAAAATGAACGATACTTGATTTCCTCGCCGTCACGGCCACGCTTCCGCGGTTAATCACGATAACGGGTTGCCGGCATTGGCGTTAAATCGCGAGGAATCAGTGAAGCGCTTATTATACGAGAACGAACTGGATTTTCATTAATGACATTATCACCAAGACGAAACGAAACGACGTGTAAAATCTCTGGCGAGCGCGTAAACTGTAATGGTCAAAATTAGAATTTCATTGGCATTTCGCAACGATTAATAAAGTCGTCGGCGATCGAACCGATTTTTCTTTAAATGCGTTCACGGTCTGGCAGATAACGTTCACACGAACGAGAAAATATTCCAGAACAGTTAGCCATCCAATCTTTTTACGACATTCGTAACGCGTTCTTCAATAACTTTTTTTTTTCATTCAACTCTAGTTCAAATCGCAATACGCCAAGCAGAGTATGTTATGACGGGCGACCAAGTATCGTATAGGTATAGATACGGTTCGAACGTGAAATGAAATGCATCGATAGGGGAAAATATGAAACAAATTCGAAGTCGATGCAAATCTCGCGTCGTATTTAACCGCGATATGAATCTTTTGACAAGAATCTGAAACGTGTTGCACTTATTAATCGAGATTATAAAAGCACGTGATTTCTAACCTATTGCCTGTTGCAACCGGCTGTGTTCGTTTAATCATTTCGACGTGAATTTAGCGCGGATTCGCATTAATATCGTAAATTACGCGTAATACCCTAGAATCTCGTGCATTATGGGAACGTACGAACGTATTGTCTCGAATGTAGAAATTCGAGTATCCCCGTTTTGCATTCGCTGCCCAGAAATTGCACGTTACAATGTTACCGCTGTTGCAAAACGACGAGATAAAAGCTCGTGGTTAAATATAATAACGTTAATGCCTGCTGCGCATACGCCGCGTGAGCACCCTGTTACCTTTTGTACGTGTTATTATTAGCTAGCTTTGGCGAACGCAATCTAAATTATCGTTTGGTTGATTATTACTTGTTACACTTGTGTATTAGGGTACCGCGAGACCGATGCTTTTACTTTGCTCGCGTGCAAAACAGATGGAAACCACAACCTATCGAAACCCGCGCCACGTAAAATAAATATCCCTAGTCCATAAAAGAGGAGAAATTCAACGAGTAATAAATGTCCCATCGAAGGATAAAATCACAGGATCCGATTATACGTTACTTTCAAATATATAGGAGCATTTCTCTTGGCTACCTTTAGCAAAAAATCAGGCCACAGGTATGAATGTCGATTAATTAAACGTTGGCAGAACGAATGGACGAGAGACACGAATAGAAACTTTATGATGATTTTTCACTGATACGGACGCACAAAGTCAAATTAAGCGAATTGTGCATATGTAAAACATATAAATGAAGTTCAACGGCTGTCTTGTCGAGGAAAAGAAGATGAAAATTGTGTAGATGTCAAGTCTGTTACTCCGATAAAAATCAGTGTCTTCTTTCTCGTACGTAAGACTTCAGGCGTGAAACGAAACTGCAGTTGCTCCAATTCTGTGAGTGTCGCTAATTGCGAATTTTATGTCCCACTGGATAGATGATTCGTGCTTTTCACGCCTTCTTGATTGCGAACAAGAAAGGAAGTAACGAGAAAAGTAACCTTCGCACGACAATCACGCGCGAAATTTGAGCGTTTAAAATGCTAGAACGAAACGCAAGGGGCGTTCTAGAGCGGAATTCTATTTGGTTGGAGCAAACGACATTTATCGCGAGTTATACGTTGAATAAATTTCCGCTGGAATGCAAATGTCTAATCGAATTCCATTTCTGGAATTGCCGCCATTTGGAACGTACGTGACACGTCGCGGATCTAGTTGAAGTCTCGAATACTTGAGGATGTTCCATTGCATCCGGGAAAACTATCACGTCTTTTTACGGACGTTAACTGAGAAGTGACACTGAAAACATCGAAACATAGCAAAAATATTGTATATTGTAAATTGTATATCTGTTGTTTATTTTCCAGTAATCACCTCTCACCGAAAGACGATTATGTTTCTAAAAATCCTGCAATAAAAGCTTCTTCTTCAGTTTCTTCTCTTCTTTTTTCGTTTCAACATAATTCAAAAAGATACACGAAACGTTCCTTTTGACTAAATATACTTTTTTAACAAAATTTCGTCATTTTATATGCCTACTCTGTACTTATTTCTCAAAAATATCCAGCAATGTAAATGAACGTGAAAAATAATCATGAACAAAAATAAAAAACAATCACTCGCTTTTGGTATTGATAAACTGCGAATGAACAAGTTACGCAATTGAAAAAGAAAACGAGACTTATGCATAAATTTCCTTTTCCTCCGTTAAGTGTTATAACAGGTGTTCTATTTTAAAGATTTATACAATTTTGCATATCGTGTATAGTCTCTTTATCTTTACGTGCATGAGTGTCTCATAAATCCGTAGAAATCCACTTACTTCTAAAAAGGTTAAGAACGAACCTAGACTGTAAATATAGCGAGAAATATATAATAGGTACAGTTTGCTTCATCTGAGACATTTTCTTCCGCATGTACGTGAAAGTAAGAACGTTTATTTGAACGTTTAATTAGAGCGAAATGTTTATTGGCGCAATATTTCACGATAGAAAAAAATGATTAACAAGCGGTACCTATCTAGATACTTTTCTGTTTCTTTCAATGATTTTAACGATTTCAATCATTATCTCACTCGCGATCTTCGTATGAAAAAAAAATATTCACTTTCAAAAACAACATTTGCAGAAATTTTTAATTAAAATGGAGGTCGAGATGCAAAGATATTTTCATCGACCACCGAAATCAAGGTTTACAGTCCATTGCATAAAAATATAAGGAAAATTTAATAATAGTAATAACGTACAAAAATATAGAAAATACCTGAAATAAAGTACCGTTTATAGTAATTTACAATTCCAGTTAAATTTCATTTCTTTGCATGGAAACAAATACGAGTTGAAGCACTTGCAGTTTAACGACAAATAAATCATCTAATAACCATCTTAACTGTCTTCATCTGAAGTCGTTGCAGAAAGCCATCAACGCCAGAAGAAAATCAAATAAACGAGTATCTATACTTGCTTTCAACTGTTCCAAGCAAGAAGCAAGCTCTGGCGTGGCTACGTTCGAGAATAATAATGAACCCCGTAATTGCACCAATTATCCAAGCTTGGTAAGTCTAGCCGGGTTAACCGTTGCAAGAAATCGACCAATCGATTTGTTCATTCCGTATACGAACTGAATCATAATGTTCATCGGTTTTTCATTTGTAAATTGTTGTTCATTTAATCCGTACAATAATTTGTATCTTATCAGTGGGCGATTAATTACGCTAGAATTCGAACGAACGAAAATCGAATCTACGTTTCAGCTGTGAATAACTGCAATTGCAATTAGCTTACGTTACCGGTAATAATGCGCGTTTTCCTTCAACACAAAAGAGCATCAATCATCGAGTCAAATTACTCTCGTTGAACATTGTTCATTGTTATTTCCTGAGAGTTTTTTAAACATCGTTTCATCGGTTGTAAAATATAAATACGTATATAAATATTAATACGCTACTTGGGACGTAGAAAGCGGCGATATTTCATTGTGTCAGAAGAAAGGATGTTCGAGAAGGATACATAATACGTACTGGTAATGATACAAAAGGAATCAACAGAAGGTTCGATGTTCGCCCCGATCACGAGTGTAACGTAACTGTCAGAGTAAAGAAAGACAATTAAAAGACAATTGCAAATCCTCATTACCCCAAATTTCTTTCCTTTTAGTTCGAAAATAAATATTATACAACCAAATACTATATTTCGAATATTTTACACAGCTTTGCACGTAACACGTTTGCATCTCCACGATTTTGAATTTCCAACAAATTCACGAAAATTCTATTTTCGATGCTGTAGGTATGCTTAAATTTCGTTGACAAATCTCTCCACAAAATGTTACGAAAGTTAGCCTTAGTGACTGGAGGGTTGACTCCAGGATCCAGCAGAAACGTTCCGGTCGAAAATGCACACCTCTGCACTTTCCAATTAAATCCCGCTTCCTTTTGCACGAAGGATCAACGCGTCGATCGGCGTTGCGTCGCAACGATGCGAAACGACTATCGGATCGTTGCCACGGTTTCATGGAACGGTTCGACGACCAGATATGTCGAGCGTGCAAGCTCCTTGGACTGCGAGAACAAAGGACATCCGTGTACGCAGGATCCGTTTCGCGGTCAGACGTGTGATCGCCACGTTTTGACCAAAGAAAGCAAGGTTTTTTTCGGTGAAAGTTTATTCGAAATGACACACTACGCGGCCTACTTCCCTAGGTATTTACGCAGTCGTGACAACACGAGGCGCCGCCCTTTCCCTTTTTTTTTATAGCGACGATGTTTCGTCGTCGCTATTTGCTTTCCGGTTTATATCCGGTTATACCAATTTCTTGCACGGTCCGTTGGACCGAGATCCTTAATTTCACTCCGTGTATCTACTTTCGCTCCCAATCGCAGTCGAAGGGGCTGCTGCAAGAAAGAATGCAGCTTCAGCAGTAATGAATCAATTTGAAACAGTTTCTGAAACGTGTCGCGAATTATTAAATCGCATCGAAGCGACAGTGAACTCTGAAATGACGGATGCATTGCGAAGTTCCAGAACACTGCAGAATACAATAATACGCAGAACAGCTACGATAGAGGTTCGATTTCGATTTCCAACCCTGACTTTGATTTTGATCCTTTTTTTCGTTGAACGAGTACGATTTAAATAATGGGTCTTCTCCGATAGGCGTTTTATAGACTTCCACGCTGCTAAGTAGATAAGAATTTTCGTTTCTAGAAATTTGAATATTCCAGTCAGGGAATAAAGTGAACGGACGGGATTGAAATTTTTGATTTTTAAACAGGTATTTTATCTGATCAGTTAAGTTTGCCATTGATCGAATTATTTAACAATTTTTTGCCTGATAATCTTTATAGCCACTTATAATTATAGACAAGCTGCAAGACGGATTTATCATGTAAAACATCAAACATTTTTATGTTCAATCTGATAAACATAATTATGAAAAATTACTAGTTTATCTTAACTTCGACAACTCAAATTCTTAAAAGTAACAGCAACTACAAAACGAAAATCATGTTCATTTTACTATCAATTCCGGTAATCACGATCTTGAAAATTTTCACTTCTCAAACTGGAAAACTATACTGATTCTGTACAATCTACTGATAATATCAGTTAACGCTTAACGAGCGGGCTGTGAAGTTATTAAAAGAATAACCTCAAAAGAAAGTTTGTTACACTAAATGTAACATATGAATATTACTAGAATAGATGGTAACGAGACAAAAACCCCTCCTCGCGTAAAAATGAAAAAAGTAATGCAGTTCAATTAAAATATGTGCAAAAATCTCAGGAAGTGAGCACGAGAAAACGTGAATCTACGTCCGTCAAGTATTAAGACAGATGAATCAGCAAAAACTGAAAGAAAGCAATTCGAGTCAGATAACTATAACTATATAGAGAAAAATCCAACGCTAATTGCTTCTAATTATCGAACGCTAAATTCACCGTATACTCCGACTTATAAACTAAAATCTGCCAAGGTTCTCCAACGTTTCCACACCCTACACGTCCTCGTACATTCTGTATTCCCGATACTTCTCGTGTACACAACCTCGAACGGAGCGGCAGGATTTTTCCCCGCTCCGTGAGCAAAAGGTGGGAAACAATCGTAATCTAAATACATATATTTTGCAAATTACGAAGACAAAAGCGATCGAACACGGATGTGTGCTTTGTTTACGTAACGGTGTAACAGTATCCGCAAAGAAGGACTCGTTCTAAGCGATCCTGTGGAGTACGCGCACCGTTCCAGTAAGGACACTGTCACGCGGACTGATCAACGAGCGTTTCGTCACAATCGGCGATGCAAGGTGCGCGATAAATCGTTTCCGTTACGACAAGGACACACAATGGGCAACGTGTTACACGCGGCCGGCGTGCCACCAGCGAAGATAAATTAAAGATCGGAACAAAAGAGGCGAGCCAAGGTGGCTAAGGGAACGATCGAAGGGAACCTGGTTACCGTGGGACGCCTCCGATCGCGCGATCGAACGTGGCGTTCTCGTCGGGCCTTCTGCTTTCTTTCGATGGATTAATTGCTGAAAGCAGCCGATACGAAACCAAATTAACTGACCAGAGGGGAAAGAGATCGGCTCTTTGTTACCTTTCGCGGGGCGAAAGTTCCTCCCGATTGAATTCGCTAACGAATTCAATTTACGATAAACTTATAAACGCCGATTTATTATAAACGTCGGGATACACTGAGAGAAGGGCATGCGTGAGCTATGGTTGTAGAAAGCATTTGTGCGCCAGTAGACCATTACAGTATGTAGAACCTAGTGAAAATAAAACCTACTGTCTAAACACTTATCACGCGTTGAATTTGATGGAACTCTTACGTAATTCTAAATACTCGATACTATGAAAATCTGGAACCTTTACTATATCTATTATAGTATTTATGTTATTATTCAATTGGATCCGAATATATATTAAATTTCGTGTTATCTGATAGAATTCTCATATATACGTACTTCTGCTCAAAAATTTTGGGATATTTTGTTGGAACATTTTATCAATATTCAGTATTTATCGTAGATAATAAAAGTAATAAAATTCTTAATGTATCAATACTTTATGAATCCTGTTTTGTATAAAGTGTTATTTCATTTTCCAATGTTATTCTGAAAATAATACGATGTCACTCTATGATAAGTATTTATTACACAGCAACGAACCTAACTTTGCTTGGCAGCAAACCTAACCTAACCTAAAGAGTTTGCTTCCGTTTCGATTGTTCTTTCATTGAAATTCGTCATTATGTAATCTGATTATTTTCGATTGTTTGTTGCGTCATCGCAATTTTTCGATTCATTTTTGATTGTTGTATTGTTTTTCGTTCTTATTTCAAGAATGATGCTGAAGCGACATGTGTAAGAAGTACCGAAATACTTTTTGCACGAAAATATTCGAGATTTTATGCTGCTGTTTCATAGCTCAAGTTTTTGGCTTCTCGATGCACATCGCACAAAAGTCGACGTCAACATTAGATTTGCTATAGTATTTTATAAAAAGTAGAATGTTCCATAAGACTGTTCAAATACTGGCAGCTACTTTCCAGTAACTTTTTCTAGAATTTTGTTTTAAAAGTTTTACGTAAAAGTCGATCGAAATGCCTTTGCATAAATTTAGAAACTGATACGATTTCTAATCTCATTCTTGCGTCGGTGCTAGAATTTTTACACAGATTTGCAGTTTCATTAAGATAATCTGTAACTTTCCCAAAGACTGTCTTAATTGCTTAGCTTTTTCATTGCTTATTCTCTATCATGCAAATTTGATAAAAACGTATATAAAGTTACAAATTACTCTTAATAATATGAAATTATAAAGCAAAAGTTTGCAACTCGCCAATTCACTAAATTATTGTACAATAATACAATCTAGTTTTCAAATACTTATGTGACAATATATCTCATTATGAAAGTTAATCTATAATATATACAATACCGGCATAAAATTTTTTTCCATTGTATTTCATATTTTTCATAGTTTAATATTTAGCTGTATGTTAATTCTTGCATATTTTCTTTTTCTCACATACATACAACAATGGAAATGATTATTTCCTACATACATTGTACTAAAATAGTTTAGACTAAAAAATCGCTATTGATATTAGAAATGGGAACCGATATTAGAAGGTCATGTATTTCATAGACAGAACATTGTACCCAAACTTTAATCATACATCGACGTATCTAATACTAGACGTTGAAAATCATCCAAAAACCATTCCCTGCTTTCTCCTCATTGAATTTCCTAAATCAAGCATTTTCTGACCCTCGTTTTCGCTCTTATGTTTCTCAAGTGGCACGTATAAATTGTCGTTCACACAAGATCGTGGGCGCGAGTCTCGCGAACAGTGAAAGTTTCCGATCGGTGGCGTTCGGGGCGCAGGGAAATATTTAATACTCTAAGTCGCAAGTACATAGTCGTTCTAAAAAAGAAAAAAAAAGGGGGCAAACCAACGTGTCTGGTCGGGCATACGTTCAACACTCTCGCGTCTCTTTCTATCTATCCTCGTTTTTCTCCGTCTGTCTCTGATAGAGATACTCGAAAATCGTGCGACCGCTCGTGCGAGACGAATTGCAAGTCGGCTTTGGAGAACGTCGAACAGTCGGTGTGCATGCACGTCGACCGAGAATGCGCAACCAGTCGCTGCTGTATCGGTCGTTACATTTTCGCCGGTCACCCGCGATACTAACGGCGTGGTCTCGCAAGGAAAAGGAAACTTGGCTCACCTTTCGATTTCATTGCCTTCGAGCGACTCGACCTCGGATTGTTGACACTCTACGACTCTAGACCGAGACTCATTGCTAGCTATTCAATTAACGAGAGTATTTCGAGAAGTGGTTGAAAGAACAGCGAATGTTTCATGTAAAAATTTTCGTATATTTGTATCTGTATGAAGGAAATTTGAGAATTTATAGGACGCTAATAAGTTTGACTCCCTTTCAATTTCATCGTCTTCGAACGACTCGATTTCGAATCGCTGACATTGCTCAGATCAACAGGTGATAAAGATTCCTTGCTCTGAAATTAATCAATCTGATATTTCTGACTTTCTAGAAATTCGTCGTGGAATTTTAGAAAGGAATTGCAAATGCTCCGTGTAAAAACCGACTAAGTATTTGGCTACACTCTCGTTTTTCAGTATCTCAGATTGTTCGAAAATTAATGGAACGTTTCGCGAATGATAGGTTTAATTCCTCTATTCTTGTAGTAGGAAAGAAAGGTTTGATGACGCATAATGTTACATAGGTTCGTTTCTGATCTGTTTAGCCATGCATTGGAACGATCGAACGGCCGGTAAAAAATTGTGCTGTTAAGCGAGTAGAGATACTTATGCAACTTTGTTGCGCTTGATAGCGGGCCAATCTGATCGAAAGGATTTCCGGGAAATTGAGCGTGATTTGACTATATATATATATATATATATATAAGCTACGCTGACATAATGCAAGTTGCATTTGCGTGTAAAAGACAAGTTGCATTTAAATCTGTCTTTCGTGAAATATTGGAACGAAGAGTAACAGCGTTTGAACAAATTCGAAACTAGTTCTCGTTTCTCCTTTTCTTTCTTTTGAGTAAGTGATTCATTGCTAAAACGTAATCGTGACAAGTTAATGACGTGCAAATTGCGTGCGTCAACATTCAATATCACTCAGATTTTCATCGCGTGAAATACATATTGAATTTCAATTATTCGAATTATTAATAGCGACTTTATATCGTTTCGAATTTGAGCCTAATGATCTCTAATTATTTATCGAACATCGAATAATTCATTCACTAATGATGAATTCATTGTGTCGCTGCATTATTTCACTTATAATTTATTGATAATGCAATTTATATAATTTATTTTAATTCTGCACCTTAACAGTGCGGTTGCTAACAAATCCCAACAATTTACTTAATATTTTCCTCATAACTATTTCTTCTTTCAGTTAGATATTATTTTATGTACATTTTTAAAATTTCAGGTATCTACAACACTAACTGTAAGATGAATAGACTTTCTGAATAGAAAAATGCAGAAACTTAGTTAAACCCAATATTAAATGCAAATGGATACAGTTTCTGTGTGAAATTGGTTCACAGTACATTGAATTTCGATATCGCTCACCTATCACCTCTGATTCATTCAATATTACGTTATCCATCGCTAATGAAATAGCCTGTAGAGTCGCTCGACTACGCAGATTTTTCTTGCACACATGTAGAACGGAACCGCCCGATTCGAGAAGATAAATGAAAAGGTTAGAGCGCGACGAAGGGTGAAAGTGAAGGTTCGCTTCGCAATTAGGCGTTCGCGAATTAGTCGCGTTCGTCGTCAGAAATCAATCGACTCTTATCTGGCGTTACATCGTTCTGTCAATCGCAGTCATGGCAACGATTACAATATCGTTCGCGATCGTGTTCCGTACTTCCTACATCCATTCGATACCGATGAAAATACATCGCTCACGTTCTAATAAATATATCTTCCGTGAATTTTATCCTGTCACAGTTCGAATGCTTGGTAAATTTTGTTTCTCTTGTTCTTTTCGGTCGATAGGAAATGTTACGTCGGGAAAGGTTACAGATCGAAGGATATTCGGCGAGATATGCAGCCTCACGCGCGGTGCGAATTTAAATTCTGGATATCTACGGATAGACGAGTTATCGTGATAAATCATGTGAAACGCGATATTATGTAGATGAAAAGATGTAGGTGAAGATTAGATGGATAGATATTTCGGATAATACACGCAGAACGACGATGATGCACACGTGATACAGATATTTTGTAATTCGTGAGAATGCTCTCGTGGCATGTTGAATCAAGCATATGTAATTATCAGTGGGAGAAAGATATGTATGTTGCACAGTTTCCAGCTATTGATCAGTCATTAACTCTTAGTAAAGATTCCATAAATTTCTATCCTCTGTATACGCACGATTTTTAATTATTCGTACGACTCGTACGGGTACACGAAGGTGTTGCGAATTGACGTGCTTCTGCAAAAAGAAAACATCGAGCAACCGAAAGTTCCGAGGGTTTCACCGATTTCTCACAGATGCGTTGTTATGCATAGAATCCTGGGAAGTCAAAGCGTTCGAGTAATGGCTTTCGTTACACGTTGCATGTGTGCGGACGTTACATTAATCGAGCGCGGTGGGTAGGAGTAACGTAGGTTTTTAACGCGTTCGAGGGAACAAGGGAGACTAATTAAAAACTCATTGAAACCGCGACCCGAGCTACATATTGTCTGGCACAACAACAATGGCGCAAGCGACCTGGATCGTGTTGATTATATACTTCTTTTTTTTTTACGGATTCCTCGAGAAAATTAAACGCGTAGTAGGCGAACTCGTTTTCTCTCTCATTCAGTGGTTTGTGTCACTGATTCTTTCCAAAACGGGGTAACCGCCGATGTGACGTTTATGCAAGTATTGAGGCTCACGAAAGTATCTGAACGATTATTGAGATCAATCTTTATGTGTACATTTTATATAGAATATTTTAAAATTTCTATGTTTGTAGATAATTCTGTAAAAACTGCATTTCAAAATTTTGTTAGCACTGTAGTGAAATATAATTATTATATTATATTGTATTATAATATAGACTATACAGTACAATATATTAGTATAGTACTGTATACGTTAGTATAATATATATGTAAAATACATTATATAATATTATACTACATAATTTACACTATATTATACTATACGCTAGAATTACTAAAGAAACGAAAATGACCAGTTTCTAATTTTTCATCGAAATTTCCTACAAAATTTCAAGTATTCTATGCATATACGACATAGTCTACTCTTTTGTGATTTTTCGAAAAAAAAATATATATATATATTTATAAATGAATGCTTGCGTTCTTTGCCATATAAATCTTTTCCTATTCCTTGCACTTTCATTTCTCCAAGATACAAGCGTCGAGTATTAGGTTCCAGCATTAAGTAACGAATGGTCGTCGAAAAATTCGCAAGACCACGGTAATATCGGCACGATCATTAATTACGATTTCAACCTAAGACGACGGTGAAATACGCTTACGATTCTTGAGACTTATAGAGCGTTTTCGGCCTCGATTTTCGACCGTTTCAGTCGGTTTCGTTCGCCTCGTCGGGACTGCTTACTTAGATGTCAATCAAGAAACGGCCGCCGGCCGTCCTCGGTCGCACGCGGTAAGCGTAATAATCCTTTGCGCGGGTTACTTCGTTCGTTTCCTTTCGTGACCACGATAAATCAGTCATTTTCTCGAATTCCGCGGTGCGGCCTAATGTTGATTGGGTCACGATCCGGCTCTCAAAGGCAGTGGAAACAACCTGGCCACGTCGCGATTGACATACTGTGTGCCTCCACTATGCATCGACACACGCTATCGAATCGTCCATGCGGTTCCTTTAATTGAGCAATTAAACCTTCGAGTTGGACCGTGTTGAATTATAACTACGTACGTTATTGCATTGATCGCCTCAGATGTCAATTTCATTTCGACGTGTGCTCTGCTATTTCGTTACTTAACGCGATCGTTTAAGAAATTATCCAACGTGGAAAAGGAATTTTCTTCAAAACGGAACAAATCTGATAACAATCGCGCGCAATTTCTTTTCTAATTAGCGGCGGTGTTATCGGCCGCTTGTATCAAAGAAATGAAAGTGTTAGATTGTTGCAGATAGAATGTCGAAATTCGTGGAAACGTTTACAACTGTAATGTTCGACTCGATACATTTTGTAGATATTTCGATTAAAATATTCAAACCGACCATTCTGTTTATTATTCAGTTGATCTTCTCTGATCTAAATTTTTCGCACGAATAAGAGGCTCTAGCTTCGTACATAATATAGCTTTTCGGGAAGCAGTATTAATATCACGAAGAATTTTTATTTCGTTAGTTTTAAATTCTCTTAAAAGTCTTTTTGAAAAAAACTTTTAAGCAATATCGGTCACTTTCGAGGAAAGAAAACAACAAATCGAACGACAACTTGATTTATGGCGTTTATAATGCAGAACAACGTGAGTATCAGGTCGTATGGTCGACGAAATGAGCAAACTTTTGCACTCGCGGGAATGCGGTCGAATATTCGACGGTGTGGAGAGGAAGTTGTAAAGTTTTAGTGGCGACTACTTTCTATGATTATCTCTGCAACGTCCGATTAATTGCCAGTTGGGTCGTGCTGATTCTGCGCCGATCACGATGCACGTTTGTTTATTCGACGCGTAGACATCGACGTCAGATCTCGCGTAGGATTTATTCGCGTTCAAGTATGAATTATAACCACCTCGATAATTAACTCGAGCCGTTGTACGAGTTATGTTTAATGAACACCGAAGTCTCCATTTGAAAGTATAGAACACCACCTGTTTCATTTTCACGAAACGTCGTGTCGTAAAAATCGATTCAACGATCGATAATGGGTACACGCGCGATAGTGTGCCGCACAATGAAGCAAACGTAAAAAAGTAATACTTGAAAAATACAAAAGTAAAGGCACGATCTCGATATACTGGTTTGCTAAAAGTATGATATTTAAATATTTGCATAAAACCGGTTGTGAATATATTGCTGCGAATATTTCATACGAAACGTTTCGAAATTTCATTAACGGCGTAATGAAAATTGACTATCGTTGTTATATTAATGAGGTTTGAAACAAGTCTGGAAATATATGAATAGAGGTGTTTCATGTAAGCGCATATTTCATTATAAACGACAATATGAAACAGTCAATTATTCGTCGATGTTCAGTGAATATATGTTTTAAATCAGAATTTATGCTGTATGTTAATTTTTTAGTAAATTAATGTTTCCTTATCTGTCTTGTAATTTCCATATTATACTCAGATTGGTTCCAAATTTGACCAATATGATCAAAGCAGTCCCGGTCTCGTTATATCATTAATCAGATTATATTGGTACATTCTATATACATTTCCAGATTGGTTTCAAATTTTGTCAACATAATCGTGACAGTCATGCTTCATTGTAGTATCAGTGAAATGTCAATATATTTTATATGACACGTAGTCGTGTCTCATTATAATACGAACAAAGTTTTAACGTGTTTTATACAACGTATACATTTTTCGATTGATTTTAAATTTTAGCGATATAATTATGACAGTCGTGTCACATTACAGTGTTAATGAAGTTTCAAAGATATTTTATATAACACGATAATGTCTGTTACGATAAGTGTCTTTACGATAAGTTCCAATACTTTCATAAGCTTTCTGCGTGTATCCATAATGTCGTTCGAACGATCGTAATTGCATCAAGCGCGGTGAAAGCACGTTTCTTCTCTAAACGACACGTTTTGCAAATTACGCAAAGGTCGCTCTATGACAAAAGCGACGTGGTAATGCGAATTTTTTTTTTTTTTTTTGTTTCCTCGCAACTTACCGCGTCGTGATTTAAACATCTCGCTGTGTATACGCTCGCGATAGTCGCGGTTATATAAATATTCATGAAATTTATAGTGCGCCATAAATTTAATGGAAAACTTATGATGCATCGTTACGTCTTACGCCGACTTTTTACGTGTTGGAATGTTTAATGACAAATATTGATTCGGCTAATCCGCAGAACAATCCGCGGAGAAACTTCGTAAAATATTTACTGTACTCTTCGCAAAGAAGCATCATTTCCCTCTTTTCTTTTTTCGTTTATAAAATAACGATCGCGTTGAATAATCGTTTCACGCTATTTAGAAATACCAGCAACGAGCATTGTTTTTTAAAGAAAGTTTCCGCGTGTGACTGCACACGTTATGTGAAAGTGCAAAAAATTGTTTCAGGATGATTTTATAATCGGACCTACGGGACACATCGACGTCGCATCTTAATGGTTAATTAATGACATTTTAAGTGTTATAAATGCACGTACGTATGTATGCATACATACAACAAGTGTGCGTGCTTAGAATTTCAAATTTATGGAAATGAAATTTTATCCGCTAACAAAAATAGTAGATAAGAACGTTGTTTATTTATATATCTAATTTATATTAAAAAAAAAAATTAGCGAAATGTTGACCTATTCATGCAGAAAACCTATTCTCAAACTTATAAATCCCGAATTGATTACTATTTGGTTTCTAGTTAACGCTGAGACTTGGACGCTGATATATATGTAAATTTGATTAAAATTGAAACAATTTTAATGAAAGTAAACAATTTTAATGAAAGTAAACGTTAATGTAACAACAAACCTGTTTTGATGTAAAAGATTATATAAAATATTACATGGAACTTGTATATTTTTAAAAATTGCAAATAAAAGACACCTGGTAATAATCATTTCGACTGATTCATTTTGAGCGTTATTCAGTCTATTCATTTATTATCAGTTATCAATAATTTTATTTATTCTTTTCCATTACGTTTCGAAGTCATGAATTCATTTATCCATTATCTATCACTTATTCCTTACTTCATATCATTATCACTGCGTATTTTTATGTAATTTCATATTTTTATGCATTTTTATACGCTATTAAAAAAATGACACAAGAGAAATTTATTTCTGGTATGATGTTACAAGTATTCTGCTCTCGATATTTTATATGCTTTTGTATTTTTTGCACTTTCGCATTTCTAAATTTCCAATGTATTCCCAATGCATGAAAATCTGCAGCTTATTTATCTACCTATTACGTTTCAGTATGAACGAGTTATAAAACTGAAATACCCAAAAAACATTTTCGCTATTACGTGATGTATTTCATATACTTTTTTGTATATTGTGTGCATTCTTTGCACTTTCGAATTCTTGAATTTCTCACAAAAATGCATAGAAATCTGCAGTCCGCTCGTCTATCAATTACGTTTCGATATCAACGGGACATGAAGTCAGGATATCCCATAAAAATCCGTCGTACGCTACACCGTGGAAGTTACGTTATTGCTAATACGCGACGTATGTACGTTTGTTGCCTTGTAAGGACGCGAAGGATTGCCGTGCGCTTGCATCACGACGCGCACCGATTCGAACCACGGTGAAATCATGCCGAGATGTAATAACGATTCGCCTATGTGCGTGCATAAGCACACACCCCGAGCATCGTGGGTGACGTTCCGAATGAGAATTTTCACATGACACGGTATAAAATCGGGCTCGTACGAAGCGATTGCGATAGGCCAGATTACGATCTATGCCTCGTATGGAAATTAAGAGAAATATTGAGCAGCGACGGGTGTCGAAACGGGGAAACGAAATTGGATATCAAGATGAATGGGAGGCGGAAGTGAGGTTCGACTGCGACTGTCGAAGCCAGATAAGTTTAATTGCTAAACACGAAATAATAGAAAGTGACGTTAATGGGCGAAGTGCAGATGGCTGTTGATTAGCTGCAGCTTACTTTTCGAAAGTGAGAACATAAGTAGATGAAGCTGTTATCGATCTCGCGCCGGCGCACCCTCTTACATTTTATTGCAGACCTCGCATTGGTGTACCTAACGTGTTAATAATAAGAGAAAGTATTCTGCTCCATACGTTTTCGTACGCCTGTAATAAATATGTACGATCGACGTCTGGAATGATTTCATTTAGAAAATTAAAGATCGTTGGCGATTCTTGAATTATGTACGTGCTGAAATTGCTTCGCGTCCAACGTCTCTTATCGAAATTCGTTGCCTACCTTCTGAGCCTCTCGCGAGTTTCTTGCGAACTCGAACTTGAACTTTAATCAAATCAATTGTATGGAATAATCCTTTTATAAATATTTTCATCATTCTCACGAAGTAAAGCAACAGCAATAAATCGGTGTATACGACAATTTCACCGACGTTTAAACGTATTCGAACGACAGTGTTCACTCTTTTCACTTCGAAACGATATTGTGCAATTAATTAAAACTCGCTGAAATAGATATATATATACATATATACACGTGTATCAATATTATGAGTTCTATGAGTTTTATGACTTTACACCGTGTATTTATTAAACGCTTTTTAACTCGCAACATTTCACAATCTAATCTTCATACGAACATCACGAAGATTACACGTCACGTTCTGCTAACCATTCGGCAAGATAAATTAATTAATCCGGAAAGGAACTGTAATGGACTGAAGAACGAACAAATTTCTTCTCTTTGGTCGTACCTATCCGCCGTACGCAATATATGCGTCCAATTAAATCACCGATGCGTAACTATACGTGTACAGAAGAACAACTACATATTTTTCATCTGTCGTAAATTCTGCCCACGGCGGGAACAATTCGATCATCGCGTTCGGTGATCGAGTTCACGTATTATACATGTATATTCGTAAATACCAATTAAAGGTCGAAACAATCGCGTGTAAGCGAGCACTTTCATCTCAGCCCAAAATTTCAGCCCCCACTCGAGTGTGATTAACGCGATGCTCGAACGCACCGAGTGCATAACTCCTGCATTCGGTATGTACTTCGTTTTCGCTACGATTGCCCGAACCAGTCTTGCACACGTGCTTATTATTTGTGTTACAAATTGCATCGTTACCGAAACATGTAATGTAATGTAACGTAATCGGCAATAAGCACCGATTAATCAATAACGCAGCGTGTAACGTTTCTATTTTCACGTGAAACGAGTTATACTCGTTTTCATTGATAACGGGTAATTAATGATGTCAATCACTGAGATTTTCGCTCTTTCTTTGCCGTGCGAATTACAAGCAGATATCACGTCTACGTTTCAAGTTTTGTATAATTTTGTAATTAGTCAGGATGCTCTCAACTTCTTTTCGCATAATTGTATAATTTATTGATTCGCACGAGACACACGAGCTTCGTACTTGCACGTTTTCATGAAATATTGGTTTAACACGAAATTACAATTAACGCTTTAACTTTTATATTTCATGGAATGCAAACTTTCTAAAATATATAGAATTCACGATTCGCGTGCTTCATAAGGTTGCAAAATTCACCGATGCATCAAAGTGAACGTCGCAGACGAATCTGCTCGCGATTAAAAATGAAAATGCATTCGAGAAAGTGGTAGGTCGTCAAAACGCCATTTCGAAAACCAAAGTGAAACGAAAGAACAATATTTTATTATTGTTATTTTCCATCCTAACCTCCGTCGTGTAAATTATGGCGGAAGATTACCGGCAAACGTATTTTCACGCTGTTCGCAGGTCAGAGATTTATGGATTTTGATAAAATTACGAAGAATTACTCCGCCGTTGAAAACAATAGCCATCGAACGAATAATCGCAACGTGAGACCTAACGCAGTCGTAAATTAGCCAGCGAGAATTTTAGTGGAATCCAGCGAGTGGAAGTAGAACAGAACTGTTTGTGAACTCTTTTGTTTATTTATATTCTTTTCCCCGTTATTAATTAACATTAATGAATATCGCGTGAAACCTGTGAAAATAACGTTTACCCTGATTTAACACGTACGAGGGCTCGAGAATCTGATAGACAGAGAAAGAACGAAAAAGTATTGGCTTCTTCTGAATCGCAGAGTGTTTCGACTGATCGAAGCCGGAGAATGTTTTGTATCGCATGGTGTTGTATCGACTTTGTTACGCCAATTGAACACGGTTTCGCGGAACGACAACTTTTCCAGCTTGACAGTGTTTCGTAATGTGCCTCTCATTGACGATACATGTTATTTACCAGTGACTTGTTATTCATCGAATGTGGAAAGAATTTTTGCCGAAGCGACGTTCGAACCACGTGTAACGAGTAACGTGGCGACAGGTGTGCAATTAAAATATCTCGAAATATTTCACCGTGCTTCGACATTATTGTTAAAACAGTATTTCCTCGATCTCGTATCCGAGAATTGGACACGCGGGGATGGTGGTTAATTAGGCGAACGTAGCAGCAAGTAATTGGGGAAAATGAAATTGTTGAGTATAGAGAAACGAGTAATGAGTCACGGGATCCGATGGATTTAATAAGAAAATTATCGAATCATTCGGGGGAATGGCAGACCGAAATGCGCAAAACATGACAGACGAGGGAAAATAATTGCAAAATGTTTTATGAACCGAGCAGGATTTCATTGAAAATTGATATCTGTTATGCAATGATCTGATAAGTGCCGCGGTAGTATACTATTCCGCGTAAATATACTTTCTTCTCAATTGCGCTCATAAAAAGAATTTGCATAATAAGCAAAAAGAAAATTTAAAAATTAAACAATCAAACACTTCGATCACTCGAATCAACACCTCGACTTACAATAGTAAAAATAAAAATGCAATGAATGTACGCACGGAGAGCTGTAAGTGAGTTATCAGTGAAACAATGAAACACTTACCAAAAAACTTCCTTTGTTCATGTGGTCGTTTCTCTTAGCCGGAAGGCAGGAGCATTTCGAGGGAAGTTAATTTTTCAGGAAAAGCGCTGAAAGGCAGCAGGGCGTGATTCATTTATACGAGACTCGCATTCTTCTTACAACGTGTACCAGCCCCAATTAACGGCGGTTCGTTGCCCAATTGCCTGACACGTTGTCGAAAGTTTTCGTCGGAGCGCGTTGGCGAGCATCTCGCAAATCACGTGCATGAAACTGTTAAACAGAGAAAGAATTGGACGATCGTTATTAAGGAACATTTATTTGAAGAAGGCGAAATGTAAACGACAGACAGATCGGTGTTTGCTAATTTAACAAAAAAGAAAAAGAAAATGAAGCTAAATAAACGCGTTAATCGTTACGTTTTGGTTTAATTTCAAGGTAATTTCGAACTTGTATAACAAGTATTATAACCTATTACACCGTAGGTGCTTACACGCGAGATTCGTGCGTTTTGTAGACAAGACGTGACGCAACTGATTGACTTTCATGGAACGCGCTACCAGAAATCTATATTACGGTATCGATCGCCAATTTAACGGTTCGGTGTTCAGATATTTCAGTGTTTAAAAGAAATGGTAATTAAACGACCATTAAATTCCTATGGATATTTTCTTGCAAGAAAAATATTAAATATAAAAAAATGCAATACATGTGTATACTATAATGGTACGTGTTCGTATGAAATATACAATAACGTGCATTAAATAATTGTTATAAGACAGAATTTAACTAGCAAAGTTGCAAGCAAAAGAAAGAAAAAAAAAGAAAAAGTTGTAAAAAAGGCAGTCGTGCACAACTTTCCGTCATTTTATGTATCTGTTCAGATCGGTAACCTAGACATTATTGCGACAGATCGCCTGAAATGTCAGCATAGTTAAACAGTTGACTAGTGATAAAAAAATAGCTTTCGATATCCGTGCATGCATCGATGCGTGTTAAACTTTCAGCGAGCGATTTTTTAATTAAACCGGCCTCCGTCTTTAGATGAACAAGTTTGCTTTTGCTTGTTTACCACCCTACATGCAGATTACTTGGAAAACGAAAGCATCAAGTAACGTGTTTTCTTATAAAATTCTTGGCGACCCTCGAATTATTTCATTCCTCGACGATGGAAGAAAATCGAAAAACGATGTATTATTCAACGATGCATTTCTCTTTATCACGTATTTTACGTTCGATCCTTACGTAAACGCTTTTGTTAAGTGCAAAAATGGAAAACCACGGAGAAATTTCTCTATCTAGTTTCACCTTTAACTTGCGATAAATTCAATCTTTATAATGCAAAAAGTTATAAGAAAAGAATGAATTAACAATTATAGATATATAGACTATTGTGATTTTCTTGACTTAAATATTATTTGAAATATTTAAACGAATTAGACGAATAACAGGTAGAAATCAAAGAATCATTTAAGTCACTCAGAAGCCATACTGATCAATTCCATAAATTATAAATTAAAACGTAGATATGAAAGAATAACAATTGCAAAAATTTTCCGCAACAATACGCAATAATTCGTGCTATCTCCTTGTGATAAATAAACTTATGGACGTACATTTCTTTTCTGAGACACTGAATATTAATTATATACTAGGAACCTTATTAATAACGTTACTCAACAACTTAGTAAGCTTAGTTTAGCTTACAATTAGCTTATTGATAACTTTATAAAATGCAAAGTAGATCAATATGTTTTCCGAGAAGCTTATTTATGAAGAAATCTAACAATTCCGAGATTCGTTAACGATAGAAAAATATTGTAATATTTACCTCATGTATAATTGATGAGAGATTCTAATTCAAAAGCAGAATTTCTAGATTTGAAAGATTCTAAACAAAATAATCCGTAAAATAGAAATTTTAAGACGTAGAATAGAAATTTTAAGACGGAATTTCACATTATTAGAGAACAGATTTCAACAAGCTTCAGTCTTCAATATTAACGCGTTCGTCGCCGTCTCGAGTCAAACTGAGCATACACATAATAGACGTACAAACTGTGGCCTCGTCGAATTGTTTATCTTCAATACGGCTGCTCACGAGCGTAAGGAACGCGGGCTTAACGAAAGAAAAGTTTATGTTGAATGAAATGTACGCTAAAGTCCGACACAATTTTGCTTCGGACATGACTGTCTGCTGTTCCGTCGCCGATTCAAATGGATTTCTGACGTAACGATCCCGTCGTTATGAAATATTCCGACTTATTATTCGGTTATTATTAGCGACCTGTGCTCTCCCGTCGGCGGAAGAGATCAAAACCTGCGAGAGTGAACCAGGAATTTTTATAGGCTGTTGACGTGCGCGATCTTTCCGCAAACGTGAGACGAATGAATTCGTAAATTCAGTCTCGTTGCCCTCGTGAATTCGTATCGACTTCGATTGTATTTACGTCGGTCGGAAATATTTGTCGATCGCGATTGATTTCCCACGGGATTGCGGGCCGATCGAAGTGAAGAAAGAAACGCGGATCTAAGGAAAGTGACGTAAGAAGTAATAGCCGCTGCACGAAATTTTCGTTCGCACGTTTCTGATCGTATCGTGTGTGCACCGCCCTAGTTACCTTTGGGGATAATGAGAAAATGTTGGGATTTTGTCTTTAAACAAATTCGTTGCTACAAATTGTGAAAGAATTTTGTTTCCAACTTCTTTCGCCACTTCCTTATTTATCATTCCTTCGTAATAACTGTAACGTTTTTCTTTTACTCTTCAAAGTTTCGAATCACTACTCCAGCAACTAATTAAATTTCTTGCCGATTTTATTCAAAATTGAGTCTAGAAATGTCGATAATAATCGCCTATATTATATCATATTTTCTAAGATAATACAATTATAAACTTTTCTTTTTTTTTTTTAAGTTTTCTGCTGGAGCAGATAATGAGTTCAGTTTCTAACTGATAATGCTAGTGATAGTTGTAGTGTCTGTTATTAATTCAAAATTAATGCCAGAAATATCAACAATTGTTATCTTTAGTTGAATGTGTTCTTAATTAAAGAATTTTTAAAGATGCATGTTTTACAAATTCCACGAAAATACACAGTATAATATCAATTCTTCTGATCAATAGCGTATGTCGCCATTAACACTGCCCTGTGACATATCCTCGTTAATCAATGTTATTAATCACCAATTACAAGATGCATGGAAGCAATGTTCGATCGAGCGTAACGATTAAATCTTCTACTGGAAAGCGTTCCACGTTGTATCTATGCTTACAATTGCGTCAAATCCCTCTTACTCACAGATGTCAAAGACTTTGCAGTAGCTCGATTATTAGACCATAACTAGGCCTTTCCATATTTTAATAATCGAAATTCTAGTAATTTTTCTATTTGGAAAATAATAATTTACCTAATGAATCATCGCTGATTTTACGTTTTCAAAGATGAAATAACCTTCAATCGGAAGAATAAATTCTTCAATCGCGTACTTTAACTTTATTAATGCGATAACGAGACCGAGCGACGTGAACGGTTCGTTAATTCGACAGCTTTACGATGCTGAAAACTATATACAACCGTTGCAATAGTGTTGCGTGATGTTTCGAAGATATATGTACATACGTGTTTCCGTATTCAAGTATATACTCGAACGAGGACTAGATTTAACGTGAAAAGTCACGTAACCGATACAAAAAGTGTATTGCCCGCTTGATTCTATTCTGTTCTTTACGATACAAGCCGGTGATCAGTTAACATTGCACAATCTGTCTAATTACAATTACCATTTTGCGCCATTTAATCGTCTTAATTGTAGGCGAGTTCCTGTTGCCAATGATAATTCAACGAAGGCGTAATACGTATCACTTGCCATTTCGCGTGCACGTGATTGATTTCATTCTTCCGTTATTAACATAATAAACAGCCATAAAGAAATTATCTCCCTCGCGTATTCTTTCGTACAGAAAATTTTATATAGAATCTTGATCATAAAGTAATTTGTATTTCTTTTTATTAGTTAATGTTAGTTAAGAGCAAATTAGTCTACTAGTTTAGCACAAAATGTGTAATATTTATTAATAAGTATAGAATTTTCAACTAATTTCTAACTGCGGATTATTTCGCGTTTAATATTGAATCGATACTGATTGCAATATATTGAAAAATCATATAACGTCATAGTCACGTTATAGAATAACATCAGTGACTGTTGCAGTATTAAAAAGCGATTAAGGCAACTGTATTTGATACGTACGCTTAATAACTTTCAAAAAGATCGTAGAACTTGATTAATCCAATTCAATCAATGCGATTTTGTTCTAATTGTAGAAATGTATCACCTGCCCTTGGCTATGAATGAATCGAGCTACGAGAGACTGCGGACAACCTATATTACAAAAGTCAAAGTAACGGGTTAGATCATTCGTCTATTATCTCAGCTATGAATGTAAGATCGACCATTGTTACCTGGGGTCATATAGTTCACGAACGGTAAATTTGTCATACTAAAGGCACGACAACTCTTAATCGTGCTCTAGTGTTAACAAAATGTCGCGTGATGATGCATGAACAATGATAGTGTAGTCTTTATAAATCGAATCATAATCAAATCGACCAGTGATCGTGACCTAGTACTGTTTAGTCTATTGTCTCTGTTGAGAAATCCAAAATAATCCAGCGGGTTGTGTAATAGAACTCCATTTATTTAAACTTGTCATCGATTTAAACAACTCGTATCATTTATTTCTGAATATATAAAATTTCATAAAAATCCATAGCTTATGAATCTGAAATATTAAAGAAGTATATTTCTAAACAAATTTGAAACATTCACATCTAACAATAACGTGTAAACCTTAGAGCTGATACAAGCGAGTGATTTTTCAACAAAGAAGAATATGTATATAATAATTTAAGAATAATATAACCTATTATATTACTATCATACCACTTACATCTTTCTAATTGTCTGTGACCATACAGCTCGTCTGTGATGCCGACAACGATTGTAGCATATCTCGTCTGTCTGTACCTCATCTGTGACGTCAGTAAAATAATAACCTACATATATCGATCTATCAATACATAATTGTCAAGCTGGGAAAAGGCAAGATATTTCTTACTCCACTAATAAAATTTCGAGTGAATATAAATATTATATCCAAATTATTATCAAAGTTGTCAGAAACGACAGAGAAAAAACATTTTTCTTACAATGAAATAGTTAAATTGAACGATAGTGAAACTGAAACGATAGTTTCAAACAATACTTGTAACGAAAAAATTTTATCAGACACAATGGAAATTAATTTGAAGAGTAAAATCACATTTAGTTTTGAAGAAGCATTACTTCATTACGTTATATTCGTGAGTTACTACATAATTTATATTAATTAAATTGATAAGACTTACGTGCGTTTGATTTTGGCCAGAGTTTTTTACTTTTTGTTCCGAGCTAACCTTCCTGTGAAACGCGCGAGAACTGGGTTCCGGTTGCAGACTGCAGCGCCAACGGCGAAACACGCAATACACTTCCTACGATTCTCGAACGTAATCGATATTCCTTGCGATCGATTTTTAAACGGGCAACATGGCGGAAAGACACCTCATCTGTAAAAGAAGCATCACGCAGAAGTTCTCAGATAAAAACTTAAATCAGTTGTTGTTAGATTTGTGTTTGTGTTGTGTTTTTCTTTTATTTTATAATAAATCTGTACAATTAATGTGTTTAATATATGTTAAGTTCTGGAGGATAACAATACAAGTTTTATTACGCACAAATAGATATACATACGTATTTTATTATATGTTCTTATACTTCCGTTACAACATTTTCTATTCATTTGTTGATTGGTTAACTTCATATTGTATAATTTTCAACACTTCCAATAGTAAATCCAACAATAGTTTATTAATAATGTACATATTTAATAATTAAAATAATAATTTCACTGCCTGATATAATATATAATATTTTTCATTTCTCAGATAAAGTAAGGTCTAGAAGGCCTTGAAGCTGGAAACTCGAAGTTCAAAACAACACACTTACGTGTGTGTGTGTGTGTGTGTGTGTAAGGCTGCTTATTCTGCGTAATAAACATTTTCGAGACTCGTCGCAAGAAATCAACACAATGTTTATGTTCGTCTTATAGCTGACTCGTTCAAGATCACCCCATCCCCTCCTATTTTCACAAATGCGTGACGAGACGTGTCGCGGAGAGTCATTCGGCTGCCGGATTTCGTGATAATGACACGTGTAACGTTGCATTAGATTCGTAACGTTTCTAACCTATCGGTCCCTTCTTCGACACTCCTATTTCCACTTATACCTCATTAATAGTATCATTTAATTAATACGCGTGTATTTAACGGTTCATAAGCATTACGATAATAAAATCGTATAGTGTTTTCTGGGTCGACTTTTCCTCAATCGTCGATTTCACTTGTACTGTTACCGGTACGGTCTCGTATGCTTTTTTAATAGAATTTGAAGTTGATTATCGTTTCATTTTCACACATTTTCCTCCATTTGATATATTTGTGCTAACTTTTGGTTTCTTTTTGTGTAGGTTCCTGATTACAAAGACAGTATTGGACACATGGACAGCATAATTATTAATGAAAAATCTGAAGAATTTTCACGAATATTTAATAATATGTTATTCATTTTGAATAACATTTGATATACAATTTATATATATTTGAGACACAGTTCACAATACGTAATTTCATAATTGTTTGGATACAAAAATAAAAATAGAAAATATTTAATTAATTAGTATTTTATTTCGAATATAGAAGTCGTAGTAGACTTCTTAACTTCGCTTACTTAGGCTTTTAATTTCTAGAAAAATAGCAGTATTTTCTAAATGAACGCATCCTTTAACCTTGTCCTATTAATTAACTTCATTTTCAGAAAATTTTTGTGACCGCGCGCAATGCGGTCAGTAGAGTCAGTGTTTGTTGCGAAATATTTTAATATTCTTCTGAGCAAAGCAGCTCTTATTAAATTAGATTATTAATTCATTTAAATTATAATTCGCGGAGTTAGAGTCAGTGAGTCCATCGATTGTGTACTTAAACACACGCGTTGATAGTCTTTTATTTTTCTTTTTTTGTATTTCTTCTTGTTCACTATTCGTTTTCGGTATTAGAGTCAGTGCTCAAGAGGATAAGGCCTCTCCAGGAGATCAAGATTGTAAGTAGTTTTATATATTGTATCTCAATTTATTCAAATCTTCAAATTTAATAACAAAGTATAATGATTGACTTTTGTTACAGACGCTTCACGCATCAATTTTTCTGCATTTTTGGGGGAAAATCCAATGATGGCTCTGAAGCCAAGAATGTAAGAACTATTCATTATCTCCAACTTGAGATTTTGCTTTGGTTTTAAATATAAATTCTAATGTTCAATGTTTTGTTACAGATCTACAGTCTCTACTTCCCCTAATCCTCCAAGAATCTCATGATGATTCAAAAACTGAAAATGTAAGTACTTTAGCATGTTGTCCTTTAATATAATTTAAATAGAATTTAATTCTATTCTTTATAGTTCTGTTTGTATTGAAGTCGAACGTAAAATTATAATTATAAAATAAAAATATTTTAAATTATCAGTCCCAGTTTTTATTATTATTAAAATTTAAATTTTCACAAATAACATTGTGTCTTTAAAAACAAAATGTTTTATGTTTTTCAAGAAATACGGCATTCTACTATGGGATTCTCAGTGGTGTCAACTTGATGAGGGTCTTCGCAGTAACTTTCCCTACTCCAGCATCGATGTTCTTCGCATCTATCGCGTGAGTCGCATGCATTTATGTTCCTCCGGTCACTCAACCATGCCGTAGGTCAAAAGGACCGAATCGGCACGGGTGACTGGTTCTATACGTAGAATTTTTGATGAGCATAGTGACCGCGGGTATTTCTCATACCCGTGAGTAGTAACATCTTCTTCAAGTTTTTTTTTATGTATTAGATCAGGACAGAACTTCCTGCACATCGCGATTTAACAATTAATGAAATTATATAGACATTTATAGTATAATAATTACTTGTATCAAAATCAAAATATATTCAATATAAATGTTTGCAAAAATAGAAAATATATATAAGTATCCACATGAATGGATAAATTACAAATAGTTAAAAATAATTATTATTGAAATGATTTCGTTTGAACATTTCATATTAGAGAAGACGGATACCCTCCGACTTCGTTGCTATGAAAGATATAGTTGTTACTTATTGATACTGGTAATATATTTTGTTCTAATAATTAATAATTAATAATTGTTCTAACAATTAACAATTTTCAACTTTATCTTCTCTTTTATCATTTTTTAAAATGATTTAATTAATTAAGTTTTGTAATTATGAACTTCAATACAATCTGAATTATAATAGATTAGAATTCTTTCCGTAGAAAAATGTATAAGATTTTATGTGCAGGAAGACACTTCGCGATAGGCAGATTTTTTTAATCAAAGCAATAAATTTAAGCACTGCTTTCGCATTTTAGAACATGAGCTTTGATGAAGAAGTCGGCTGAGATTATTTCTATTAATATTTAGTTTAGAGTCAACTGTTTGATTTTGATCGAGTCAATTGTTATCTTTTTTAATAAATTCAAGTCTTTATTCTCTTGAAATTTCAATAATTTCTGAAGTAGAATCATTAGATTTTGAAATAAAAAATGCAATAGTCCGTTTAGATAAAAGTTATATAAACTAATTTTTCAGTTCAGGATTTAACCCTTTCCGTGTTCATTGTCAAGATCTCACTCACGTGCCCAGGTGCTACTTGGGTGGGTAAAAGACATTGAGCACGATGACAATAGTTTGTAATTTTATAAAAAATTTCACAGCGACTGGCAATGTGTTAGCATATCGTGCACGACGTATTTTCCACATGTGTGTGTGTGTGTGGTTAGGATGTGGAATTGCGTCGTTTCTATTGTTCCATTCATTACAAGTTGTAATATTTAAAATATTTATGCACTAATTTAAAGAATTACGAGTTTATTATCACAATACTTGTGATTAAATACACTTTAATTACATTATTATTATAACTATCAATTATAGTAATGATTCCAAGTCAACTTGCACATGTAGTTTCTATAAAAATTATATATATTTTTCCTCAGTTATTAATATTTCATATATATGGCTGTAAACATGTTTTAGTTACGTTTTACGCAATGATTGCTAGCCATTGTCAGTCGATTTCAGGAAAATGGTACGTAAATTTGAGTGTGAAAGTTGTGTGTCAAGCTCGGGTGTCGGAGGCATCCCGGGATGTCCTTCCTAGTTTAGGTCTGCGCCCGAGTAGTATGTGTGAGAACCGTGGAGTGAATGTGTTGGTGTGCCTGTTTTGCCATTTTTTAAATATAGGGCCACTGGTTAGGATAGATAGTTTACTTTCTGGTATGCCTGTGTTTAATTATAAGTAGGTAGGGCCGGGCAGGTTGGCACAGTCTCTAGTCGCGTGTCCCCTTTCGTGTGTCCAACCTGTTTCAGGAAATTTAATTTGAAAAATCGACAGTGAAGTTAGTACAAATGGAGCATGCCAGTTGTTTCTGGCTTTACTCTTCGATTTTTCGAATTTAGTATCGCGGTCGCGGTCGCGGATAGGTCGCGAGTAGGTCCCGAAACGAACGTTTTTGTAGGTATTGCTCGAGCATGCACGTGCGAACGGACAACGATCACTATGATCGATGGTCGTCCATGTGTATTGGGATCAGCTTCCGCGATTTATCTTTTTACTTCACCTTTATAAATTATGTTTTGGTTTGCGATTAGAAAGACTCGAGCTAGATGTAAGTTTCAGCGGGCATTGCACTCGAAGAAAGAAGTGGCTAAAAGCCGAAGAGGCCCGGCAAACTGCCACGAAGAGGGTCACAACAAATGGCTTCTTATCCTCTGGATCATTTAAATGATTCGAGAGCATGGGAAGTCATTCCTGTTACTACTTTGTCACTATGCTCTTTTAGTATTTGTAGTTGCATTTTTTTTCCTTCTTCATCATCGTTCATCTTCGTTTTGGGCAAATCGCGATTTTTCTTGTCAGTGTTGTAGAGATATCGGATTGATACCTTATTCATTAGTGTAGCGAGAAAGTGATTACGGTTTAAATTAGAGTTGCGAATGATAGTCGTGATTGCTTTAGAGTTACGAGTTATGATACCGCGATTGTCTTTTGCAATTTTGATTATGAATTTAAAGTTGTCCTAGAGTTTTATATAGTAAAATTTGTCTTGCTTTCTATTGTTTCGAACCAGATTATAGAGTCGTTGCTTTTTAATTATTTTTAGAGTGTTAGAATATTTGAAGTAGCTTTTGTATTCTCGATAATAATTTTTATTGAACTTGCTTTTAGAATTAGTGTTGCGACATTATTTCATCGCGATTTCCACTTTAGCTCTTAGTGTTGCGATATTGTCCCATCGCGGTTTTCAATTACATTTCCTCTTAGTGTTACGATAATGAATGATCGCGTTTCTTGAAGTAGCGTTGCGTTTACAAAGTGCCCAAATTCTTCCACTGAATGGAAGGCTTTTTCTGTTCCTGGATCACCTGATGCAGCTATAAGAGCTGTACGAAGGTGGTCATTCATCAGCAACCTCCAGCATGGTTGAACTGGACGCGTCGCAATTAGTGTTGCGCATTTCTAAACAAGAGTGCATAGTTTAATAGCGTTGCGCACTTAGTTTCGGGAATTTTAAATATGAAGGAGCACTCTTCGCGTTTGATTTGAAAAATTTCCTATTTCACAATTAGTGTTGCGAAACAAGACACGGTTTGATGTCTGGTAATGTAGATAATTGTGCAGTAACCCTTCTGATTATTGAGTAAGAATTGTTTTTAGTAGCCCTTATGGCTACTGTACCGCGGTATTTTTTCTAATGGCCCTTCTGGCTATTGTATTACGATTTTTTGTCAGTAGCCCTTCTGACTACTGTTTTAGATTTTCTGTATCAGTGGCCCTTCTGGTTACTGCGTTAGGCTTTCTTTTTCAGCACCCATTATTACTGCGTTTGTTACTGAAAATACTGCTATAAAATATATATTCTTCTTTATTAGCTATAACTTTGTTTTGAAATGCAGAATTTTATTACAAATTAATTTAATAAAATATAATTCTGAAATAATATGTTGAGAAAAATCTGATTTTTTCAGGTCTTTTCATTTTGTCTATTTATTTGAATTATTATTTTTTTTTTTTTTTTTTTGCTAAAAAGTTGCAGATTTTTTACTTCCATTTAAATTATACTGTTTTGCTAAAAAATCACGGAGCGACCACTACGTCGATAATTCGGAGCATGGAACATGAAATCCCATGAGATTCAATGTCTACTGATATATATATTCGTCTGTATAGAAAGTTTCCAACAACTTCTCACGCATACAGACGTCAGAAGAACGAATTTACTTTGTTTCTCCACGCACCGTACAGGAACGTATTTTTTACCATACCGACAATAAAACCCGTACGTTGAACCTGCACAAGCAGAGAAAACCACTACACGAAGGAAGCGTTTTTTTCACGCGTATACTTACGTACATGCAGTAGAGTATCACTTTTGTTAGTGCGTGGGAGAAGCGACCAGTCTAGTCGCCTAGAAGCTGGAATGCAAAATTGAAAGCAGAACGTCTTGCGCTTCGATTAAACGGTCGTTCTTTTATCTATTTTTTGTTTCAAATAGATGGTAGTTGTAACATCGTCTGGTATGGTATAATTAGTACCGTAAAGTCGAGAAAGCGGTAAAACGTCGCTCGATAAACGTACGATTCCTGAACTGCAACAAACGATTGAATCACGTGTGCGTTTCGCTACAACAGGAGCCATCGGGGACCACAGTCATCGATCTGCTTCGATTTCCGGTCTTCGACGCACGCGACTCGTTAGGTACAATACCGAGGCAATAAAACGTTAATTAGACTTATCTAACGCTCGTTCGCTCGGCTTTTCCTCGTCGACGATCTGGTTCAAGGAGGTCTTACCCTTTTTCGGAAAACGGAGCTGCGTGCAAATGAACTACAATTTTCTACAGTTCCCTACAATTAATCAAGAAAATAACACACGCGATCGCGGTTGCTTTCGATCGCGAGCTTGAAATGTATCGAGCAGGAAGTGTATTAGAGTTCAAGGAAAAAGGAAAATCCGAAGAAATCGAAGTCTAGTGTGCAAATTGGTAATTAGCTTAGACCTGCATAAATTGGTGGAGTATTGGACTTTGAAATCTAGAAAGTTTCCTCTCGGTTGTAGCGTGGTATTAATTCTCGGTGTATTACATTGTCTCTATTAGAATTATTATTTTTTCTTATAGATGATGTATATACGTTTTTTTCAAAAATATAAAAATACTGTGAAACATGGTTATTTCTAACGTTACGAATAGGTTCGTCAAATCTAAGATATATGCTCTGATTAATCAACTTACGCGAGTTCAAGCGAGTCGAATTCAGACTACATTACTAACATAAATCTGTTCACTTGAAATAATGTTTCAAGTTTTCATACTTGTTCTCTATTCAAATCGCTGGAACTTGAGTAACTTGGTTAATTCGAACTAGATTTGTTCTCACTTTGAAAACAAGAAACAATAAATCGAATCGAATTTAGACAAGTTCAAATTGTATAAGTACATTCAAATGTAATCGATCTTTGACCAACAATAAGTAACTTTGAACTTTTACAATTGAAGTAGAAGATTATTTCATAATATTTGTAACATTGAATTCGAACTCGAACGAGAACAAAACTCGAGTGAAAAAATATAGAGGAGAGTATTTCTGTCGTCTTGCGATCGAAGATCGATTACGAGAGGAAAGAATCCACGTACACTGATCAAGAATGCGTATCAATTTAAAAGTGTTTAAATCGACATACCGGAAATGGTGGTTACAAGTTTTTCATTTCCTCGGAAGACGTAACCAGGCAGGAACATTCATCCGGTTGCGCTACATTCGATCGAGAATCTGGTCTCGTTATTCTGCAATCGTTGCCTCATTACGTCACTCGTCTGTGCACCTTCTAACTAGCCACGATTCTTGGATCAATAGTATATATACATATGTATATATGCAGTCACGATCTACATTCGCAATGCAGCGTACCAGGAACAGACTTCGTACGCGTGGCTTTCGAACACTTTTACTTGGACACCGGCCTGACCCGTAGCATTGAAAGAAGGCTGAAATCCCTCCGTATATTCCCACGTGTTATCTAATCCAATGTACACAATATACACAAACGGACAAGGGATACACGACACACACGAACGTGATGGAAACGAGTATGTTAAAGTTTCGACTTGATGTTTTCCAACGTGCGGTCATAATAAGGCCATATTATGTCCGCACGAATAAATCAAACGCTCAGGATTTTTGCAAAAGTCGGACGGCCGGCGATTAATCTTGAAACGGAGAACGTAGGTTCCTTGCGGATAATCGAATATTCGCGAGTGAAAATGGTCCTCGGTTGTCAACGATTACAGAGGGTTCGACGTACCGCAATTTCACAGATTGCAGTCCCTCGAATATGATTAACGATCCATACCGGACAGATTATACGAAAAGAAGAAAAAAAAAAAAAAACGCAAAACACCCCCTTAGAAAACAATCTTGGCGCTGAACAGCACCTACCACGGTACATTTACTTTCAATCGAAAAGTCGCGCTAATCGTTTGGGTATGATCGAATGTAAATTCTGGCCGAAGGAAATAGCAAGAAGTTTCTTAAACGTGAAGCAATTTCTATGATGAAACGAGCCACGTGATTTTATCCATCGCGACGGAAAATGATACATTCTTTCCGATGGATATAGCTGTCAATCAACATCGGTTCACCGAGAGTTACGACATGAACACTTGTCACTTACTGTGGAGATAAGTACATGCTTGAGTAGAGAGCGATTTTACATGGTTCGCCATTCTTCTGTGGCATGGAATGTTCTTGGAAGGAATGAACGGACCTTCTACCGTAAAACTTGAAATCTAAGAAAGGATTGTGAATTCGTTCGCAATTTCTCAGGGCAACACCGCTGTCTTGGCACCACTCCCTCGGCTTGTTACTTGTTCAAGGTTAACAGACTCGGAAGAATTGCAAATTTAGCGTAAATCGTTCAATTCCAATTGCACACTCTTTCGTTTTCCTTTCCATTAATTTCTCCTTATTAATTTCTCCATTGCATTATAATTGCTTCGATATATCTCGTATGGGCTACATTGTTCTTTTATTAGCGAAGCCATAAATATCACAGGACAGTGCCTGTCCTTCTCGAGATCGCAACGCTGATTTAACAATTAGGTAATTTCCGACCGAAAGGAAAAAAAGAAGGTTATTTCATCAGATGACGAACTTTTACGGTAACAAAATCTTCTCATTGCGGTGATAAAGCTCTCGGCTACGTGATCGAATTCAACGCAGAGAAAGTGTTAATTGCCACACGATGCGGTGGATGCGTGCATAAACGAAAACTAATTCCATCGATCAATGAAAATAATTTTTTCTCGAATCGAAGGAAAATTTCGTCCGTCATCGATGCAAAACCACAATTCTACAACCTCCCAAACTCGTCATCGATAACCTGAACCAGTTACAAGGAATAACAATTTCCAATGTGAACCAATTGCCCGCCTAAAAGTCATTCGACGCGACCAAATCTGTAAGCACGTTTCGTGTTGAAAACCAAGGAACCGGCAACTCTAGGAATGTTACCAGTTCGAACGTATCCGTGCAGCTGAAACGATTCAACGGCAGAACGGAGACAGCACCGATGGCGAAGGAACGCGTCAAGAGGAAAAGGAGCAAGACGAAATGTGAAATGTGAAATTCATCCGAAGTGAGTCAGTCACGTGGATCGGTTCCGTTCACTCGAGCCACCACGATGAAGAAATAAACGAATCGAATTATTCCCAACGCCGTTCCATCGAGCGTGCCAAATGCCAATTGATCCGACGAGCAACGCGATCGCTCGCTTATCTTATGATTTACGCGGGAAAATAGCGAGACAATGGTGGCGGCGCATGGTCGTTAAAACACGGCGAAGAAGCCGTCTCGGACACGGAATCTAGCGTCGTTGCGTTGAAATGCGTCGCGTGTCCGATCTAAATCACTTTTCACTGGCACGCTTCGCTTAATCTACGCAAGCTGCTTTCCTCCGACGTTGCTTTCCTTTTCGAAGAGAAAAGGCAACGCTCTGGATTCACCGGCGACTCGTTCACCATTTTCCTCCGCTTCCGGCGTTCTTCTCTAATTATCCATTTCTTCGTTTTGCTCTTGCCTGCCTCGTTCAACGACTTCTGATCGTCGATCTATTTTCTCTTGTCCGGCGGTACGGCATTTTTAAATAGCTATCGTGAAAGGAAGATTGAAAATTTGCCGATAAGCTTTTTTCTGATTTTTTTTTTTTGGTGAAAGTGTTGGAATACATCTGTTTTTTTTTATTTCATGCCATATGTACAGAAACAGATGACAAGAATATGATAAATATGTATTACATGTAACATGATATATTGCACGGGATTTTTATATTTGTTAGAAATTTTTATATTTTCTGGTTTTCATAATCGAATGTCGTTCACAGCTAATTAAGTCGTTCACTAGTCAGTAGTCGATTATACGTAAATGTAAAAAAATTCTTTTACAAATTTTTTTTTATCTTGTCGATTGCTATTGAATCTGTAAAAGATTTAAAAAAATTCGATTGTTCTGATTAACGAATTATTGTTCTGAAAACTCATATCGACTGTCAGTTGATACTGACGAACTCTGTAAATTGAAAAGTAATAATTTTACAAACAAATTTTCTTGTCTTCACTTTCTTGAAAATAATTTCACTCGTGTTTCAGGAATGAAATATTAATCGCGCGCTTATATAACGTAATTGACAGAATGATAAAAAGTAAAGTTTATCAAGTCTAATTTCTGAAAGGTTCAATTACAAGTACACGCCAGTAGATAACGTGCGTGTCGATCAATCGAAAACGCAGGAAACATCGTAGCGTAAGTGCAACATCGAAATATAATCGTTTTCCAACGGTGGTTTCATTTACGTTGTAAACCAGTAATTTCACGGAACACTAAGATCGGTAATCGATTCTCGATAAGACGAAACAGGTTTCCAACCGATTTGATTTCGTCAAGAAGCACGAAATGTCACTTCCTCCATGTATCATTCGATAATTACAACTGTTGCTTTTTCTCTCTCTCTTCTTCTTTGTCGTTTGCACGCAACCGGAAAGTATAGTCCAAAATGAACACGCTGAAGTTTCTTGACATAACGACTTCGATACGACTGGAAAATCAATGATCGCCATTTAGAAGCTTTCGTTATGATCGTTGTCCTGCAACAGGTACCGCGTCTTCGACCTTTATGGTGACGAGTAATTGAATACTTTACTGTAAAACTAGTTTAATTAGCCTGATTGCGAAAACAGGGAAAAAAGAAGCAATGAATAAACGACGATGTAATGAGATCATTCGAGTACCGGTATTGCTTCTCTTGGAAATTACTAGTCGTATTATTGTCATTCTTTACGCAATAATTCTTTTTAATCAAAAATCTTTTATTTCGTGATTATACGAGTTTGTCCCTGCGTTTGCAGGGATCGAAATTTAGGACCTAACTTAATTCATTTTTAATTTAACTGATCCAATTGACGGGTTAATCTTCTCTTAAAGCGTTAATTTCCTTCTTATCTTATTCTCCGATATCTATTACTTTCCATGATCCAAACAGGATTCTTGGCATGAAAATTTCTAGCATTTCTAACGTTGCTTCTTGAAGGACGTAGAAAAATGAGTCGTCGGATATTCCTGCTTGTGTTTCTAAAAGTTAGGTCTACCAGCCATTCGAGCGGATCGAAGCGTATTTTCAACGGCGGCGAAAAATTGTGGAAAGGAGAAATCGAAGAGCGGCGCCCCAGTATCGAATTGAATATTTCTACCCGATTCGAGAACACCACGCATAAATATGCGTACCACTTGAATAAATCTCGACAGCCGTCGCGTTCTTCGATCGCTTTCGAAACCCTAGGCTAGGTACGTTGGTCTAGCGCGTTTGCCAATCCGATGATTTTTCTCCGACCAATAAACAACACCTGTCCAGCGATATTTATAGGTACATGTATCGACTAGAAGCAATCGAGGACAAACCTATTCGATCATGGTCCCTGAACCTGGCACCAAAACAAAGTTCCAACAATTCTGCTCTCTAGTCTAGCAAAACCCCAAACTCGACACCTCTAGACGATAATTGTTAAGCAGAAACCTCGGATGGGACCGTTTCTCATTGTCAAGGTGTGCCAAGGTGATGGTTCGAGTCGTGTCGAAGGCATAAACCGTCAGGTAGCAACGAAGTCGGGAACGTGTAACACGTGTCCGCGCAAGGAAGCTTCTAAAGGAACGCGAAACGCAGCTCGAGCGTAGACAAGGTGCCTGGCCCCTCCACGTGCGCCTACCACTATCAGACTCCTCTGTCAGAGAGACGGATAGACCCGGTAGGAACCCGGTGGAACGTAGAAGGGCGCTGAAGAAAGCTAAGGCTTTTAGCTTGGCGCGATCTTACTTACGGGAGCGAAGGAACCCCACCTAAAACCCCTTCACCTTCGTCAGAAGTTGCAACCGACGGCGGGGGGAACTTGAACGTCACTTTTCCAGACCTCTAAAGCTGATTATTAACGGCGGCGCCTTCCAAACATCTAGTGATATTACCACCTACCCGGGTATCGCTACCACCTACCACCTACTAGCCGACACTTTCTGCCACCTCTCCAGCCGGTGCCGTACGTCTCGATCTGAAAAGGAGGTGAATGCGCGGAACAGTGTATCATTGGACAAGGAATTGGGGCAGGAGCCAATGGTAAGGTGCGCGAGGTGGAGCGATAGGTTTTAAATAGATGTACAAGAGCACACACTGGATTACGACTAGTCGGATAAGACCGATAGACGCGCGTCTCCGCGGGATTTCGGGAGCAGATACGCGACCTCGCGTCTCGTATCGGGTCCGTCGACGAACGTCGTCGCCGTGGTGGTAGTTCACGCATTCCTCGGGGATAACGGGGCGAACGGTGTGAAACCCGACGAGAGGGAAGTGACAGTTGAGATACACCGGCGAACACAAAGAACGTCTCAGTCGACGCTGAGCCATTGCCTCAGCAAGTCTCACCACAAGTCGGAGATCTAGTTCGAGAAAGTTTCCACCGATTACCAGCCATGAGACTCGCCGCCGCTCGTGGCCACGCGATGCTCGTCCTCGCGACGATTTTTGCGTGCACGCGTGCCTCGCTTGCGATACGTGTCACGCAAACCTCCGGTAGGAAGAACGGTGAGTCATTTTCTTGCTCTTCTTCTTCTTCTTCTACTTCTTTCTCTTCTTTGCTCTTTCTGCGCCTTCTACTTAGCTTGTTCCCTCTCTATCGTTATCGCTACCTGCGCCGTTGCTTCTTTCTTCTTCCTCCTCCTTCTCTTCTTCGCTCCGGTACTCGTTTACGTTTCCTTGCTCGGCTGGTCGCACCGGTATCTCCGTCCCTCTCGGATTCACGGTCCTCGACCTTCCCTTGTGTCTTCCCTCGCTCCGTTTTGCTTCCACGCCGATTCTCCCAGCCAATATCCTCCAGTTCCCCCTTTGGTCTTCTTCCTGTTTTCTTCTTGCTTCTCCCGCTACGTACTACGATCGTTTTTCTTCGTATGTTCCCTCGCTCGTTTCATTCAATCGGTTCTCGCCAGTACGTGGATTTTCTTCGTGCGCCCAACTGACAGCAGGCAGTCGCGAGTGAAGTGTACTTACTCGAACTGTGTGTAACGACAAAACGTACCAGGGAGAATCAGTGAATGATATTGTGGTGTGTCACGGGATAATACTTCGTTCGAAGGGGACGAAGCTACGCTACACAGCGACGAGACGATCGTGTTTTCTCACGCGACTCCCAGGTCTTTTTCTTTACTCTGATCAAACAAACACGACTTTCGTAAATGTCACAGTAAATGTCAGACGAGATTCTCATCTCTCGTGTGAGTCTCCATCGATTTCACTAATCATGCTAGAAGCTGGTGTTTCGTTTCACGGATAAAGCATCGTGGAAACAACCGACTCAAGGTTACGACTCGCTCCGCGTGCTTTCGAGTAAAAATCGGACGGATCGTTCCATCAAAATTTTCGGAACACTGAAGTTCTCTCAGAAACTCGTAGCTAGATTTTTAATGAATTTTCGAATATTCGAACGAAATGTCTAATACACGTTCGCCATGAATGGAACCGCAAGTTCCAACGTTTTTCCTGACGCTCGATGTCCCGATGACCGCGAGTGATAGTTGATGTGGAAAGTAACGCGCAAAAAGCGCGCGAAAGAAATCGATCGATTTCAAATCAGAAGAGGAATCTTCTAACGGGACTAGAGAAAGAGAGAGAGAAAGAAATAGTGTGTTTTCTATGTAAAATTGCACCGTTACGTCGCGGAGTACCACACAAGTGTCTCGTAAGTGTGTCACTCAAGGGATTAAGTCATTACGTCCACTTTACGTCCGTTCGATCGACATTGGATAAACTCTCTTACGGCAATTCTTGTCGTTCATTTCTCTTTTGACTGATTCTGCCTTTCCTCCACGTCTCGATGGTCGTCCGTCGACTATGAAAACTTTCGATTACGATCGGCAAACTCGATTGACTAGGATTCTAGAACGCGGGCGCACGCGCTCCTGTCAGCTGACGAACTTTTAACGAGAGAAGTTGGAGACTGGAGACGAACCGAGTCGCAAAATACGCCAAACGTTACACGATCGCCGTCTGCGATGGAAGTAATTGCTATAATTATAGCAAACGCGATTAATCGCTTTTCAGCTACCAATTACTTCCGATTTCTGTTAGTCGCACGATCCTCCAGACATCGTTTAGCGCTACTAGTGTCATTTAAATGAAGATCAAGTTACCAAATCCTTTTCAAATATCGTTAAATATGTGTGTGTGTGTGTGTGTGTGTATGTGTATATATATATATATATATATATAAATTTATATATATAATATATATATATAAATATATATAAATATATAAATATATAAATATATAAATATATATATATATACATCATCGTTAATTATAATCGTTATATCGATTTTTACGAAAAATTCGTGGAAACTGTTGTCCCATAATCGATCATACCCTCATACTCGGAAAAAATGACAAGCGTTGAGAATTGAGAACTTGATCACACGATGATTATCGTCTCTCTTAAATCTTCATTTTCAACGATCGTGCATTTTCAATTTCTCTCCGTAATTTTTAATTTCGGCTTCTTGAATCACCCCTTTCATTTATTTTTTCTTTTCGCTTGTCGCGGCACAGTGTTTAACAGAGGCACGAACAGCCGAATCGATGTTCGGAGTAAGACATTTTTCCAACGAAATATACACGTGTTGAAATATCGTTACACAACGTCGTTAAGCGTGCACGTCGTACGAAAATGGAGGTAGGCACAACTGGACTTTACGAATCTCTGCAAGATTTGTTCCGTTGTTGGAGCATGTTCGACATTTGCATACAACAACCGATTGTCCGCGGCAGAGTTGTTTAACTTTCAAGCCTGAATTCATTAACGTGATTTTCACCCGAAGTATTCCAACCGCGGTAAGTTCAGAAATTACGGAACGACCGACTGACCGTTCCGATCGGCAAACTCGCATTTTTCTCTAGCGATCCAGCGAGCCCAAATATCGCTCGAGTTACTGTTAAAGAATCATGTTCACGTACGTGTTCTCAAGAAACTTGATAATCGTTGGCAAATTAATGCATTTCTTCCAGCGGATTCAACAATTTTGATAATAATACTTCTCCTTTCATTTTCTTACTTTCATACGTTCTCATTTTACCAAAATTTTTACGTACAAAAAATAAAATACATACGTGGCGACTATTGACGATTTCTCCGGCGGATCTAACAGTCTCGATCATTTTTCATTCCATTTTCTCTATCTCTATACATTGTACTTTAATCAATCTTACGGTACAGAATATTTTCTCACTTTCCCAAAAATGTCGATCAATCATCACGTCACAGAGTCGCGCGTACTAGGCGTTCACGTATTAGAATGCAAAAAACTTTTGCACGACTCTTGCAGCGAACCTAACGATCTTGATAGCTATACCTCCCAGTTTCTCTACTTCTATGTAAGGTAGCCCATTCAATCGTCGGCGTAGCTATTAGAAATTGGTTTTCAAACAGCGGATGGCATACTGCCAGTGCATATAACAGTTTATCGTAGACTGGTCGAACAACTTGTTCACCTACATATAACAACATTCACTGCTTCTTCGTACGCGCGTGCTCGTTTCCCGCTAGAATTCTCGAAACTGACGTAAAAATTGGCTTGTCGGGCTCTCCAGCCTTGCTGATCGTCGTCTATTTCTCGGATCCACGAGGGAATCAACAATTTCTGTTTCCATCTTTCGATGCGTCGTTTCTTCTCCCTGTTACTCGACTCGGGTATCGAGCCAGTCTCGTGTCCTTAACGGTTCAAACGAGCAAACGTACGGCTGTGTTCTGTGAATGAAACATGGCGGTTCGAAGAATCTGATCGTTTGGCCTTCGTTCGCCGTAAATCGGTCTAATGAATGAGCCGAATTTAAAAAAGAGAAGAAAGAAATATACAGATTGAATAAAGATCCATTTTAGAACATTCGATCGAGATTAAAAAGATGGAAGAATGGAAATTAAGAGAACGAAAGTTTATTTAGGTTCTTGGGATTTTTTGTGTAATTTTGTTGATTAATTCTTTGATTTAATTTGCGGTTAATTTGAAGGTACGAGATACACAAAATGTATTTTTTTTTTTAGTCATTCCATTGTTTAATTATATTTGTATAAATTCGTATTTTTATGGACAGAAGTGAACGAACAGATTCTATACAGAAAATTTTACACCTAGAAATTTACATTAGATATCTTTTATATTTTCTTCTATAAATGAATATTTCAACTTTCTTAAAATCCGTGTGCTAATCGATATAAATTCGTCGGAAGAAGGCGGAGAATGTTAAATCACTTAATCTTCGAGAAGAGAGATTCCCGGCAATTAAATTCGCCGAGTAACGTCTTGAACCGGCAATCCTCCATCCAACGTAAGATTCTCGAAATTCTAAGACGGATTGTCCCACTTCGAAATCGTTTGATACGTGTTTGCTATACACTCAGATCCGCGAAAGTTTTCATAAATTTAGACTGTAATAACGTCCGTCACATCGTTACAACGTCAATGAAATTTCGAAATGTTTTATCAATAGAACGTGTGTATATGTATAATAGCTATTTAAATATTTTTTTGCGAGTCAGCGTTACATACTTTTCTGAAAAAGTAGAGTAGTCGAGCGTGAGCGAGAGGACATTCTGTTTCGAAGAAAGTACGCGTTTCTTCGATAGAAGCGAGAATCAAGCGGAAGGACGACGAAGAGAAATAGGGAAATAAACAGAGACGCGGGTCGTACCGATTCCGGCCGATCGACGTTTGTCGTGGCTTCGATCGTTCTCTCCTGTTCGTCGGATCCCTCGTTATCTAGGTTGAGTCGTTCGTGTTCACGGCGAACAATTTGTTGCGCTAGCGTGTACGTCTCGTACGGATCGCAATCACCGGTGAAACCAGCGACACCGAGGGCCGCGGGTACGTCACGCGTGCGTTCCGCGCGATCCTCGGACTCCGTTAAGAAAATTGATTCTAATGGATTCGAAATTGCACCCGTTCTATCTCGTGCGCGGCGAGTTTCAAACGAGAGATTGATTTTACAGTTGCTCGCCGCGTCTTCGCCCGATTGATACGATAATTTATGGCCAACGTTCGCTTTTTTCTACCACTTGCCAGATCGTTGAACAGCGGCATGGACGTAGTAATGTTTCTAATGACGAATTCGATGGCACTGATACTATATATTTCTTAACGCGGTTGGTTTAACCATCAAGTGAGCACGGTAATTTTATTTATTAGTCCTTTTTTTCCTTCATACGGTAATATGAAATGTTAATAGTGTTATATAATGTAATAGTGTGGAATATAACACAGTCAAATTTGAAAAAAAATAGTTCCTTTTCAAGCAGTCGTATTTCATTTATACGCTTCAGTAGTACAGGTCTTGTTACAATTATATTTTACTTACACGCGTTAATGATATAGATCTCAACGATGAGACGTATTGTCCAATTAGTTTCTAATATATTATTGTCTCACAAAAATGAATCTAATAACGAATATACTTTTTTAGTAAAAAGTATATATTTTTTTTTTAAAGTTGTATTTCTGGGTGTAGTGAATGAATCATTACGACACTAGAACTTCTAAAGTTCTCTTTTAGATTGCAGTAGACAATGAAATAAAAATTTGGACTTCTTTTGCAATTAAAAACGAGTAATCCATAATTATGGGTCAACAAAAGGCCCGAATTCGCCGAGTTTGTTCGATACTCGTTTGACCCTCCGATTTGCCAAATCACTGATCCCGTTCTATTCAATTTTACGGATTTTTCTTGTCCCTAAAAATCGTGATTATAAAATCACTGACGCTCACGATTTAAACTTTAGACCTCGATCCTCGATCGATTACGTACAGAAAATAAAATTTGAGGAGAACCAATCGACCGCTATGACGAGACGTAATCCTATCGTGAAATTTCAAAGAATCTAACGGATGAATTGAAACGAACCAGCATTCCAACTATTCTTTTTTTTTTTCTTTTTTAAATCTAAATATATAAATTGACCAAATCAATACATCTACAAATCATTTTTCTGACAGCGACGTGAGCAGCAAGCAATTGGTTCATTAACGTTGTTAACATCGAAAATGCAAGAAACCTGTCATGTTTGAGGAACGATCGTTACCAACGCAACGGTACAATGGGTCGTTTATCGCGGTGCAATTCGCCTCACGAACACTACACTTTGTTTTAACGATTCCCTTAGGGATCCATTTGTTTCTCAATCTAGCCACGCGATACGAGGAATTATTCTCAACTGGCTGAAATAACTCGACTGCGAATTTACATCTTTCCAAATATAATTCAGAATCTGAATGGAAAATTACTCTCTCTCTCTCTCTCTCTCTCTCTACTGCATATTATAAAGAATACTATACCGTGTGTATTCTCTATAATTTTTCCGTTTTTTAATTTCACATAAATCCGCAGTCTGCTTGCAATCGATCGAAAGAAAACCAATTCGATTTAACGTATGGTATTACTTGTAATTCGATGAATTTTTTTTTTTCTAAGCCTCGAGTAACATTTTCCGTTCCCTTTTTCCCTCCGTCAGCCCTCATTCGATTATTTACGGTCCCGTTCATTTCGAGTAATAACAGTAAACTTATTAACCCTCGGGGCGAGCCTCTTCCTCACGTTTGCTCAACCTGGATCGCGTTCATACGTACGGAGTCTTCCGTAGTTCGCTGTAAAATTACCGGAGGCAGTTTGAACGAGGTCGTAAAATCCTCGATCGATATCACGAAGGATCGCACTTCTCTTCTAGTAATCCTTCAACTGCCGACATAAGGAACGCATTCTTTCTTTCGAAAAATTTTCGCATATCGAGGAATGTTAGAACTGTCTTCAGTAGCGAAAAAAAAAGTATATTTTATTTCTTCCAGCAATTATTTCAATCGTAAAAGGATTAATTGCACACGCTTCCACCAGTACCGATCCTCCAATTTTAAATTTTGCGATCGTGAAAGTGAACGGAGGAAGCAAGAAAAAGGATAAAGGTGATTCATCCGTGAGGAATCGGTCTCGTTGAGAGAAGAAAGGGTTCGTTCCAGGAATACGAGTGGGAACGAATAACGGTTTTTGGGAGAAAGTTGCACCGTTGACATATCCTTTCGGTTGATCTGAAATTTCTTGCACAACGAAGCGTCGCGGAGATCGATGTTCCGTACGATCGATGGATTTCACCCCATTCGCAAGATGTTTCGTAGTTAAGACTGCCGATGACCTAGTAAGTCATGCGTTTAGATCTATGTCCCCTGATCGTTGAATTGAGACGAATTTTCGTTTCTAAACGCGCGCGATGACTAACAGTAAAATTTAATAATTAAAATTGTAGTAATTTCTATCTTTCCCTTTCGTCTTCGTCGCGAGCATCTTGCTTTTATTTCCTCGTGATTTCGTTAAATATTTTTCCTTTGAATTAGACAATATAATAATCAAAGTTTCGATAATATTTATCTGACCGTGGAATTACGGAGATTTTTTCCGATACGATTTGGCAATAAATTAAATAATAATATATTCATAATCGTTTATACGTATATTTAATAATAATTTAAGGAACCAAGGATAATTCATTCATTCGTACAAAGTACTGTGTAACGTGCTATAGTTAGAGGAATGAAGTACTGATCCTAATTCGATGGTCAGGAATAGTAATTTTTCGATTCGTAGGTTTAATTGGTCGTATTAACGAATACCTACCAATTGATTGTGGGAGCAACCATCGATCCTTCCCGCTGAATCAGAACTTTCGATTACAGTTAATTGCGACTTTTCTCGATAATTCCACCTCTTTTTCCCGAATAATTTCACGGGTATTTCCTCAGTTTCCGCAAGTTAATTGCTCACGATAGAACGTTTCGCGCTAATAAATCTGTCGCGCGATGTAAAAATCGATTACCGAAACGTTCACCAGTAGGTTTCTAACCTAGAACCCGTGGGAGTAAATTGAACCCGTGGTGTTTCGCTGGTTACACAGCGGGAGGAATTGACAAATATCCGATGATTAACAGTGCGTAAAAATGATCTGCCACGCACTTTCTTGTCGTTAGAAACCATTGGTGAAATCTTCGATCATACTTACCATCATTCTCACCTCTCTATGTGCTTCTATCTGTTTTGAATTTCTATCGTGCGACGAAATACGAGTTTGCTTCTTACGATTCGACTTTTATTTTTCGTCGTTCGTAGCTGAATATTTGCTTGCCGTTCATTTCCAGTCGGACCAAGCATGAAAACTGATGGGAACGTGTCAGTTTTCATGCTTATTCATTCAGTTTATTCAGTATTAATAGGTTTCTTATTTGTGAAAGAATATTAAATTCCATATTAAAATATCTCAAATTCTTGTAACAAATTGATAAACGTTCGCCCATAAATATTCAACTACGATAGAATTTCGAGATTTCTGAAGATTTCATGATGAGATATTTGTAAAATGTATGCGACGAATATTTTTCGAATACACTTGGAAATAAAGAATCAATCTCTGTATAGTATAATTATGATTCTTACACCACGCTCACTGCTTTAATTTATGATAATAAAAAACGAAAACAAAAATCGAACAATGCTTTTTATCAGCAAAAGAATCAAAATTTGAATCATAAACTTGCACATATTTGATCAAGAAATCGCAGATAACGGTAGGAACAGCTGCATACCCTCCAATTACGTAAATGCCAGCTAAATGAACCGTTTGCCCTTCGCGAGGCTGCAATAAATGGAATTCTACCGTACAATCATGCCATTAACCATAATGAAAGCCCGTATAATATCGCGAATATTTTCACGCCTGTTACATCACACGCCTATATTTCAAGCCGGAAACTGCCGGTTTCCACGAAATAAACGAGATCTGGATCAAGATTTGCGATCAATTCCGTAGATAGTAACCGCATTGATCATCAGCTCCATTAACAAGCCCGAAGAAACAAAAACTGCCACGTTAATTGTGCGCGCGTTGCTCGTCGAGTTTGTCCGATTCCTAACCGGTATCTCGGATTTCATTTCAGCGAGGTGTAAGTTCAGGTTGAAAGGGACTTGAGTTGAGGTTAAAGGGGGGAAGAAGCGCTTCCCATCGGAATCGATGCGACGGCAATAAACTCACTAACGAGTGTTTTGTCTCGGAACCAGTCCTTTGAATGTTCATTATGAAATTCTGAAAAATCTGTTAAAAGGGTTACGTCTTTGTTCATAAATCCATAAATCGTGCCGGTGAAGTACTACAAATAAATTAATAGTTCGTCCGAAGATTATACGGAGAATCTAGGATGATTAAAACAATTAGTTCACATATTATAATGTATCATATTAAATATATCTCTGCTCAAAAGTCTCGGGTCTAGTATTATATATGCTTGTTCCATATTTAAATAAAGTCAGATAAAATGCAACAAGGATTTTGTAAAATGTTAATATGCAAATACGTAGTAACGATGCAAAAACTTTACTATCTATGGTAAGCACTATATGTTGAAAATAAAAAGTGTCCTGAGATTTTTGAACAGGATTGTACATTGAAAGAACAACGTTTAAAAAGAAGTGTGTTATTAATTTCCTTGATCGATATTTCAATAATTTTAATGAGCCTTCAGAGGATCAATGACGACTTTAACTGAAGCAAAAAAATCCATCAATCGTTAATCACTCGTCGTTCATTACAGAACCGCATAACTTTCTTTCAAAGCGGTTTCCTCGTCTCTACCGTTTCGGCACGCATTCGTGAAAGTATTTTATATGAAAAACAGTTGTCCGTTTTAATCGGAATCCATTCGAAGCTTCAAAGAGAAAAGGAAAAAAAAACATTTTCACTTGTATTTGTATTTGACTTGTTTGGAAAAAAGAAAAACGTGCAGAGAGAAAAGAAAATTAGATCGCGCGAGGAAAGATCGAAGTTTCACCTTGGCAAAAAGCCTAGCTTCTACAGGGAGATTTTTGTCGCTGTCAATGATAATGAAAATGTCACGTTGCATTAACGCACGGAGATTCGAAAGTACAGCTACAGTTGCTATCGATTATCCTGACTAGTGCAAGAAAATGATAAACTGGAATTTATCTTGGTGTGAAGAAGTAAAAGTTCGTGGCAAGAACTACGGCAGAGCAGAAATTGTTACTTAATTGCGTAAATGTTTCAAATCGCAGCAATGCTTGTTAAAGGTCTGTGATCGACTTTCTTTCGAAAGGCTTTCCTTCCCGATGATTCCACAATTCGAAACCTTTGAGCAATTAAGAAACAATTTCACCCTGCTCCACTTTCCGCCATGGACGTTTACTCCTTTCTTGTATCTTCCCCTTTTATGCGTCGCAATACCGTGAGAAATACAGCTTCGATATTTCTCTCTCCTTTGACTGATATGCATAACAGGTAATGCAGGAATATTAACGACGTAGATATAAAGCGTCGAAAGAAAGTTGACGCAATTTGCTCAAACGTACATACATACGGTGTAGATAACACAGTGTCAAATATGAATTACGATTTCGTGGACTTACGGTCCCATCGAACGCAAATCTCGTAGAATTATCAGCGAAAAGATCGAAAGATCTTTCGCTAAAGGAACACGTAAGACGTGCATGTTAATTAGAGCGTTTCGATGGTCGTTGAAATTCAAAGATTTCTCTAATCTTTCGATACGGTTTCACATTTGTAAATGTCAGCGACTTAACGTGACCAGATCCACGATCGTGTCTGCCTCCTTATGGGAAAGTCGACTTATTTTTACGCGTCGACACCCGTCGAACGCGCGACTTCGTTTTATCATTGGCCAACGATTCTGGATATGGTTGTCGGGTTACGATCGAACGTCGTAAGAAGCATCGTGCATTGACGCCCGTCACTGATTCCTCTATGGAACCGTACAATGCAGAGTTATGTCACTTGTTGTCGATAGAAGATCGCCTTGTAGCCGAGTTAGTTCGTGCCAAAAGCGAAAGGTTCGACCGTAATAGTAGTAAACGTCGACTCTCGTATAAGCAGACAAAGGCGTAGCTCTCCATTGATTTCAGCGTGGGAACAGCGTGTTACGACGTTCGATCGAACACCGTCGCCATGACTAATTTAACTCGCCGGTTCTAGAGCGCAGCGTTGCATTGGCTCGATCTGCTATCTCTCGTTCCACGGTGTTACTTTGTTGCTAACGCTCGTCTTTTATGGAACTGACTAACGAGTCGTTGAATGTGTTAATTACCAGCAATGCTCTCGATTGAAATGAGAATGAATGGTGAAAATGAGGATGTTTGGGAATGATTTAACTGATAGACAATCCAGTCTAGGAAAACGTAATGGAAATAGAGAAAGATTTACTTAAATATTCCTTTGTTACGTCGATAGTAGGCACTGTGTTCCAAATTCATCAAAAAGTATAACGATATATTTCTATCGCACGCGAATAATTACCTCATTACGACTGTCTGATAACCCTCTGAAAAGACACGATAGAGATATAGTTCTTAGGAAATGGAGTAAATTTAGAACCATCGAAGTTTTTCCACGCGTCGAAGCGACCATCGAAGCTAAAATCGACCTAAAAAGCTTCGATTCTACGCTGTGAATCGCGTTTCGTTAGCCAGACGCGTCAACGGACGTATTCTACTTATCTATACGTGCAACTTAAGGTTTGAAACGCGCTGATTCGTGTTCCGGTTGCTAATTAACAGTTAAACGGACCGACTGCAAAACTCTGGGAATACTATGATCCACGATGCCATAAGACTGGATACTTACCTCACTTCCTGCACTTAATGGCACGCTGGTTGTCAGTTGCTCCATTCCGGGCCACGATATACTATAAAATAACCATGCGATTCGTGCGTATTCATAAAGACCAGAAATCGTCGTGACTGGGTCACGCGCCTTTATTTTTGTTAACCAAGCCGGTCTTAACCACATCGAGCGTGGGCCTCGTTGCGTCATTTTGCTATGTATCCATGCAACCACGTTGAAATAGTAGGATTTTATTGCGAACTACCTACCAACCAGCCAGCCAGCCAGATTTGATATAATCGTCGTGACGTGAATTCCCGTGTCCTTTCCACTCGGAGCACTTCCTGTCAACGAGTCGCGAGAATTGCGAATCGGTGCGACGATTTGGAGTAATTAACGAACGGAGAACGTTGGCGCGCTTGCGGGAAATTCTAACGCATCGAAACGCGCAAGTTTAATTTAGTTAATTCCTGTTTGAGTGATAAGTTCGTCTAGAAATATTTATAAAAATATAACCGATTCGGTGACGCGACGAATTTCAGATTTTTTGTTCAACAGGAATTAACATTTTTCCTTGCAGGTTTGGAAGTAAAGCAAAGTATAAAAGTTTATTAGTGTGAATATCAATTGACTATGGATTTATTATAACAGGTTTAAGAACTTGATTTCCATTTGTTTTGTTGATTTATTTAAGTTATTATACGACTCTTTCAGGTGGTTAAAAAGACGATCGTGTATGTTAGAAGAATTAACGTTTTATAATAGAAATTCCACTCCGTGTACAACGTTCAATTTGAAATCATTTTCATGTGATATATTCAGAGACACAGGTAGTTTTGTTTGATATTTTTCCTGAATATCATAGAAATTCCACGCGTCGGATAATTCGAGAAAGTAACGTGACCCATGGTCCGACAAAATTTACGTCTCAACCCGAACGTGAGAAAAACCGCTTTCCGGCTCCTTCTCCCGCGACAGAAAGGGAAAAAAACGTGGAGGAATTAAAACATTCGAAGGGAAAAGCGTTCTCCTTTGTTGGCCGAACTCGCTCGGCGAAAATGTTACGCCATTTCGCGGCCGTTTCACGCGACGACATTAGATAACGCACTCTGTTGACAAAAAGACCGGTGTTCTGACTAATTACCGACTAACAAAGGCAACCGAGCTGGACAAACCACGGGACCCGTAACATTTCACGTTTCTCGGCTTCGTGACACCATCTTTCGTACTACCGTTACACGCTTATTCCTTTTTCTTTCCTTTTTTTCTTCCTTTCCTTTTTTTTTCAACGTAAAACGCGTGCTTGCTGCAATATCGTGCAGCCAATCGGCCGTTCATTCGACACGCTTGAACGACGTTCTAATAAGCAAAACCAAATGTGTAGCATTCTAGGCACCGTAACCACAACGCGGTTAGAAAACCGCTCATTCCGGAATCTGAAAAAAAAGAACACCACCCACTCGCTCCGTTTGTAAGGATAACTTTACAGTCGTTCACGTCGTAGAAATTTTGCGGGCGAACTTCTTTCTCACACGTTCTATCATCTTGTTGTCACGAAGTTGTTTACCGAACGTTTTGACGTTTCGATCTTAACTTTCTCTGATGCAGCAATTTTTTTTTGTAGAATTTGTCGGCTAATCTCCCAAACCATTGGGTTTTCACGTTGTACGAATTTGCTTATTTGCGTTCGATCTTGACGCGTGCTCTAACTTTCTCCAATATAATAATTTTCACTTCGAATCACCGTTATCACTGACTAGTCACAAGTTGCATGTTATTTCACAGATAGTAGAGGTTACAACTCCAGTTAGTTCGGTAATTTAATACGAAGAGAAATCACAGTTGAGGAACGAGAATATATGGAATTAGCAATGCCGTTTCTGAAATAAATTTAGAAACCAGAAAACAGATCTTCACCCGTTCTCACCCCTCAATATAAAGATCCGATAAAGATTCGTTCTGAAATATTGAAATAAATTTCTGAAGCGAAAAATAAGGCGATCGACTAGACACTTTCGTTCGTCGATTCGCGACGTTAGGCTCGCACTTTCGACACATCCTGTTCCATTTGCGTCGTCAGTGCTGAAGAGAGACGGCTAACGGAAAGAAAGTAAAAAAGGAGAGAAAGAAAAAAAAAGGGGAGACGAAATCGAGCCAGGTGAGCCTATTGTTCATGGCGTAGCACCCACGTCGTTCGAGGGAGTGGGAAGAGTCAGCTTCGCGGATACGAGAGTGTGTAAAACGCAGAGACAGCGTGACGAGGTCGGGAAAGTGGCGACCCGCCGTCCTCGATCCTTACCAAGCTCTATCCGGCCTCCACCACACCCTTCTCACGCGTCTAATCGTATCTGCATCTCGCATATGTCAAAGTGCACGCCAAATCGTCGATCCTACCTTCTCTGCCTTCGAAAACTTCCTCGAATTTTCGAGCTTCCTTCGCATCGCGATACTGTAACTGATCGTGATTTCTTCTTCGTCTCGTCGTTCCGGAGAACTCGAATGTTCGATCTGGACCATCGACTAAAAGTGTCGGTTGCAATCGGTTGAAAACTACGATTTTATCGTCCCCAATATCGATATCATTGCGAATGTCTGTGTTTCTGAGTTTTTCTGGATTACGTTTAATCTTTTCGACGTTTGCATACGCGAAACAGTACACGACTACAGATACTGTGTAGGAAGATTTTCTTCTTATTGAATATTTTAATTTGAACGAAAGAAAGATAAAAACAGTGTGAAGAATGATGAAACTTCAGTTTTCTTAGATGTTCAGTTGAACTAGACAGTATCTATTATTAATCATTGATAAAAGAAAAAAATTATTCTCACAGAGTAAAAAAGCAAATTGTTCTGGAGGATTATGAATCATTAGTTAATTGGAAAAGCTACACAGAACGAAAGACAGATTGCAGTTTTTTCGTAGTGGAATATCGTTAGGAAGAAGTAGTGCCTGAGACTGTGTCAGTTGTTATAGCTTCGTTCGATCGTGTGTTCGTTTATCTTCATTAATTTAATAAGCTGAGAAATATGACGTTATAACGAAGTAGACAGTTATCTGTTTCAAACTACAATGCTCGAAATGCGCTACGATAAATCTGATTCTATCGCTGTAGCGTTAGTCAGGATTAGTACGTGATAATCCAACCAGTTCTAACCTAATCTAACTAAATTCAATTAAACTTTCTTTCGCGGAGAGAGAAAGAAGAAAAAAAAGGGACTAATTGAGCCGGGTACCCGTTAATCATGTAGATTTTCACAGAGAAAAGAGATTTATTACTTCGTGGCACAGATAACGAGGCCATTCACTATCGGAAAACGCCAGCCTAATTATTACGATGTACGCACCACTTCACAGTGGCGGTGGCGTCACTTCCGATGTCGCACAATTACAGCTACCAGGTGTTTAACTTTCTCCGACCGTCTAAGAAATTTGACCATTGAAATTAACGAGCGACAGAGAGGAGAAACAAAAACCCGTAGAAAGAACGCGAATACAACTCGCTTAGAAGACACTTAGATGCTCGTTCACTTTCTCGTTTTTATTCTCTGAACGAGACGTTGAATTTCCACGAGCGTTTCGCTGAACATAATGTAAAAATCGGTCTCTCTAATCGGTCGACGTAATTGCTCCGTTACTTTGAACAACGTGTTCGTTCGGTGTGAGTTTCGTTAGGACGTGGTTTCTCCGATATGCATCGCGCACGATATTAACGAGGCGCGTTAATTAACATACACCCTCGAGATGAGAACAGATTTGTCACACGCGGCGTTTGCGACACGCAACGCACGCGTGTTTCGCTCGATGTCGCCCAGAGATCGCGGGAGGTTCTTGCTCGAGCCGTTTCGTCGTGTTCCTCGTTTATTCGGGCTAAAACATGCCCATGTTTACACGTGAGAACACGCGACGACCATCTCCTCGCGAACTGCGCTTCCATCACGCGTCTTTCGCACGATACTGCACACCCTTTGCGTGTGTTGCCATCATCGACGAGAATGTCTTGGCGTAATCACGTCGCGATTATTTCAGTAATATTAAGGAAATTATGATTACGGCAATGATCGTATTAGCCGACAGAATGAGCATTACGCACTGAATGCAGTTTCACTGAAACTTGCGGTGTGTTTATGCACGTGTACGTTTATACTCTTAATACTGTAGAATGTTTACAGCTAGATTGACAACTGAAGAACATTTTCCTTGTGTTTTTAAAAGTTATGTTTTACATACTTTACGGAATAATTTTTAAATTCAGTGCACAGTGTCCATTAATCTCAATGATTCTTGAAAAATATCGATTCTCGGAACATTGGTTATGCCATTATTTTCATGAAATTCTAGCTTTTTAACGAGACGTTATCTTAAAATATCTTTCAACTACAAGACAGCTGAAAAATTATGAAATCAACGAAAATGTCTCGTCGTGTAAAATATAATCCAAACACGATGTTTTCTAAATGTTAAAATTGTAACACAACTGTATTGCCATAGAGAAATTCAATTCTGACTGAATATTGACGAATGTTCTGTCATCTCTTTGTCCGCGACTGTCGCATGCCGGTATTTTCTCAATCTCTTTCTCGGGATCATTCCGCGTGACAACAGTCACCGTTAGAAAATCAGTGGCGTGCGAAACACGTTCGGTTTCACGAAGACTTGTCTTACATCGGCGGATTTTGCATTCGCGGCTGAACGACCCACGACGTTGATTATTGTGTCTATATCCGTGACGCGACGCGATACGTTGGAACGTGACACGTTCGTAACGCGATAAGTCTATAGAACGTGGCGCACGAGACGAACGCGAAATAAAGCAAGGAACTTTCACGAACGGGAATTTCCAGCGGAAATTCAATTTTCCTCCATCGTCGATAATTTGCATGTACGTATAGTTTACGATGTTTCCCCAGCGACCGATTGAACGAACGCTAGTCCTTTTTTTACCATTATTGCGATTATTCAACTTAGCAGTTGGGTGATTACGATTTGTAAAGAGAAATATTATATGTTGGAAAATATATCGATGAAAGGCAATTACTATCTGGATGCTGTCGGACTGAAAGATTGCTATCGACAATGATCGATGACCGATTCGTGCAGTCGTAGAATCACTCGAAAGTTGTTTCTCTGTTAGTAAACGACGTAAGCAATACACGAGTTTCAAGTTAGGTGGAAACTGGAACGTATGGACGATTTAATTTATTCAGAACGGTTGAATTTTTGGAACGTATTCTGTTTTGGATTTGAAATGTGACGCGCAGTCACGAGTAACTAGATTTAGATGGTCATCTAGAGTTTGGAAAGTTAACTAGGTGTTTCAAAATTTCCTGACATGGGATGAAATTCTACTCGAGATAAGATCAATTGGCGTCTAATCGAAAGAAACTTCATAGAGGATGGAAGAAGAAAAGGATGACGGAAGAGTGAAAGAGACGTTCTTCCCGTGCTATTAGTGAACTTGTCGGTGAACCTTCTCGAACAAGATAGACTGAAGATTTCGATGTCGAAATTGACGACAAGACGTAGGAATACAGTTTCTTAGAAAGTTCTGCGGTGACAAGAACAAAAGACACCATAGAAGGAAACATTTCACTAAAAAGCTTCGATAGGCAGAACAGTTCAACTCGATTAAGCTGTGTCGATTTCAACAGTGGAATAGAAACTTGTGTCGCGAAGCGTTGCACGATCACTTTTCTCTGCTTAATCCGAACTTAATCTGTTGAAACTGTGAAATCGGAATCTATTAACACAGGATTATCGATGACTAAAACATAAAATTAAAATGAAAACTATGTGAAAAAGTGCGTGATATAAATGAACCTTCATACATGCTTTATAAACAACTGTTCAAATTTCCAAAAAAAAAATTGTTATTGTAAAAATATAAGATTTTTATCAAAAATTACTTAACCACTCGAACGAATACGAGAGCCACAAGCGTATATTTAATTTTTCATTAATTAACTGAGGAATATCCTCAACAGACTAATAAAAGTAATGAGTGGAGACACATCGCTACTGTCACTGTCACCTAAATTTATACAGTCGTCAGTTTTATAAAATGTATCTGCGCGACATCATTTTAAGACGGTCTAGTTACAAGTAATGAAACATTTCTAAATTTTTGAATGACAACTGGTCATTACTATAAGAAATACGTGAATAAAATCGTCAGAATAAAATCGTCAGACCATGAGCGAGAGATGCAATTCACTTTTGATCCGAAGTAGTTGTTAAATTGCCAATTCACAGAGAACTCTTTCACCGCGAATTATACGCGTAGCACTTAGCGACTCTAGTAACAGTAGATTCGGTATTGTTGTGATCAGACGCCGTTCATCGGTCAGTCGCGTGCAGTTCAATTACTCGAAAGCGAGAGATTCAGGACCGGCGAAAGTCGCGTTTCAGTGGGCGTGAAAACTGTCACTTAAACGAATAGTGTGTCGCGTCCTTTATTTATCGTCGTGAAATACCTGCCTTGTAACTCCGTGTCGAATCATCTTTAACTGTCGTCGTATCTCTCGTTGTGCCACGGCGAGTATAACGATACAACCGTGGCTCGAAGATGTTGCCCATTGGTGATAGAGCGGAGAATTTTTACCGTCGATTGAACGGCGAAATTGAACGAGGTGGAAGGCGATATCCCTCGTGAAAAGAAAGCGGCATAACAATAAACCGAAGATTACGCAAATCCACGGCTATGTGCTCTATTTACGGAATAGTGTTCTGGCAAAATTTTCCACGCGGATTCCACGTAATTAGAATCACGTGGCGACCGATTTAAACGTAGTAGAACATACTTAATGGAGAGAAATTTCGTTTCATATCCGATTAATTCTCCGACGGTGTTGACAGAGTCATTTCAAAAATAATAAAAGAAGAACTGTGAAAATGCAATAATAAAGCAGTGCAGTTTACCTCGTTCGAAAGTCAATTACTCGAATATTTTATCTTTTAAAAATTAGTCTGTCCAAATTAGTCTGTTAGTTAATTCGAAAGTCGCTTGTAACTGAACATTTTTTTTTTTTTTTCTTTTGGTAATTAATGTTTAGTAATATTACGAAAATAAGATACAAAGAAAGATTCGAATAAGACTCTTGTGATTTATAAACATATTTCAATTATTATGTACTAGAATAACTTCAAATTAAAATGTTGAATAAAGGAAAAATCTAATGTAAAAACGCTTCCGTGTATGCAGGAAAAGAAATATATTATTAAATCAAACTCGACTCGGTCACCATCGTGCGTGCAAGTATAAAGTTACCCTCTATCCAAGAGTTAATTGAACTTCCGTTTATTTGAAGGCAAACTAGTGTTACGTGAGTGAAAAATAATAGATAATGGGAGAAATTAATGAACTTCAATTACATAAACTATCCGTCAAATGAATGGAGTTTTACTGCACAAACATTTGAATACAAAGCTTTTAAATTCGAGGTAAGATGGAAAAGAATTCGACGTCACGGACGTGAAATACCTATTTTATTCCAACTTTCGGTCGGACTTCATTCAATCGAGCAAGAACGCGATGTTTTCACGCGAAATATTCCACGGCCTTGGCAAATCTTTCACCTCCATAGCGTGGAACTCGATCGATAATATTTATGAGCTGGAATTATACGAAATCGTGTTTGTTCGCGTTGTGTTTATTCGCGTCAAGATCAATCAGGAAATTATACGAAAGTGAATGCAATTAGTCGAATCTTCGACAAACTCTTCACGTGTTCGTAAAGTATTTAAATAATTAAGCAGTGTTCATAAATTGAAAGATAAATCGTATTGAATGTCACGGTTCTATGATAATTTAACAATTAATTTTTCGGAACCTAACATAAATAAATATAATAAAGAATAATCTTGGTCTTTTTGACTTTTAAGATATTCATTTAAAATTCATCGTAGAAATGTGCGGGTTTTTTCAAGCGTGTCATTATTCAAGCGTTGAAATTGCTTCATATAATACTACACGTTTCTCACACGATTCCAAGATCAATTGTTACACTGGAGCTAGGAGATGGCTAGGAGAAGTGGAACTTGTTCTGTCGAGTGGAATCAAGTTCCTGGACATAAATTCTATTTTTTCCCCCCCTTTTTCATCGACGACGCGATCTCCTCTTCCGCGCTGGAACACACGAGAGCACGTGTGCATATGTACGGTACACGAAACTAGGAGAAAGTCATCTTTCGGCATATTGAGCACAAATGTACGGTACGTACTCGCGACAGATGATAATATTATAAGTTCAGGGAACGATACTCGATATAAACGCGCGCCGTAAATCGACGTCGCGCCAATTCCACGCTTCCTGCTTGATTTATCGCGTCCGCTTGTTTTCGTCGACGTTCAGATATTGCGTTCAGTCACTTTATATATATATATACATATATATACATGAATTATTTCCCATGGGTTCGATTAATCTCGTTACGTAAATCAGTGGCGTAATATGTTAAGTTGAATAATAATGATGATTAAGTGTGAAATACTATCGAGTCTCTTCATTCTCCTTACGTGGAATTATGCTAATATTCTGTCTCTCTCTCTCTCTCTCTCTCTCTCTCTCTCTCTCTCTCTCTTTCTAATAGAATATCCGTTTAAGTTTTATTTTGAACCCCCAATTGGAATTTCAAGCTTCTTTAATTCTATTTATTAATTTGTGTTATAGTAGTATAAAGTAATTGGTAATTTTTTCCAGAAAAAAGAATTGAAATGTAAAAAGAAAAGTATTTTACGATTTAAATGTTTCACCAACCTGTTCTCAACGTATTAGTTGCAGTTTGAATTACACGAACTGTTTCACAGACCCATCAAATATTCCTTTGCATGTTTTCCACTTGAAATTTCCGAGCGATTCGATGCTGCGTTGAAACAGTAACGGCGAGCCCAGTCATGCCTTTTACTTTCAACTTGCCTCAAGTACACGAAAACGTAATCAAATTCCAGTTACGTACGCTTCTAATTCGCAAACTTTCATGCCAGTCATGTGCTCGCTTGCTCACCAGACAAGACGCCCTAGATGTTCTATCGCCTTCTACGTTTGTTCCATTTCTCTATACCAGATACACGTGTTCCATCGTAATGTGTACTTACGTTTGCCCATAATAATCGATTTGCGTCTCATTCATCGATCAAATGTCAAGTTTACACGCGACTCGCCTCGTGCATTGTGTGACGATCGAAAAAACGAGACAAAAATACTGTCAGAAAAAGAAAAAAAAAGGAAATTAGTATGCGTGTCGTGTTTCTCGTTTCGCGTTAACGATTAAAGAAAAGAAAAAAAAAAAACAACGAAAATTTTGGTCAGTGACGATACGTGATTAGCATGAGAAAAATACTAGGCACGTGTCCATCTCGAGTGGAAGAAAGTTGTTGAATTTTCGTCTCTTTTTTGTTTTCGGTCACGCGCCTCTGATTTTAACTCTTACCTGAAGCCGCATAACCGGTACCATATTTTACGCGGGAAGAAGTCGGATAAAGAAACGCTGGAAAGGTTTCCGTCTGCGTTCAAGTCCAATAATATTAAATATCTCTGACAATCTTTTCGCTTGGTGCAGCATTAAAAATTACGAAAGTCGTCAGTCGTAGGAGAAACTGAAGCAGAAAGTCTATTAAAAAGTATTAAAATATACTTTGATCATTGATCGAGAAGCTTTCAAAAGGAAAATGATTCGTAAATTTTGTTGGAAATTCTAATTCCAGTTCTTTAATACTAGCTTTAATACTATATTGATAATCCATGTACAGACTGTTTCAAGATGCGATTATTCGAACATTGTCTGTGACAGTTTAGAATTATAAATTACTTAATTTTGGAATTTTTAATTTAATTTTATCACGAATCTCAGTAAAATGAGACGTTCTAAATTTTTGTAACATGACATAAATTACTCTGGTCATCTACAAGTGAACGATGGTGTTTGTACGTAATTTATGTTCGCAAAATATAGCTCCAACTCCCAAGGAACGTTTGTTTTACGTCTACAGAAGAAATAAAAAGTTCCCTGGCAATTTAACAATTTGACCAGAAAATGCCAACAGGCTTGCTTCTACGAAACTTCGAAACTCAAAGATATTCGACAAATTTCTTCTCGATAGTTCCAACAGGAGAAACGTTTTTGTCTCCGACAAGAATTGCGCTGATCGTTCATTCACATCGTCCATTAGAATTCAATTAAGAATCCAGCAGGACTGCCATCTAAGGTTGCCGCGGCAGGGTACGACCTGGAAACGACTGCACGCAAGAAGTCAGGTAAATCGGCGCAAATTGATTCAAATGTCTGCAATTGAGACGCATTACGTTTTCATCGATGGGAACGCTCGGAAGAACAAGTTGTCTCTCCAGCGTTTAATTCCCCTGCGGGCGGACAGGAACTTGGCTGCATGCTACGTACAACAATTCTTGAATTGTCATTATGGGGACTTTCTGCGTTCATTAACGATAAAAGTACCGTTGAAGGTCAGAAGGCGAGGCGGGCCAAGTCATTGCAGTCGCACGAGGCTTGAACTTGTATACATGATGCGTACGGAGTGTCGCGTAACCTGAGTTTTTTGATCTATTTTCGAGTGGATTACTTCTTCGAGTACCTTTTGTTATAATAGAATTGCTATTTTTCTATGGCAATAATAGAATTTGATTTGTAGGTATAACTCATTGAAAACTATTACACGCGCGAGTACTTTTTGTTTTATCTTTTTACTTTGAAAAGAAAAAGTTTTGCACAAAGTAAGTGTTAAACGTTTCTATTGCTGTTATTATTTATACGTCAATCTCATTTATTTCATATATTTTGAGTATCTTTCTTTACCAGGTCAGAAGCTGTTCCGATACAAGTCAGTTAAGAGAGAATTCAATTCTGTTACTCTTTCTTATTTGTTTCTTCACGCATAATTATCTCCTTTTCGATAGTACGCAGCAGTTGCGTACGACGCGACACCCTGTATATACGCACGAGGAAGATAAGAGAAAGAAGCATGCGTTGTGTTTCGTGAACTATCTTCAAAGAACGCATGAAAGGCCTTTCACGTGGCCTCGATCCTTGTATCTACATGGAAGAAATTCTAGTGAAAATACACTCGTTTTGGCGATCAAAGCGTCCGCGAGTCTCCCTTCCGCTCTTGCCACCAATTACCTCGTTTCACTTACTAGCATGCTTCACCGGAGAATTGTTCGCACTTTTTTGTCGCTGGTTGTTCGAGATAAAAATTTTCCTCAGAACTATGCGGGAAATGAGACAACGCTGGGACCAGTAAAATAACCAGGAAGATGGATTATTATTTACGTGTTTGCAATGTCGTGGTTCTGATGTCTGTAAAATCCTGAAGGATTTTGGTAGAATTTTTCAAGCCTTTGTGAAAGAATAGAAATTTCTCTCTGGTATCTGTTTTGTTTCTAATTAGAAATTTCTGTAACCGCAGGATCATATGTTAGTTATTAATTGGTTTTTTTTTTTATATCGATTAAAAACTCTGTCCATACATAAAAAGCAGGAGGCGTTTCCATTGACAATCCGCGCGTCGAGTTAACTTATCCTCTCGGATTAAGAGATCGATTTAAAGAACTCGGTGTGGCAAAGAAAGGGATCGGTTTAAGTGGAAGAACCGTTAAGAAAGAACGGTTGTTTTTATTGCGCGTACCATTTCCGACATAGTTTCCATAAAGGTTTGAAAATTGGTTAAGCGGACGGTTGCGAAATCGGCGCGATTACGAAGGGGCAGGAGAAACGGCAGATTAACATTTCATTAGGTTAACTAACTCGCCGATGTCCGACTCTACTTCCAGCAATCGGATCTCGGCTGTACCGTCTGCCCAAAATTATCGACGCGTAAATAATTCACGAGAATCGAGCGATCCTCGTGAACGTTGTGGTTCGGATCGGTTAATTACACGAAATCCCTCAGGTAGCGAAAACTAAACGATCGTCGACGAGACTGTTAACCTCTCGCGCGTCGAGAACTTTTTCTCCCAAAATTGTAATATCTTCTCAGTTCTAAGTATATTTAAGTAAAACAAAATAGGCAAAACGAATAATAAATTTATTACTCCTCGATAATTTCTATTCCATCGATATCATACCGACGAGTTCCAAAAGAAAGCGACGAATTATTGTATACGGTTTGGTCACTCGTTATGGTCCGCAATCAGTTGCCAGCGCGAGTGGTTAATTACGGATAGTAGTGATTTTGACCAACGACCTGATTCCAATCAACCGTACGTGCATCGATTGCGACGCGAACGTCCAACGTAGCGTAGGTACAGATCGAAAAGTTCGATTGCTCTGATTTCGTCAGACATCGAAAGGAAGCTTCTCCGACGGAAGAATCGAGCATGGAAACTTGATTGGAACATTACCGAATGACTCGCCGTATTTAGACGTAACTCCTTAAATGGATCGCCGATCGTTCGCCTTTTAGTTCCGTTGCTCGACTTTCACGCGAATTCGAGAAGAAATTCGAAAGCGAACGACAACACCGAAGCAAACGTTAAGCAAGAGGGGCCCGGTTTTCGGTCAAAGTCCGAAGGCGTGCACTTGACATTGGGCGAAAACCAGCAGGACGTGATTCGTGCACACACGAAACTAGTTCGACTGCTTTTCTGCCGGTCGTTGACTGTCGAATGCCATCTTTTATCGGCAAATACGAGCACCAGACGTCACCGTTGGTCAAGGCCAATGGCGAAGATCGAACCAGTCTCGACTCGATCCGTCGCGTGTTACCCACTGGTCTTTCGCGCGTAATATAATATACACGGGTAACGTATACTCGCGGACTTTGAAACGGAGTCGGTATTTGTAACATTAGATTCTGGCGATATTGGCGTGCACAGCGATTAATCGAAGTCTGATCATGGTCAAGGTTCGAGATCATAGACGAGAGAGAGCAAAGACTTTTTCGAGTATCTCAGTATGTTCGTGACATTAGATTACGTACGAGTACAGTGATAATAATCTCATTATGATCAAGATTCCGGATTATTAAACACTTGCGAAACAAAGTCTTCGAAAGAAAAATCTTCCAAGTATTTCAGTATATATTTAGAATTAGATTCTTTGAGATTGACTTTGTCAATTGTTTGGAATATAGTGAGAAATCAAGTTTCCAACATATTTGTAACACTAGATTTTGTACGAGTCATGGCGAAGGTTGTCAAACAGACGAAACAAAATTGATGTATATGTAAAACTAGATACTTGAAGATTAATGTTGTCTATCGTTTGGAGGACCCAGTTTGATCATGATCGAGGTTAGCTATCGTTAAATACGACGAAAACACTTTTTCGAGTACTGTAAATTCAGTATGATTGATGTGGTTTGCCATTTAAAGTTTAATGAAACACTAGTCTGACTATGGTCAAGGTTAGGTAGACGAAAAAAGAATGAAAACTTTTTCGAGTGTTTCAAATCCAACAGTAGGTACGGGTCTTGTTAATAGCGATGTCTGACATTAATGACATTAACACGTTGGAGGAATGTGTTTCTGGCATTTATGCGATGGCGAATTCGATTAGTCACATTTCTATCGTATTTATATCGGAATGTTATCCGAAGAGATGGGCGCGAGACTTTATCAAGTTTTATTAGACGGATTTATAATACTCGGAAAGAAAATAAACGTCGGATTGTAAAACGTCGTTATTGAAACTCATAAACAAAAACTAATTGGGTATTATGAGTTTGATTTGCTGTAAATCAGCGCAACGATCGATCGACTATACGATAAAAGCAATTTTCCTTTAACGACCTCTTCATTACGAACAACCGGGCGTACAAACCTACGCGAACTCATCAGAGTTGGTATTTAAATTATACGTCTGAATCAAGGATAACGAGACTCTTAAACGAAATATGCTAATCGAAGAAACTGAAAAAAGAATCAAGGTGGAAATTTTATTATTAAACAGGGATAAATAGTCGTACAGTAGCTTACCAAAGTAATCGAACACTTATAAAAATCTTTTGCGAAAAAATTTTTTACATTATATTGTACGAGTCGTATTTTAGAAAAATTATAAAAATATTTGAGTAGCTTTCAATATTCAGTTTAAGATAATTCACGTTGTATAATATTTTACTAAATATACATTTACTTTTCATATACATTTTCAAATTAATTTCAAGTCTTCTCAGTATAATCATTAAATTTATAGTAATTTTACAGCAATTATAGAATTTCTCATAGCTCTCTCAGCTTACAAACTTTATACACCTTTCATTTGATATACTTGTTTACTTTATTTCTCGTTCTCTGTAATTTTTACATCAAATGATTTTTATCCCCTACGGATAAATAAATTAAAATTCAAACATAGATGAATAAGTAAATGAATTGATTAGTAATGAATAACACAGATGAATAAATTCACATTTAAATTCTTTTGTAGCAACTGTTCAAATACTTTCGCGATGCAGCGAGAAAATATCGGAACTCGGAAGTAGAAGGTTGCACAGTGACAGTAAAAATACAACGGATATTATACGTAGATCATGTCAGATCACTCTCCATTTCCGTGGTGACTGTCCCACGATCGCTGCACCGAAACTGTGTCACGCTTTCTGCATCACTACTCGGCCAGTACGTAGCCAATCGCACCGATGCGAATGAAACCGATCTCGGCCTGATTCGTTGCCCGTGCAAGTCGGTCGTGACAACGGTACCTGGCCTTCTGCTTTTATCGACGTCGATAGAACTTGATCGAAGCCTCCTGGCGGGGAGTCGAAGGTGATTTGGTAGATGACTGTCGTGAAGGAATCGGCGATCAGCTCCGATTACCGGTTGGGGAAAGAAAAATCGACTGGATTGTTACGGTAGTTAGTTTCAGTCACTCTATGTCATTGAGTTAATCGACGAAGTTACGTGCCTCGTTATGAAAGCGTAATTGAATTTTCCTTCCGGCCAACCGACTCCAACGTAATACCATTTAGCAAAAGTATCGATCCAGCGAGTTCAGTCTCGTGTTTAATCTCCAATCGAATCGTGATTCAACATCATCCTGTTTATTTTACGCTTAAGCCGGCAAGTGACGAGCATTTCTCTTTCTTAATTAGGCAAGTGAAATTCTCTTAGTACACGCCGTTCGACCGAGTTCTTTTCTCTCGTTAATTGCATCAGTGTAGGATCAGAGTGAATGGATTTCGCGGTGCAAAGAAATTCGATTCGTGAATCAAGCGATCCCTGATCCCCCCCTGGGTATCCCCGATACGATGTCAGTCATTCTTTCCGCGGGAAGGCGGCGAAAAGAGCGGAATGCGGCTCGTTAAGAGCGATGTCAAGCTTAACCCTTTTACGCGTTGCATTTCACCAGGAACACGTGCATCCAGGTCGATTTCACGTTGTTAAAAATTTCAGAATCAACGTGTTTGCTTCTCGAATCTCCCAATTAAAATTGGGACTCCGTATTGCATAAGACACGGATAGTTTCTAGGATTAAAGTTCATGCAACAGAAATTGAATCCTTGCGTTCTTTTCTCCCCTATTAAACAAGTGAATTCAACCAGCAGAGATTCATTCGATCGACGAAGTAAAATTTCGTACGATTGACTCCATCTGAACCAGGTACATATTTCTCGAGTCTCCCTCTCGGATTGAAGTGACAGAAACAAAAAAGTCGCGTACCAAAAACTCGTCCGGTTCGTCGACCAACAATACGTATTCCCACGAGGGAATCGTTCCCTTTCGCTGGTGCCTTGTCGCTCTTTCATTTTTCCGCCGCGTTTCCCCGCCCGCGAAATTGTGCAAGTAACGCTCAATTTCCAATAGTAAACTGAAAGTCGATAAAAAGGCACGTTGCCCGTGACGTAATGTCTTTCTTCTACCAGCGCGGTTTCACTCGGGACAAACGGCGGTGGTAGGCGATGTTCGTCGTTTTTCAAGCGATTATCAAGGTTCGTTGTGTGAGAAATCGCGACCGAACGGAAACCGGAATCCCCGGATATAATCGACGAGAAAGCTTTGTCCACTTGTTCACTATTCTTTTCTTTTTCTTTCTCTTTCTCTCTTTCTGTTGCCTCCGAAACTGGAGATTCTTCTACTCTTGAAAATTGTGAGAATTCAGACATCTCTGAAACCATTGAATAATTTTTATCATAAATAGATCAACTAGTGATCTTGAAGAGTGAATTCTCCCCATTTACGACGACCTCCGAAAATGTGCAGTACGATTTTTTCTTCTATTGAACTTTGAATATTAGGGTTAAAAATAAGGGACAAACGTTCGAGGAACCCTAGCATATAACTCTAATGTTCAAAATTCAATAAAATAGTGAGAAAAGAAATTATATAATAAGATTTTCGAAAAGAAAAAATTTCAATCTTCAAGACCATGATGAATCTTATTATGGAAAACAATTTTCAACGTTTCTGGAGACGTTGGAATTTTTACAATTTCTGAAGATGAAAGTATACTTTCTCGCCAGCTCTTTGAGAAAAGCGAACTCGAGACTGTTGCAAAATAAAAGTTTCAGAATGAGACCAGGTGCATTGTCAAAGACCTTTTTTTTACAAATTTAACAATTTTTCATCGTTAATAGCCTTCCCGTCACGTTCTCAAAGATCTATTTTGCATTCAACACTACAATTCTCATGTTAAATTCAGCTAATTCGACATTGAATTTTTCCTTCAAATCAATGTATAATTGCACAGCGCTCTCGTTTCTGGACTTTCTCTGCCGGAGATAAACTGATTGCAGGAATCGATGCTGCGATTCAAAAGAGATCAGAATTTAGAAGATCAGTGATGCAGGATGCAGTGATGTAAGAGGATCTTTTATTTGATACGTTCACGTTTAAATCGTGGAACGATCGTTTAATGGTACTTAAAAAGCGATTTAATTCCACGTTCCCATTTTCTACAGAGTTTAAAGCGTATCGCGAGTAACTAGCGCGTATTAAGGTGTACACCACTTTGGATTCGTAATAGCTAGACTGCGAATGTTCATGCTTTCATGCAGAGTTTGCAAACGCTAGACACAGTACCTGGATAATTAATGTAATGTATGTGAAAAATCGAGTAATAAATTATGAATAAAGTCTGTACGTGATACGATAAAAATTTCAGAATATTTCGTATAAAATGAGTGAATGTTCAAGTACTTTGACGAGCCACTGTACACAATCACTGGCAGATACATCTCTCTATTTAGGTTTTGATTTTCTATTACATTCAGAAGAACGTAAATTTGCACGAACATCCGTGGTTTAATAATAACTCAATTAACGTAGCGAATGCAATGAGCATCGACAAATGAAGACTGTTTAAGCAACTACCGGTTAATGACTTCGTAACATCGTTAGAAAATTGTTTTGTTCAACTTCGACAAGAAACTCAATCAGTCAAGCCGCTCGATTCAGCCACAATGGCATAATTCAGTTCCTCGTGTTGCTGGACGTTTGTATTTGGCCACTCGTCAGGATCAATTACGTCGTTTCTTTGTTCACTGTTTCTGACTGACGGCAAGTCTTTGTCCCGTCAAAACATTTGCACGAGCGGGTCCGTATGTACGTTCTACTAAATAATTCTCCACCGCGACGTAACCTTTGCTACGGAAATCACGAAACTTCTTCAATCTTCTCGACTCGTCTTTACATAACGCCGGCGCACGGGATGAACGACGCCGCGGGAACAGAGAAATCAAGACGTGGCGAACGACATGTCGAGGAATCGTGCACGCGTGTACTTTGCGGGCAACGATCGTGATTCGTGTATTCTTAAAAGCGGGGGAAATAAACCGCGAGTCATCAGCCGGCTGTCTGTCTCGCTAAGAAACGGACGGATGGAAATAAAAGGGCGAAAAGAAAGAAAGAAGCGAGTCTGTCTCGATGAAACGTTATAAGTTACGCGCGTTATAACGTGCACGTGCAGTGTTTTTTCTTGTTGTGCTTCGTTCTTTTGAACGTAATTTACCCTGATTCCTCGTCCTTTCAAAATTTGGAAGCTTCGAACGTTGAATATTCGAAGCGCGAAACATTAGATTCGAATGTTCCAATCTTTCTGAATTCGTGTTTGCATCTTTGTGAAGTTTGATTGTTTCGAAATCGTCGAAATTTCAATCGAAAGTCACATTTACAATCAAGAATAAATTTCATCCGTAATAATAATAACCTCTTTCGTGAATCCTTTATTTTTGAATTTTTTACATTTCTTTTTTTCTAATAATATACGAATATTAATACTCTATAATTATTACGGTATGTCGTTTCGATGATCTTCGTAAATTTTGCTCGATTTAGATCGATGTCTAAAGTAATTTCAAAACAACTTCTGAAAGCAACAGAAACCAATTTTCATTGTGTATATCTCATAAAAAGAGAAAAGGAAAAATGAAATTACCGATCACTATCGCAGTGAAACTTAAACTTTGAAAACACTAAACTTATAAAATCCGTAAGATCTGCTAATTTAGGTTATAAGAGTCATAAACGTCGGGATAAGATCTAGAGATGTTTAACCGAGACACCTACTGAAATACCACGATAAAACGATAAATTCGATTAACCTAGAAAATATATATACCTACCAACTCGCGTGTCCGTGAAAGAAACAACAGGAAACGTATAAAACGATCGTCGTAAAAGTCGATTTCCGTTTTCGCGCGTGATTCGAGGAAATAGGACAAACGACGACAAGAAAAAGCAATTGAAGGATACAACGGAGTCAGATTTTATAGCTTCGGTATTTATGGCGGCATTAAAAATGGCCCGTTCTCGAGAAAGAAGCAATCTGGCATCGCGTAAAAGCCGACTTTCGCCGTTTGATTAATAATTAAATTGTCACACGTTTAAAACCAAAAGAAATCCCTCCAAGACACGGCACTAGAAAATGTTACTCCCCCTTGGTCGTTTTCGATCATTTTCTGCAAGCGATCATTGAAAATTAAAGTTTGCCAATTTTCAACCACTGGAAAATATAGATCTTTTCTGCACAATGAAATAATCTTTTTTGAACGAAGCTTCGTCCAGATTGATAAAGTTAAACGTGATTCAACCAATTCGATTAACGAGAAGGAACATAAAAATTTGAAAAGATATGACTGAGGATTGGAAAAATTTAGAATGTTCTTCGAGACAAGAGATTTTCAACTAACAAAATATAAAAATAACAAACAAGATGATATGTTCTTCGAAGCTAAAGATGAATTCTCAATCACAGAGAAATCACAGAATCTTTTCGATCGTTTCGAACAGATCTCTGCGCAAAGAACAAGCTTAAGGTTAAGAAAGAACGAGAATAAGTATCGATTATAGAAATGTAAAAAAACAAGAGATTTCCTTCGAAGCTAGAAACCTATCAAACCGTCAGTCTTTTATATCGTTTTGAATTAATTTCCACGCAAACTGATTGCGAATAAAATTACGCGTCGTCGTTCACTACAAAAGTAGTAAAACACGTGGGAGGAGCCGTAACTTCACGGAGCAATTCCCAATGAAAGTGGGTACTCGCTTTCGTCCACGCGAATCGCTCGTCCGGGCATAATGCCCGTGAAGAATTAAAGGAAGCGAAACCTCGTTAGTAGAACGATTTTAACGATAGAATCGGCCGTGAAATTCGTGGCGAGCTGGCGCGCGCGTAGTACTTACTTCCGGTGTCCCATCCGCTGAAATCGTACCTCTTTCACTTGCGTCAGCCGCTCCATCGACTCGTTAATTCGATCAAGCTCGTGTTTACCTCGTTTGCGCGGCGAATTTATCGCTGGCGCATGCAGCGTGATCGTTTAAAACGCGTGTACGCTTGATCACGATGGGGATGTCCCTCCGGGAACCGGCGTATGTCGTACAAACACGCGGAAACGGAACTGAAGGCTCGTTAAAATATCAGCGATCATGCACGAGATGGAAATTATGACGTTGCGGCGTTGCACGAGTGAATGTGTGTGTTGATTTTGAAACGTACCTTATTTGATTTTAAATCCGATCGTTTAATGTTGAATCTGCTCGAATTTTGATACTTTTCGTTCCTCTGTGGTATTGTGTACAACTATAAAATCATTAAAAGTACGTAGTGCGTATATTTTATCATTTTAAAAATTTTATTTTCTTTATCGGTGCAACATGGTGTTTCCCTCGTTATAAAAATATTAAACAACGTTCTTTTTCTAGGAAACATTTAGAGAAACTTTTAGTGTTTAGTCGACAGAGTAGCGACATCCGCGAGTTAAACTATTCGATTTTCCTTGACAAACCAAAGCGTAAAGAACGAACGATAAGTGATTCAGATTGTCATTCATCTCGTGTCGAACGTTAGGAAGCGAACGAAACGGCTTAATAATAGGAAACCGGTGGCACTTATCGAACCAATGCAACGGCGTATCGGCAAAGCGAAACAATCACGGTGACGTGTCAATCATGCAGATGATAGGTTGGACGGAAGCGAGAGTACAGCCAGGCGTAGCGTAAGATGGTAAAACGCGTGGCGTTCGATCGTACGTGGCAATCTGAACGTAACCCCGGTCGACCAGAGAGCTCTGATTCGCTCTCTCGGACCGTTATTACGTTCATTAGCGCAACACACGACGAGGCGGTGTTTATGCGGCGTCGTTACGAACGAACGCGGTGTTACGACCACTCGCGTTGCACCTTCCCTTCACCTTCTCGCCACGACGCTCTCCGCGATGCCGTTTGCACAATAGCCAGCTTTTGCACAACGCGAGGAACGCTCGCGTCGAGCGTTCCGTAAGATGAGACGAGGACAAGGGCAAGGCCAAGTTCATTCGCGGATCATCAGGATTTCTATCTCGCGTGCGAAGCATCCACCTGTAAAACCTGCTGCTTCCTCTTTTCGCGCGAAACGATCTTCCACGATCATCGAGCGTACGGGAACGCGCGTGCACGCGAAATTCTTGCTTCTCGGTCTCTATCGATGAAAAAGTACCGCCGTTTGAATTGTCGAAGGGCACCGATTCGAAAAGAGCAAGGAACGTTAACGAGATAAGTGAACCGGCTTTTTGCCGCGGTGATAATTGCAACAGAACTTGTGACGAGTTTCCATGTACAGGTAACGGGGAAATGGTCGGGTGCGATTGTCCGATCCGTTCGTGCTGATTCTTCGGTGTAGAGAATGAAACGGGTCAAGGTGTACGAAGCATACGGGTTGAATCAACCCGGACAACAGATGATTCTACACGGTGTGAATTAGTCGGTTCGAACGATACGACGAACGTTACTGTTTAATGCAAATGAGGTAACAGCGAAGAGGTAATAATTTTACAATTCGTCAGGACGCGAAAGTATCTTCTTGTAACATAACCATTCTGACATTTCGAACGCAGGGTTCGCCGGCAGCAAGAACGAGGACGCGAAACCACGATCAAGGCGCAACGTTGAACGTGCCTTGAGTCAATAGCATCTCGTTACCATCTCACTTTTATTTGAACTTTACCTTTTGCTTGAACTTTACGCTTTAGACGAGCCTTCGTGACCACGTCTCGTGATTCTCTCGCTGCGAGTATATTTTTTGACGAACTGTCGTGTGCGGCGAACTCTCGGCACAGTTCGTTAGATCTTTCAGTCCAGTGTCCTTCGGAATAGTCGCGTCAAGGAATAGAAAAAGCATCCAAGGTTAGTTCATTAACAAGTTTTCGTTTGAGAAATTGCAGAAGAAAACGCAACGATAGTTTTGTAACAGGAACAATAATTTAATCGTCTAATTGTGCGTGAAATAATTATCGCGATCGTTATCGGCACGATAATAAAACGAAACCGTAATATCATCACGCAACGCACTGAATTCCACTCTCACTTCCTTACGTGCTCTCGTGACTCTACCCGCGAATACTGTGTGATATTGTTGAACGATATCGTTGCACATTATGATGAACAAGTGCTGTTATAAAATCCTGTCAGTCCATCGTACCATTGGCCGTTGCGTTGACTACGCCACTGGCGTAAAATGGAAAGCAACATTGCTCCGAGAAATTGACGATTGTGTCGGAATGTGATTAAAGACCGTTGAAAATATGAAATGTCGGTCTGTTTGTTAGTAAATCTTTTCCTTCCTTCGATTTTCTACCGTTACGTAACGTAATTGCCTGAAACATGATGCCACAATTTAGATTTACACTACTTGTAGACACCAGAACTTGTCACGCAACAGTTAATTCGTACAATTGGATTTCACACTCGTAAATGAGTTTAACCGACACAGAGGTTGATTTAATCAATCAACACGCAAACTAAAATTTTGTTCAAACAAATAGAATTCATATGAACGAAATCAATATTATATTACGTATAACTGATAATTGCGAATAACATGAAAGGAATTCATTTAATCAACTAAAATGTTGCTCGTACAAATGGCTCTCATACGTGATATAAATATGATAATTATATAAATTAATTAAAACGACGTAGGTTTCGCAGGTATCGATCTTGAAAGAGCAGTTTAATGTCTCGTGAAATCCGCGCGAGTGGTACGAGCCGTACGTGCACAGACCGTTCGGTAATTTAATTAAAGGTTAGTCAGTGAACCGATCGGTCTCCGCGCATCAGCGTCCCTCCATTCAAGTACGACGCCAAAGTTCAATCGCATACCGAAGGAAAGGACAAACTTCGACTCGTGACACGATCGACGTCGGCGGCTTGACATTTAAGCGTTGCCAGTGGTCCCGTATCGTTTCCTTTGTCCCAGTTCGGCGTCCTGTTGTCTCGAGCTATCCTATCGAGCGTGTGAAACGGATCGATCACGAATGAGAATGCCGGATGAGAACAAAGAGAAAAACACGACGAAAATTACGACAGATGGAAAAACAACGTTCGCTGAGAATCTTGATCGTGAAATGCTCGTGAAAACGTGCAGATGAAATTAACATTTTGTAAGAATCGTAAAGCCAAGGAATCTAGCAGCGAAGCGCATCGAAGCTGCGATTAAATTCACATTCATACGAATGAACGAGATTTTTCTCCTGTATATTTTTTTCCTTTTATTTCTTCGTTTCGTCCGAACATGAATTTTAACTTCATTAATCAAACGATTAACCTCGTTGGAACGAATCGATCGGCACAATACTCGATTTCCTTGTGTGTCGAGCATCAGTGACTATTAATGCGACGAAACGTGAAGGAATACATCGCACAAGCGGCGAATTATGGCACAACCGTGGCACAACCGTGGCACAACCGTGGCACAACTCGAGATATTTGCGAGATTAAGATGTTAAGACGACAGGGGACTGTCTGGCGTGCATAAAATTGACCATTTCTTGAATGGAGATTAATGAGACAACGCGATGCGTAAAACGCACGTCGTTAGGCACGGTGTCACGCTGACATGTTTGGTACTCGGGGGGGGGGGGGGTGAAAGTGAAAGTACCTCGACGGCTTTCTTGTTAATTTTCTCGCATCCGTTGATCTTGATTGAAATTCCACGTTCGAATCTCAATTCTTCCATAAATTACTGTCGTTTTTACTCGATAATATCCTTCTTAACCCTTTTTAACCTCGTCGGGGGATATCGTTTATCCATGCTTTCCTCCGAAAGATACCTTAAATTTAAATCTCAAATTTCACCGCTCACGTCGACGTGTCCGTTTACGTGCGTGACGTCTCGGTCCACGTGATGCAGATGCGAATAATCATTCTGAACGTGCATCTTCTGATCCGAACCCAGCCCATTCGGATTAACTTAGGCCACTCTTCCGAGTTTCGACTTTCTGGTTCTCATTAATCGAGTCACTTCTCGCGAAAGAAGTTAATCTGAATCTTTAAACTATTATTAAAATTATTACTAAATTTCCCATCAGTCTTATTCTTCAGTCAAGTGCACATTATTCGCGTATAACTTTGTTCTTTAACGAACCGTTTCTTTTATCAACTGTTGTATTTTATTTTCAAAATATTTAATTTTTATAGTCGCGTGACGATATTATTAAACGAAATGGATTTCATTTATTTGAACCGAATTTTAGTCATCGCCCAATTAAAAGAACTCTTGCTTCGTACCTAAACTCTTATTATATGAAACATTAAATCAATTGTCTCACAACAAGTTTTGTACGTACAAACGAATTTCCATGTACATGATATTTGGATTCGATTAATTATATATTAATTATATTAAATTATATGTCAATTATATTAAACGTCAGAATAATTACAGTGTCTGTAGCAAGTGTAAGTAACCTAAAACCCAGTAAACGTTATTCTTCCGTCATTTCACTTGACGTAGTTCTGTCTCTTGCACGACGAGATCCACCCACCCTTACGCAAGCGTATTTTTACATCGACCAGCGACAAACGCC
>JAWNGG020000016.1:0-72500 GCA_036937485.2 Tetragonisca angustula
AGAGAGAGAGAGAGAGAGAGAAAAAGAAAAACTTGACCGTGCGTTTCTACGAGTGGAACGATCGATGGTCCTCCGCGATTTGCCATTCCGCGAGATGTTCCAGTTGGCATAATATCCTCTCTCGACGTACCCACTTTGCTCAATTAAGAATTTCCACGAGATGGAATTTAATTAAATCTAATTACCGTAAAAATGATATATTCCTGTAATATTATTGTAATGTAGAAAATTTTCGCGTACGTGTCGCGTATGTCACATAGATCATTTGATCGAAGTTTATTAATGTATAATATTATACAGTTATACAGTTGTGTTACTACTATTATATAATAATATTGTATAGTTATACAGTTATATTACTATATTATATAATAATATTGTATAGTTGTACAGTTATATTACTATATTATATAATAATATTGTATAGTTACATAGTTACATTACTATATTATATAATAATATTATAGAGTTATACAGTTATATTACTATATTATATAATAATATTGTACAGTTATACAGTTACATTACTATATTATATAATAATATTGTATAGTTATACAGTTATATTACTATATTATATAATAATATTATAGAGTTATACAGTTACATTGCTACATTATATAATAATATTATAGAGTTATACAGTTACATTACTATATTATATAATAATATTATAGAGTTATACAGTTACATTACTATATTATATAATAATATTACACAGTTATACAGTTATATTACTATATTACTATATCACTATATTAGTAATATTTTATATGTATAATACATATAAAATTATATACTTGTATAAAAGTAAATATCAAGTACATAAAATTTGATTCTGCGTTTGAAAATGTGCGGCGGTTTAAAAAAATAGTGTTGGACGTTATAGGAAAGTTTCATACACTATACTACGTTGCATTTTATAAAACGTTCATCGAGACTGTTAATCTCACGGATGATTGATTGTTTCCCTTAATCAACAGTTTCTCTCGTCATTTCTTTCTTCTCCAGTCACTTTATCCAATTCATAGTTCCTTTTAAAAACCGGGCAACAAACTGTTATTAATAATTGTTATTAAGTGAATATAAATTAAATGTTATAATATTGTTATTAAATTAACTATTATAAATGTTATTGTAAAGATAATGATATAAATAATAATATAATAATAATGTTATACACGCAACATTATATCTTAAAGAAAAGGGAAAAGAAAAGCTCGAGAACTACGTCGCAACGTTAAACTCACGTATACCGGATGAACGGATGAAAATCGATCTGTCCTCCAAAATTAAATCCACCGTCATTCTATTAATTTCTACGTTTCTGCCCGTCTCTCCGAATGGCAATACCGCTGCCAGATGAAAAAAACAATCTCGCCGCGAATAAACTTTACCCTTTGCCTCGGGAGAATGTTGAAAACGGTTGCCGCCGTGAAGATAAAATTCTAAGCTCCCCCGAGTATATTCCTTTCTCCTCACGTTCCGCGACAATCTCATTCGTCTGAAAAGCTTAAATACTTCAGCCCAGTGTCGTTTCCTCCGGGATGCTTCCCTTTCACGAGAACTCAAGAACTCGCCTCGCTCGCCTTTTCCCAGCCACGTCCTTTCCCCCCTCTCTTCGTCCATTCTTTCTTCTCCCCTTTCAAAGTGACTTCGCACAAGCGTGCAGCGCTCGCGAAAATACAATTACCTCGGCGAACGTCTCGTTTCGAATCGATTTCATTTCGCTACTGCCGGGGCCATTCGATTTCCTCCGCGCCGGCGGAGAAATTTCAAGTTGTTTGAAAACGCCGCGCGAAACAATTACGCCGCGGCCAACAACAGTGGCGCGAATCAAGCGAATGAAAATTGGCGAAAACAAGCGAGCTAATGGCGGAAAGGTATACGCGACTCTTTCCCTTGCCCGGTTTTTTAAAGCTGCAGAAATAGGTTGCGCCGGGAGGGTTCGGTAGATAGGTAGGGCTCGTGTGCCGTGGACGAGGCCTCCGTTGATCGATAGGGGTCTAACCCACTACCACAAACGCCACTTCATTCTCTACCAGCGTGCGCCCGTGCCCGTACGCTTCGCCAACACTTCCCTCACCTTGTAATTAGGGATGGAATCGAGTCCCAGCATGTACTTACGCGAGTCAAGTTCCATAGTTTGATTGTAAGTTTCGTTCCACCGGTGTTTCGGAAGTGGAAAGAAAATGTTTTTGCACGCGAATTGCGTGACTTGCAATGCATCGACTGTGATATATGAATCGTAGACAAATATACGATACTTTCTATCTTTCTGTTCGTGTCTCGTTACGTTATTTGTGTAGAAAATAAAATTATATATTTAGAAGATAAAGAAATGAAAAATTGAATGTAAAATGAAGTTATATATTTAGAAGATAAAGAAATGGAAAATTGAATGTAAAATGAAGTTATATATTTGGAAGATAAAGAAATGAAAAATTGAATATAAAATGAAATTATATATTTAGAAAGTAAAAAATTGAATATAAAATAAAATTACATATTTAGAAAATAAAGAAATAAAATAAAATTGAATATTTAGAAAATAGAAAAATGTTTTAATAGTTTCAAAAGTACAATATATTGCTTGTATTCATTGTAAACGAGTACAATATATTGTGTGAGTATAATAAACGAGTGTAAAATATAAAATGTATAGTTCAATGTATGAACATAATATAAATATATATTTTTATTTGCGTTTCGAATATTAGTAGCAAGTAAAAATGTTTCAATGAATATAACATATGTAATGGGCATTTATATGAGCACTTTATGAAAATACAAATATACAAATATCCATTCATTTGGTACAAGCTGGTTTCAAAACGCTATAATAAATATCCTCAGCAACTACACTTCACTTCAATGAAAATAACGCGCGAAATTTCTCTCTTTTCAGTTCTCGCAGCGTCTAAAGATATTTATAGCAATCAATGAGGAAGCGAGCATTTGAAAATCGAAACGAATACTTCGTCGAAATGTGTGAAAAATCTCCAACATAACCTACAAAGCCGAAAGGCATCCAGGCATTGTCGATATCTTTAACTGTCGACTCGAAGTTCTTCAAGTTCTATTCAAACGAAAGTTGAGTGGGAAAAAAGAAAGGCGAAGAACGAATGAAACAAACAAATTGTTTGCGCTGGCAACTGGCTCGCGCGGACCATAACGAGTGACCGAGCCCTATGCAATAATTCGTCGCTCTCATTTCCCTTCGAGCTCGTCGGTACTAGATCATCGGATAGAAACTGTCAAGAAGCAATGAACTTATCACTTAAATATACTCGACACTGAGAAAATGTTGCAATTTCTGGACAAAAAAAAAAAAAAAAAAAAAAAAAAATTCTCGACGCGCACGTTATTCCAGCGAAAGGGGTGAAAAGGGTCGAAACCCTCGTGCCCGCGAGGCGCTCGTTCCCATCCCTACTTGTAACGCCACACAGGTAAATACGAGGGACAACATCGGAGCAACTGCCTCGCCGTAGGTGTTAACAAGCTTTCTTCGTGTTTACCGACACCGACTCGTTCAACGCAATTTCTATCCTCGTACACCTTCGATTGCGACGGGCTGCCCTTCTACCGTGTGCCAGCGATTAGACAGACACTGATTCAGATAACGCGCGTTACGTTAAAATCCACGAATGTGTTACCACGTGCTGGCTCCCTCAGCGAGAATGTCTTCTCTCTCGTATTCTTCTTAAAATAATATAATCAAATAAATAAATTACTATTACGAAATAAAATATACAAATTAATTCAATCATTATTAAAATATTAAATTTAGAAACTTAATTTTTTGATGACCAAATTCATAATTTATACTAACTAATAATAATGAACCTAAGATACTTTCACACACTATAAATGTTAAAAAAATAAAAAATAATCAAACTATTTATAAATATAATTATATATAAAATAAAAATCAAATGTGAGAGATTTTCAGATATTGCTAAAAGTTTCTTAACGTAACGATGATTGATTAGTTTAATTTCAACGTTAGGAGACGAATAAAGCGCGTGGGAAAAGTGCGAGACTGATTTACTTCGTGTACGTTGATTATTCGTGTTGAAATTGTTTCGCAGCGTACATACGTGTGAAAATCGCACGGCGATAGATCTGGATCGTTAATTCGCAACAAAATTTGCCCACAAGTATCAAACGTAATAACGTGTATGTATATGTATATATATATGTCTCAACTTTGGGCATATTTGTATATATTGTAGATACATATATTGCTGTGAATGCTACACGTTTAATGTATCGCGGTATGCAATCGATCAACGCAATTCGAGTTGGTGCTATGCATCAATAACAATGTTACATTTATATGTAACAATGTTGCATTTGGTATAGAAACTACTTATTGACATATTGCGTTATTATCGCAATATCATCGATCCTCATAGTATCTATTTGTTAAATTGTACGACTTCGAAATTGAACGCACCTCTCGTGTGAATGAAATCTGTCCGTTTAATGCTACAGAATCGAATCATGTTCCTAGTCACGACGCGTTGATACATTATACGTTACATTGTGCATAGATAATTATCAGACTTATACAATATTGCGAAATTTACATTATGAGACATTGTGAAATTTCAATCGTTATAACAAACGACGTGTAATTATCAATCCCAGGATAATAAATTAATATTACAAAAATTTCTCATTCAGTCACAAATTTACACCGCCCTTGAATCGCTGTTTTTTCCTGATTGAAAAGAAACCAACAATCCCCCGAGGAGATCTCGAGGCTTCTCCTTACAGATCTCCGCGCGTTTTACACTTTCTTGAATCCAATATTCCCTCGAACATTTCAACAGCTGGCTATTACCACGATCGTGGTGATAGAAGTGACGGAGAAGCTGGGCTCTTCCAATAATCGTACGACAGGAATCTCGGTGAGGGAACGTGCGTTTGCAACCCTCCTTCGATCTATGTACTACGTAAGTACATGTGTATATATATACAATTTCTTTAAAATTTCAAAAATTTATTACAAAGGCAATCGATGAGATATCTTTGTCAGATTTTTGTTTCATATACTCTGTGGTTATCAAGGTTTTCATCGCGTTGCATTTCAGATACCCTGTTGATGAATAAGATACTGTTGAATGAACATCTTACAATGGCAAATGAAATGACAGATAAGTGGAAATTATTACAAAATGAGACGTATATATTCAAGTTTCTTCTTTCTGTATCATTTAATACATCTCTATATGGGCACCATTAGTTGCACGAAGCACATCAAGAGGGTACCCGATTTCTTGCCATGTTCTCTGTAGCGTACCCTCATCAATGATGGCAATGGCATCAGTGATCCTCTGCTTTAGATCAATCATGTCCCGTACCTTTGTTCGACACACGATATCCTCAACGTAACCCCATGTGGGTGTCCATAAAGTCTCTTTGCAATTTCAAAAATTTATTACAAAAGCAATCGACGAGATATCTTTGTCAGATTTGTTTCATATACTCTGTGATTATCAAGGTTTTCATCACGTTGCATTTCAGGTACCCTGTTGATGAATAAGATACTGTTGAACGAACATCTTACAAAATGGCTGCTCCTCGGGAGAAGGCACAGTGTGTATCGTGGTTTATTGAAACGAAATCGGATCTGCAGACTCGGCGAAACTTCAGAACCAAGTATGGAAGAGATCCACCGTCACGGCCATCGATTCGTGCATGGCACAAGAAATTTATGGAGACAGGGACAGTGTTGGATAAAGGGAGGAGTGACCAAGAACATCCGAGGAAAACATCGATCGTGTAAGAAATCGAGTATCGTCTTCATGTGCTTCGTGCAACTAACATGGCGCTCATATAAAGCTGTACCAAATGAAGCAAAGAAAAAAAAAAAGAACTTAAACATACACGATGGAATTAGGTTTCAGTGGAAAAAAACACGCTAGTATCCAGTGTTCCGTCTTACGCACTATGACACACCATCATCCACGACTCACTACTACACTCGCCTTGCTTACATCTCACACACACGCACGCATCCACTTACATCCACTCCAAGAAAAAAGACAGTCGACAGCGTTTGGAAGATTCGAGACAGTCAGTCGAAAAAGGGAATCAATCGAGACAACAACGTCACAATTAATGTACAAATCTAACACATAATAAAGGAAATATAATAATATAGACAATAGTGTAATAGTGTAAATAAAAGGGCAATCCTCCTAAGACAAGACGGTAACATTGAACTAGTTGGTATTCGTAAAGGGATACTAACACCGTGGTCGGAAAATTCCGTTTTTTTTGGAATTCTGGTACGGAACATCCAGTAAACAGTGAGAAAATATATATTTATCTGACTTTATGTGAAGAAGAAACGCGAGTGAGCACGCGGAGTGGCATAGCAACAGGGAAGTACCGCCACAGCGGTACAACAGAAAAAATCAGAAACAGTTAAAAAATAAGTGGCGACATCCCTAAGCTTGTTCCTAAAGGTCAGCAATCGTTGACCAGCAACAATACACGTTCTGTAACGATTTTCACTTATCTGTCTTCTCTTATACGTTATAATATGTATAATATCTAATAATGCAATAATAATAAATTATAATAATTAATAATTAATAATTATAACAGTAGATTTTTGAAATTGCAAAGAGACTTTATTTGACAGCCTGTATTTATGTCACTTCCTCCTCTGTTCACACGGGGCTCGAGGTCGAAGGCGAGAGTTCCGCGAGTCCCGTGAAATCGCCGTTCCCGTTGATCCCCGGGGATAAGTCTCACAAAGCGACCGATAATAAACAATGGCGAAATGAATTTTTTTCACTCGCGACCCGGCGCACTTTGCACGCGTGTTGGTGCGAGCCTTCTTCTTCTCTCTCTCTCTCTCTCTCTCTCTTTTTTCTCGTCTCGTATATATACACATTAATGACGTAACGGAGTCATCCGCGCGTACACGTCCGCCTCGGTGTAGTTGCATCCAAGTCAATCGTGTTTATTTTAACGCGACAACAATAGCTCGGCTCCTTTTTTTATGTTACGCTGCTTCACGCCTACGTGGCCTCGGCCTATCACTTGCACCCCGTTACGGGGTCAAAGGGGGATGAGGGGGTCGGTTCGTAGAATTCACCGAACGTTCTGCTGTTTTGTTTCTTCAGGGCATAGGGATAACATCGCGGGTGAATGGCGATCGACCGAGCGAAACCGCGCACCGTGGTGATGTTGAAACTTGATGTCAACTTGAATTTAAGCTTGAAGGGTTTTTTTGGTGTGTAACTATATATTGTACCTAGACATTTTTATTTATTTTGTTATTATGGCGAGGATGCTGGAAGGATGTAGGGATTTGGGTAAGGTGAGGAAAGGTTATGCGTTTCGTCTCAGAGTCGCTGCCTAGACTCATCCAGTGGGGCTGATGGCAGCGACCCCTTAACACCACAGACGCTTGTTATAACTCTGCTCGCTAGGCTGGGCGGTCACCCATCCTAGCAGTGTTCCGCACTCTGCTTGCTTAACGTCGAATATCGCTGGACTTCGACGCTAGGCGCACAGCCACTTGCGGCTTATACGAGTCGGTGTTCGAGACTCGTACTCGAGGCGTTATAGGCCGCTACAAGCTGTTCGAGTAATCTGATTTCGATTTTTCAGACGATACTCACAATTAACGGCCAATATTGAATTTGAGCTCGTTTCGAGTCTCCGAGTAATCTGATTTCGATGCTTGTGTAGTGGAAGTAATTTGTTCTAATGTGAAATATCTAAAGTAATAAGCTCGATTGGTTTTAAATTTATAACAATCAAAATAGATGTTTTCCATTGGGAAAGAAAAAATGGAATGGATTTGTTTTTACAGAGTTGTAAATTCACACAAATTGTCGACAATTTTTCATCGATACGATTATCCTCTTCGTTGCTCTTCATTGCGCATTTTCGAAAAGTATAATTGTTGGAATATTTATAATATTATAACTGCAAGTTAAAATTGAATATAAAATTAATTAAAAAATTAAATATATTGTAATTATTTGCAATCATCCCGCGACATATTTTATCATTCTATACATCGTACGTTACAACTACGTATGCATAGTACAACACTTTGCAATAAAAATGTTCGATCAAATACGCGCAAGGGTAAAAATATTCCACTTCCAAAATGCCAATGATCGTGTGCAAAATTTTAAGAAATCATCGTTTTGAAAACTTGCAGAAATTACGTCACCAAGATTCCTTTTCGTTCTCACCCCGGGCGAGTGACGTCCATTTTTCAGGAATTATTAGCCGTTCGATACGTTTATCGGCAGGTTAGCCAAAGTGTCTAGTTATGTAGCCGTCGACGGGAGTGTCGTGGTAAAAGCGTCTAGTGGTCGGTTAGGACGTTAGAGGGTGGTGAAAAAGAGGGGGTGGCGAAAGGTGGCGGAGAGCGCGGCGTAGTTTCTGCCCTCTCACCTCACAGCCGACTAGTTTTTCGTTAGCTCGTTGTCCCGTGAAATCTGTCACACTCTAACTACCTCCAGTCAACGAGGGCTCCACTCTTCTGCCGATCAGTCCTTCTCTCCCACCTGTACATCCTCTCTCTCTCTCTCTCTGTCTCTGCACGCGAGACCCTGCCAAGTGTACGTTTCTACAGGCTGCTTTGCAAACTGTCTATCCACGGATTTTTTTTTCTTTTTTTTCTTTTTGCTTTCTCTCCTCCCTCTACGTGTCCGAACCTCTACGCGATTCTACTTCAATTCGACAGGGTTTGCTCCGCTTTTGGTTAGTAAGCAACAGGAAGCTTCGCATCTATAGCTTGAAACGCGCTGACAAATTTGTGGTAATCTGTTGCTTGGTTATTGGCTCCTTCTTGCAACTGGAAGATTATCATTTTTCTTTTTTAATGAAATAGGATGTATTCTTCGCTGCATCAGCTACTTTCTAAACTCTGTTGGGTTACGATTGCTAGACTAATTTCTGCAAAATTGTTTAGTCACTAATTTTATAATTTTAAATGCCACATCTGCCTCGTCAACAACGTACACACGTCATTGACATAGACATACGTAGACTCGTGTTGTAATTTGAGAATTAATTTAATAGCGAAAAGAAGGAAACCTTCAATTAATCAAATTCAAGAGAGACCGGCCGGAAGAGGCGCGTGAAAGATACTACGATCGATATCAAATTGCGTCTGGAAAATTCAGACATCCGCCTGAAACCCAACCCAAAATGTCAGTCTACGAAAAGTTGGCGTGAGATGCCTGGGTTTCCTATCTGGAAACACGATAAGCGGCCAACTAATGGGAACGTAGAGCCCACCAGCGACGAGGCGAGGAGGATTTTTGCGCGGGGAGAGCTCTCGGCCTATATAGGAGCCGATCCCTCAGACACGCGGCCATGTGTAGCCTCGTATATCGGGTGTATGCTTTGACAAGCACATCGTTCGAACCAGTCATTCACCGACCGCAAAACCGTTCTCGATTGGCTGTGCTCGGCGACCGAACAACTTGATTCAGAACGAGGTTAGCCACGCCGCTTGAACGGCAACACCAGCTGCGCCGGCTAAATCTTGAATGCATGCAGCCTGGCCCCTGTAATCACGCATGCTCTACAGCCGCCTCGCTCTCGCCTCCCCTGCTGCCATGCCGATCAGCATACACCGTTGAACACCGTCGACGTGAATGGGTCGAATGTCGCGCGCTTCTGCATTTTTTCACCGCACTTCCGGTCCCGGTCCTCCGCGCCAGTCGCGAAAAATTGCCGATCGTCCTGCCCCTCGCCCCCTTTTGCATCTGTCGTTCGTTAATTTCTTGCGCTGGAGCGAATGCACGTCGAGAATTGTTTGTACCAAAATTGTAATATTTTCTCTTTTAACTATATTTAAAGGTATATACTTAAGTATATTTAAAAAGTATATACTTAAGTATATTTAAGTATATTTAAAAGTATATTTAAAAAGTATATTTAAGTATGTTTAAAAGTATATACCTAAGTATATTTAAGTATATTTAAAAAGTATATTTAAATATATTTAAAAACTATACACTTAAGTATATTTAAAAGTATATTTAAAAAGTATATTTAAGTATGTTTAAAAGTATATACCTAAGTATATTTAAGTATATTTAAAAAGTATATTCAAGTATATTCGAAAGTATATACTTAAGTATATTTAAGTATATTTAAAAAGTATATACTTAAGTATATTTAAGTATGTTTGAAAGTATATACCTAAGTATATCTAAGTATATTTAAAAGTATATACTTAAGTATATTTAAAAAGTATACACTTAAGTATATTTAAGTATATTTAAAAAGTATATACTTAAGTATATTTAAGTATATTTAAAAAATATATTTAAGTACATTTGAAAGTATATACTTAAGTATATTTAAGTATATTTAAAAAATATATTTAAGTACATTTGAAAGTATATACTTAAGTATATTTAAAAGTATATTTAAAAAGTATATTTAAGTACATTTGAAAGTATACACTTAAGTATATTTAAGTATATTTAAAAATGTATTTAAAAAGTATATTTACGTTATATTTAAAAGTATATACTTAAGTATATTTAAGTACATTTAAAAGTATATACTTAACTATGTTTAAGTATATTTAAGTAAAACAAAATGGACAAAACAAATGATAAAATTTGTTACTTCTCAAACATTTCTATCCAGCGATATCATATCGACGAGTTCAAAGAGAAAGCGGCGAATTGTTGTATACGGTTTGGTCACTCGTTATGGTCCGCAGTCAATTGCCAGCGCAAGCGGTTAACATCGAATCGACACGATCGGTTGAAAAAAGAAAAATTACTATAAATTTGCAGGTTCTTCTGTTAAGGGTAGATAAATTGAATTTTTATTCGATCGACAAGTCCACGTGCACTTCCAGGCGTTACGATCGTTACGACTCCAAACACACGTTACGTGTTGTATAATTGTACGACGGTATTTTTTCTTTTTTTTGTATGTGTTCAGGGATTCAAAAATATGTATGTAAGTGTACGACGTTGAACGCTCGTGAAATTAGAGAATTAATTTCAAAACTGAAACTTTTGCAAAAGCCGGATAATTAGTGGAAATATTTTCATTTTTTAATCCCAGATTTTAATAACTCGGAAAGTACGTGTAACTCCCAGTGTGCAACCCCGATTTTTAAGTGTTACAACTTTTTTTCCGAAACACATGTCATAAACGAATATACAAAATACTTGTTTAAAGCCGGAAGATTCTTCGACGCTGCAAAATGCAAGTTGAAATAATCGAACGAAAATTTATGCTGAATTCAATAAATAAATATATATATATATATATTTCTTTTTTCGAAGGATAAATTTATGTAACAATAAAGAATAATGCGATCGCCGTGTCGGATAGAAATAAATGATCGACCATCAATTTCCAACCTAATGGGCACGATCGCCAAGTTCCACTGTAAAATCAATGTTGCCTTATCGATTTGTAACTATTTTGTATTCAGGTTAGGCTCGGTCTCGGAGAAATCAAGTAACAATGTCCTAATAATTATAAAACGCTCCCACCTTGCTTTAAATATAAAATGACGTAGAACAACGTCTGCTGCAACATCTAGCTATCGATTTTTAAATGATGTAGAACTACGTCGGCGGTTGCCGTTAATAAACCTGTCCGTTCGTACAGTAACTTGCGAAATATTTTCTATCGCGAAGGGAACTTCTCGTTTTTCATAATGTGAATTTTTGTGAAACTTCGTTAATTTCTGTGTTGCGGTTATGTTGGCGAAATTTGAGATAGATGAAAAAATCTACATGAAAGTTACGAGATGAATTTGAAAGCTCTTGACCTCTTGCCACGCACGTCGAGAATCTTTCGTTCGAAAATTGTAATATTTTCTCAGTGTTAGGCAAAATAGGCAAGGCAAATAATAAATTTACAACTTCTCAATAACTTCTATCCAGTGATGTCATACCGACGAGTTCAAATAGGAAAAGAAAGCGAGGAATTCTTCCTACACGGTTTCGGTCACTCGTTACGGTCCGCAATCCATTGCCAGCGCAAGTGGTTAATACACAACGTGCATAAAAATAATCGAGGTTTCGCATTTTAACTAAATCGATTATTTCACATTTCGTTTCTGCGGTGTCAAAGTTTGTGACTGCTAATTGCAAGTGAAAATAGGAAATAGTAACGAGTGCAAACAGTTTCGCGAGCCGTATCTCGATGTTTCAACGGAGGCTGGAAATCTGACAAAGATTCCAGTTAAGTTCACACCTGTGTGTACTGAATACCGAGTGACTGCGCGATACTCGTTAAAGTCACTTTGCTTCTTTCGCGTCTCCCCTTTCTAACAAGAGCCCTGGTACAAAGTTTGTTATTTTCTCGCGATAATAAACTGTTTGGGGCTTGCCGATAATTAAAGGTGTCCCACCGAGTTTCGCTTCAAAGAGCAACGTTTGATATTTCAGAAAGGAGCCTGCCCAATTTTCACGAATATCTCCAGTCGCGTTCTTCCACTCAGTGTCCTTTACAAAATGTATAGACAGTTCTGTTCTTTCTATTTTTTCTTAGTTTAAAAAATTACAAAAAAAAAGAGAAAGAAAAAGAAAAGTTAACTCGACGCTTACGTTCCACATCTTTTAAATTAATTTCTTCATTTGTAGGTTTACGTATCGTCTCGCTTGAAAATTAATTACATCATAAATATTTGTCAAGAGTGGCATTAATCCTGTAATTACGGAAGACTTTGGTTGAGAAATGATTCAATTAACAGATTTGCAAAGCTGTTTGCAGAATATCGCGGGAGCACGTTGAAATTTATTTCCAACAATTGATTTAATTAAAACTCAACTAAATTATTTAATTATCTCGTTTTAAATTTATTTTACATAAATAAATCACGTGTATGAAATGATTCGGGACGGAATTCACGTTTCTACCACTTCGGAATAAATTTTTCTTAATATATCAAAAAGTTGTGTAGTATAGAAGTAATATAAAAACAGCGTGAGATTCTCTTATATTAAAAAATTTTTTTAATATAAGAAATCCCTTCGAGGACCTTATCACAGAGCAGACAGGTAGATATTAATATTAAGAATTGTAATATAAAAATATTGATATAAAGCTAAAATATAAAATATATAAAAACATAAAATTCTATTAAAATAATATAAAAATGTTAATATAAAATTAAAACATAAAATATATGAAAATATAAAATTCTATTAAAATAATATAAAAATACTAATATAAAGCTAAAATATAAAATATATAAAAAATATATAAAAATATAAAATTCTATTAAAATAATATAAAAATACTGATATAAAATTAAAATATAAAATATATAAAAAATATATAAAAATATAAAATTCTATTAAAATAATGTAAAAATACTAATATAAAATTAAAATATAAAATATATAAAAAGTATATAAAAATATAAAATTCTACTAAAGTAATATAAAAAATACTAAAATATAAAATATATAAAATTCTATTAAAATAATATAAAAATGTCAATATGAAATTCCAATGCGAAAGGTCACTTCGAGAGCCTCGATCATGAGCAAACACGTAGAATGATAACCTCTCGAACACCGCGCCCGTCCAAATACAATATAGTATACAAATAATACTAATGCATATAAATAAATATATAGTACACAGTATAATGTCAGTATTAAGAGTTGCTGCGTTTCGGAGTGTCAGCCTAGTCTGACACGCCGAAGTTACAATTAGCTTTGATTCTTTCGGTGTTGCGCGCACAATAAACAGGAAACGGGCGTTGGATTTCATCTAGCAACCTTTCGCGTCCATTGCAGCGTTCTGCATTATTCTGCATCCTAGCATCGCTCGCGGCCGCTTGCCACTTGACGCTCGAGACATTTCTCGGGAAATAATTTCGCTTCGTTTACGTTGAACGCAACGTACGAGATCTAGGCAACGCGCGTGCACGCAGCACGTACGTAGAAATAATCGAATTCGCGGTATTATTTACGACGTCGTTTGAATTTTTGTCCCCCTTCGGTGGAGAACGTTTGCCCCCGCAACGTTCCCCTTTCCCTTCTTCTTCCTGGCTCCCTTTCAACGTGACTGCTCCCTTTCATCCCTCTGAAACACGCTCGCCGCGTTAAGCACGAATTAAGACAGATCTCGTTCCAAGATTGAACGATCCGTCTCGTCGAGAGGCGGCGTTAATCCGATCGTTACACTTTACTTCCTGCGAGGGGGCAGTTTATAGAAACGAGCCCTTTCGTTTTTCAATGAAAACTCGTCTCACCACTGCTCGACAGCCTTCCTCATCCGTCAGCCAGCCTCTTTATTTCTTTTTTTTTTTATATGGGGGTTTAGAGTCGCATCGACTGCGAGATCTTTAGCAACGTGCTGGAATTTTCTCTTTATATCTGTTCTAGTAGTTGGGTCTCCTTTAGGTAGTTGATAACGTTTTTTTTCTGTTGCCTCCGACAGGTTAGAGCGCTGTTTGGGTTTAATTCGTATTTAATTCTTAGATTTCGGTATTTTCTGCATTCATGTAGCAGGCGTTGGGTGGTTATTGGTTGGTTGCAGAAAGGTGGTATCTGTTTTGCTTAGGAGGATCACTCGTGTGTGATCTTGGAGTGTTCGATTCGAAGTCTAGTCATGGCTATCCTTCCTTCTCTGCTTATATTTTTTTGATAGAAATGGTGTGCCATGCCGTGTATTTTGGTTCTGTTTGTCGTAGTCGAAATTCTGTTCCATTCTTCTCTTTCAGTCGTTGAAGCTAGTAGGTCATGGTGTGGGATTGGGATGTTGGATTCGTCTGTTGTTGCCTCTATGGCTAAAGAGTCGGCTCTCGTTCCCTTCTATTCCTCGGTGTGACTGGATCCAGGTGATTATTGTTCGTTTATGGTCGTTGGCAAGTTCGGTGAATGTTTCCTGAACCATTTGTATGATTGTTTTTTTATTTTTTTAATATTTATAGTATTATGTGAAAGTATTTTAGGTTTATTATTATTAATTAGTATAAATTATGAATTTGGTCATCAAAAAATTAAGTTTTTAAATTTAATATTTTAATAATGACTGAATTAATTTGTATATTTTATTTAATAATAATAATTTATTTATTTGATTATATTATTTTAAGAAATTTAGTTTATTTAATTGTAATTTTTTCTTTTTAATTTCGGAATAAATTATTATTCTAACGGATCAATTATTATAATAGTTTTAATTTTTGGAATTATTGTTATTTAAATTTTATTAATTTGAAGAATGCGCTTTTTGGTGGTATTGGTGTTTGTTATCGCGTTTGTCGAAGTGTAGATTACCGTTGATTGGCATTTGTTTCCTTGGATGTACCGTAGTGCCTCTGGTATAGCGTATGTTCCAGCGGTTAGGATGGATGTGTGGTTGGAGAGTCGTTGTTTTCTGTGACGATTGCAAATCCAATTCCGTGTTTGGTTTTGGAATCGTCTGTGTACATCTTGTGGTAATTCTTATAGGTGTTGTTTAATTGCTGATAATCCTGTTTGTGTTCCATGTTGCTTCTCTCATTTTTCTTTTTCTGTGACTAGCCAGGTCGGTGTTTTCAATGGGGCTATTTTTCCGTGGTTGCGTTCGATAATTGGCGTTGAAGTAATTTCTCGTGTATTGGGATCATCCTTTCAGTCTTGTGCAAAATGGTGCACGGGAGTCTTGAATTTCTGTCGCGTTTGGTTTGTTAATCTGCAAATGTATTGTTGTATACTCGGCTATTTAATGTTGATGCTATTTTTATTGCGCATCTTAAGCTAAGTAGTTTTCTTCCCTGTTCGAGGGGCATTTCTTTGGCTTCAAATAGTATGCCGGCTATTGGACTTGTGCGGTAACATCCTCTGGCTAGTCTGCCGTGTTTTGGATGGGTTCGATCATTTTGATTATGTTAGGTTCGGCTGAATTGTATACTATTGGTCCGTAGTCTAATTTGCTCCTTATTAGTACTTGGTCTTTATAACATAATTTCTTGATATGCTTCCTAACTGTAGTGAGTTTTATGATGTTGATTCGTTGGAAACATGCTTGTTTGAGAGATCTTAAATGAAGGAGCCATGTCAGTTTTTGGTACAAAAATAAATTCCAGTAATTTTATATTGTTCACTCTGTTTATCTCGACTTTTTCCATACACAGTTTCGACATATTTTGGTGCAATTTTCGTCTTTTTTTCGAAAAGACTGTAAATTCAGTTTCGTGGGGAGGAAAATCAGAGTCCTGCCAGCCTCTTTTGTATCTCGTCTGCCTGTTTCCTGCAAGTAGCTCGTAAGAACCACCGTTCTTGACAGGCTTTCTAGCAAACAACGAACGCGAAACGTCTTCGTGTTGGTTCTCGCTCGCGTCGAAAATATTCCTTCGGCGGTAATTACGGACTGATCAAAGAGAGTATAATGAAAATGATTTTTTCCCTCTTTTTTTCGACGGGAGAGTGAAAGAGCACGTTTCCTACGACCTAGATTTGCCGGGAAGAGCGTAACTGCGACGATAGTGAAAAATTTGGCTGATAATTTCAGCTTGCGCCGGCAACTGGTTCGCGGACCATAACGAGCGACCGAACCGTATAAAATAAATTCGTCGTTCTCTTTCCCTTTTCAACTTGTCACATCACTGGATAGAAAACTATTAAGAAGTAAATCTCTCAACTTATCGTTCGTCTGCGTTACATTTCAATATACAATTAAATGTTTAAATCGCGTGGACTACGCAATTATCGTAGAATCGTGGCAGACTAAAAAACAGGACTAACACATGACGCATGTATGTGCATCATATGTATAATGTTTCAAGGGATGATCCTTTGATCCTTTGGTGGGTGTGATGACAAGCTACCGTGGCGACACGCTGTGGTCAAATATTTGTGCTCGTGACGCGCAACAACGAGAAACTTCAAACGCTTGGAACAGCCGTTTAGTTTTCCAGCCTCAATAAGAGAAAACGAAAACACTTGAGGTTAGGAACAAATTAGGCGTTTCTCGGTGCTGCGCCGTGCCGAAGAGAATACGATTTTATGGTTTTAACATGCTGAAAGGTGAAAATTGCTAAAATTCGACAACAGGAATGGGAACAATCTGGAGTAACAGCGACAACTATTCTATAAGGAGTACAACGTCGGGACACAAGCTCAGACTGCAAACAAACAACCTCAGAAAATAGAACAAGAAATATGCAAGACAGCACTAAATTTAGGGGAAATGTTAAGAATGGAATAGTATAGGGAAAAATCTAAAACAAGAAACTAGTAATAATAGACGATCAAGAAGAAAATAGAGGAACGAATCAAAGAAACTGGACTCGAGAGAAGAAATGGAAGAGAATAAATAGTGAAACAATAAAAAATAAATAATAAATATAATAAGAAATGTAAGGATTTATTCAATATTCAAAATGGCGAAAAGAATCGTACGGCAAGTTTCAAGGAATCTTTTTAAAAGATTGAATAATAAGACGAAAGATTTGGATGGATCTAGTTACTAAAAAGCTTTTCCAATTTTACTACACTTATCTCGAATTTTCACAATTTTCTCGCCGCCCGTGAAATCATCTTCGAGGGAAACGTACTTGCGAGTGTCAGAAGCAGACTGCTTTGAAACGAGACCGATTCTACGTCGCTTCAATGACGCGCCACGTCGACAACTCTTTTTGTCCCAAAATTGCAACATTCCCTCAGTTCGATGTATGGTTAAATGTAACGCAGGCATATTTTATATATTTCTATCCAGCGATACTGACAGAGCGTGTCAAAAGGGCAAGGAAAGCGACGATTTAATTGTGCACGGTTCGGTCACTCGTTATGGTCCGCGAACCAGTTGCCACCGTTGCAATTGGTTAATGATTGCTGGCGTTTCAGATTCCTGGCAAACTCGCGAGCTCTCTCTCTCATTCAACAGTGGCTGAAAGATATAAAAGGCTGATAATTCCAAGGTAAATAGATTAAAGGTGAAAGAGTGGCTGGGAGAAAGTTCCGAGGGAAGATAAGTGCGTTCACGTCTCACGAAAGGGAGCGTTTTCGCGCGATGGCAAACAACCCAGGGCTTTCCAACGACGTTAAGGTTAAGGGTCTCCTTCGAAAGAAGTTGGGGACAAGTTCGAGCGAGAGATGAACACCGTCGAGCGTTCGATCGAAGATCTGAAACAATCCGGTTTCTCTACAGGACTCGAACGTTCCGAAGACTCGTGATTCGCAAACGAATGGTCGAGCAACGAGGGATGCAGACGAGAGACGAGAGAATCTGATTCGATCACTTCTTCTCCTCGGCGTCCTAGCGATTTTAATCTCCGTTGCAAAAAATATTTGTTAAAACTGTGGTAGTGGTTGCCATAGATGTGTGAAAATACATGGTGTTTGTATGGAAGGATGAGTGTGGCGAGAGTGAGAGTATAAGAGTGGTGTGGTGTGATCCGAGTGTTTGAGATATTCCAGGGCAGAAGAAAGAACGAATGAGAGAGATGTATGCGAGAACAGCTGAGCGCGGGCATGGTGACGAAAAAACAAATGTGATCGGGAAGATGCCCAATCGAGAGTTGGATAGACGCGTGAGTTGAGTGTAGCAGAGTATGAGAGTTGAAATAGAGTGTGAGAGTTAAATATATGTATTTTGTAATTTCTATTAAATCTATCTCCAACTTAGTGTGTTTATCAGTCGATCCACTAACAAAAACTACCCTTGGGGAAGTTTCGCGAGGCGAACTTTTCTGAAGATCTCGAAAGTTTCGGGGGATTTGCAAAGAAACAGATTAATACCGACGCGTCGCAGGGAATTTTAATTAACCCTCGCGTGTAGAAGCGCAACGTGTCGCGAGTCCATCCCCCAAAGTTTGTACCTTGTTTGGAACTTCGAGTCAATATCGAACGAAATGCGGTTTGCGACGATAACCATTCTTTTCTTCCACTGAGAAACAGTTTTCCCTCCAAAGAGGAACCTTGACTCCTTGTACTCGCGTAAAACACAGAAGAAAAAAGTTTTTTTCATTGTTTCATTGCTGTGACGAGACAGAGGAACATTTTCTCTCACGGAAGAAAGAGAAACGAGAAAAATTCTCGTTTCTAACGCAACAGCAAAGTAAAAACCAGCGTGCGCAAATACTTTCTGAACCCTCGCGAATTCTCGATCAGACGAGAAAACTCTATCAAATCAAAGTGAAGAGAGCAGCGAAACGCGACAATTAATTAATTAACAAACACCATTTTGCATCAACTTCGTTTACACGGGTCGCGCTCTTGTGCAGCTTTTGGAAAATCGCGAGGAAAGTTTCGCGGCCGTGGAGGGAGGAGAGGGGGGGGGAGGTGGCTGCCATTGTAAACTCGCCTCCATTATTTCGCTACGTTGTGCTCCCGTCACCGCGAGTGCACGATGCATGTATTAAAAGCCTCACAGGCGTGTGCAGCGCGAGCTCTTCAACGATTTCAAGTTCGTGGAGAGCTTTGAAGTTTACCGAACGATCGCTGATGCTGGGAGTGAAGAACCTTTGGTAGGTTCCTTGAGCCATCCCTTATCGTCACTGCAGACACACCCTCTTTCCTCTTGCCCCTTGACAACGTATTCACCTACACACAGCCACCATGCATCCCGAGGCAGTGAATTTCGCGTGATACCGGCGGTCGCTTGCACGTGAAACTAGCTGAAACGCTATCCGGCAGATACGTTAGTTCGTTCGGCGCTTAAACGCTTGTTAACCCTCGCCTGTTGCACTCTCGCGTTCTTCTTGCCTTTACGTTACTTCTCTTTCAGTCGATTTCAGTCGAACCCGCGATACGCGACCACGCTCTGCGAATATCGAGCAGAAAGCGAGAAGTTTCCCCAGAATTATCATCGATACCGTATATCTGCGAGACGATAAATTTGTTCTCGGCGGTGAATTTCTATTGGGGGGGAGAGAATCGTACGGTATTGTAAGGTAGTTCTTTGTTCTTACTCGTTGTCAGCGTTCTGTATTATTGAATGGAAAAGTGGAATTGATGGTATCTTTCTTAGCAACGTGGTAACCGGGGCGTTGGTCCCTCTCTCTCTCTTTTCTTCTTTTATTATCATTATTTGATACCATTGAATTTAATATTGATATGAATTAATCAATAGAAATATTAATATAATATAAATTTAATATTAATATAAAATAATTAATAGAAATATTGATATAATATAAATTTAATATTAATATAAACATAATATAAGTATAATATAAATATAAATATAATATAAATATAAGTATAAACATAAATATAAACATAAATAAAAACATAAATGAAAACATAAATAAAAATAAAAATAAAACTAAAAATATTAATATAAATATAAATATAAATATAAATATAATAAAAATATAAATATTAATATAAATATAATAGTTGTAATGGAAAATTTCTATAAGCTTCGAACGAAAGAATTCGTTCGACAGTTCGAGTCTTCTCTCATGGTTACTCAAAATTATCGATGTTTCAGTGACAGAAACTCTGCAAAACTCCCCATCGCCTTACGCTTCCCGTTCTTTCAGAATATTATCGTCGCTACGCACTCAACTTTCCCAATTAACCGAGCGATTTGCCTCGAGCGAGTGGATTTTAATGCCGACGCGAGTTAATAACAACTTTTCAAAGTCTACTTGACACACTCGGCCAATCAATTCCGAATTTTTCAGTTTCGCATCGTTTGATATTGAAAATTTTATCGTCAGCGATGAAAGTTTTCAGTATTAAATGCGTGTTCTGTTTACGTGACTGGTGTGCAATATTTGTTAGGACATTACGCGTTTTGGAAATACTTAAAAATGCAGGTGCATACCACGTAATAATCGAGAATATATGAAATATCCAAAGTAGAATGCTTCTTATCATGTATCAACGAAATGAATTTCTATTTGGTCGTTAATTCTTTAATTATGTTCGTGAAAATATCTACCTATTAGATAGAATCTATCGTCAGGCTATTTGTCATCTTTAGTTTATTAACTAAATAAACGGAATTACATATATAAATTAATAAAAAAAAATGTAACTAATTCATGTTCCTTTCAAAGTTGACTGTATTATAGTCTGCACCGTTACATTATGAATTTTATACATTTATAGAAATCGTGGAAGTGCAAAATTGCATTATATAAGGAAACGTATAAAGTATCCAAAGCATAGTTCTTTTTATAATATTCGTGAAAATAATTCCTTACCTAGATATTTTTCAAATTATATTTTCAAAAATATGAATTTGCATAAATATCGGTTTGTCGTATTTACGTTAATTCTGAAAAAATAAATCATTAAAATTTTAATACAAATATCATTCAACTGGGAGATGTAACCTAAATAAAATAAAGGGTCTTTTCTCTTCACGTTAAATGCACTCTGTAAATATCATTAAACAGTACCTATTGGCATTTCAATACATTAAAATAATGTATAAAATGTATCATAATTATGAAGTAAAATACACTATAAAACATTTTATTATTTATTCTTATATTATTTATATAATATTTATATTTGTTTAATATTGTATAATATTTATATTATTTCCTTAATACATCAAATAATATTTAAAAATCACTTTCCACACTGAATCTTGATTTCATTAATTCTCCCATGTAAATGTTAAAATAATATATAAAATGTATCATAATTATGACGTAAAATACTCTATAAAACATTGTTATTTATTCTTATATTATTTAACATTATATAATATTTATAATATTTATAATATTTTTGTTTACATTTATATCATTTCATTAAATACATCAAATAACATTTAAAAATCACTTTTCACATTGAATCTTGATTTCATTAGTTTTCCCATGTGTTTCATTTCATTCGTTCTCAGCCAGTGTCGTTAAAACTCACCTCACAAAAGCCATAAGGGATGCTTATCACCACGATGCAACGTTCACGGTGCAAACGTTAAAAAGAAAAGTTCGACACGAAAAGGATTTAAGCGCCTCGCAATCCATATTTTCAAGTTTACGTCTTCCCCTCCGTTCGCTAAAGCCTCGCGAAACAGAAAGCCCGCAAAGAATGAAAATCCGCGTACGAGAAGTAGTTTTATCGGCGAAGTAGAAACCGTTGTTGCGTAAAAACGTCATAAGAGACAGTCGGCAAGTATACCTCCGGATTATTGGCACAATCGTGCTTAAGAACCGGCTATTCACTTTTTTTTTTCCTCGCTGTTTTTCCTGTTCTTCTTTTTTTTCTCTCTCTCTTTCCTCCTTGTGACAAGCCATTGTGGCAAACGAGGCAGAAGATTTTAAATAAATTGCTTCCGCCCGCTTTGAAGAGGCCGACTTCGTTATCGGCAATTCGATTGGACGTTCAAAGAGAGCAAACTTCGTATTGTAGCTGCGATTAGGCAAGGAAATCGATATCGTCGAATCTGTCGACACGAGTCGCTTAAAATATTCAGAAAAAGGGAGAGAGAAAGAGAGAGGCAAAAAAGAAGAAGAAGAAGAAGAAGAAGAAAAAGATCGTATACACGTCACGAATATTTTAAACAAATTTCATACCGAAAACTTTGCGCTCTATGATGCAACACCCCCACGCGCGAAAGTGTAACTACGGCTGTGAAATATGTTACCACTGGGCGCCGGTGGTCGTCTTATAAATATAAATTGGAAAGTCAAAGAGTTACGGCGTGCACAAAGTAGAAACCTCTAATACAACGATTAAAATGAAATGGGTTTCGAGATGGTGCCAGCAGCGACATGATTTGTTAAAGATGGGAAAATTAACAACTCGAGTAATTATAGACGATAGTATATATCGAAACGGTGATGTAGTATAATTATCGGTGTTGGGTACTTTTTTGGCCTTTTAAGTCGTTCTGAAAAGAAGTTACCAATGAAATTCAATTGTCACGATATATATGATGTATATTCAGTAATATTTACGAACGACGACAATAAAAATTAACAACGAGAGGCGAAGATGAATCATTGTAAAGTAAGAGCCAAGATTCTTCGAAATATTGAAACTGATGTAGCACATAAATAAAGATAAATCGTAACTTTGTAATTATGTATTATGCGTGTAACATTAATTACGCTGCACGTGCACGATATTATAATTTATTTCGTGTGATTAATTGTAAACTAACATGAATAATAGCTTTGAATTATGCTGATGTGTAATTTTCAAATTGACGTACGTAGAAATTAATCACGTTGCGCTGGCAACTGGATTGCGGACCGTAACGAGTGACTCAAAATCGTCATACAGTAATTCGTCGCTTTCTTCTTCGAAACTCGTCGGTATATCACCGGACAGATTATTTATCGAGAGAGTAATAAATTTATTGTCTGTTCTGCCTATTTCGTTTTACTTAAATATACCTAAACATATACTGAAACATACCTAACACCGAGGAAATGTTACAATTTCGGAGCAAAAAATTCTCGACGTGCGTCCAAGGACCGATTTAGAGATTCTGACCAAAACTAACCGACACTCTAGAAACTCTGACAATTATAAAAGACCACGATCCTTGAAAGCTGTATTTCACAATTAGCGATTAAACAAAGAATCGCAAAACGCAGCTGCAATTGCATCGTGCTCCCTTTGCAAGTGTAAATGAAAAAAAGGAAACGAAATCGAAGAGTTACAGATACAGACTGCCCCCGATGAACGATTAAACGCGAACTCGTCCGCGTTTTGGGGATTTAGGTGATTTTTATCGTTCGTTGCGCAACGAATAAATTTACAAGCGCAGTCGAGCCTGTCACCATCACCGGCGGAAATAAATACGATTCGATTCAATAATACTCAAACGATTTCCATGAGCATTTCGCTACAGAGAATTCACGGGTTCTCCATCAAGTTGACCGCGACGATTGAAATGGTTCAAGCAAGAGAGCTTGTTACTCTCTCTCTCTCTCTCTCTCGCGGTGTCCTCGTTTTTGCCTAGATACCTAAAAAGATAAATCGAAATTACGAACATCATGGCTGTTTGAAGAATATCGCCAAAAGGCAGGCTCGCTAGCGCGAGTAAAAACGATGTTAGATAGTTATGTATCACCATTAGTGACGAATACGCTAACCCGGAGGTGTAAAAAAAAAAAAAAAAATGGCGTAGACTGGGATAAAGGTTCCATTTCGATGATTTACAGGGTGGCATAAACACAGGTCGAAAATGAACGCGAGACGTCATGCTTCCTGGTTTCAACGATTTGGTATGCTGTCGATTAATTCTGTAGAATGTTACTTACAATTAGGGAAAATTACAATTGTTTAAATATAAATATGTAGTATTATATTATATATAAGTCATCGTTATAAATTAGGAAAATTGCAATTGTTCAAATATAAATATGTAGTATTATATTACATATTAGTCATCGTTATAAATTCGGAAAATTGCAATTGTTTAAATATAAATATGTAGTGTTATATTACATATTAATCATCGTTATAAAGTCGGAAAATTGCAATTGTTTAAATATAAATATATAGTATTATATTACATATAAGTCATCGTTATAAATTCGGAAAATTGCAATTGTTTAAATATAAATATGTAGTGTTATATTACATATTAGTCATCGTTATAAAGTCGGAAAATTGCAATTGTTTAAATATAAATATATAGTATTATATTACATATAAGTCATCGTTATAAATTCGGAAAATTGCAATTGTTTAAATATAAATATGTAGTATTATATTACATATAAGTCATCGTTATAAATTAGGAAAATTGCAATTGTTCAAATATAAATATGTGGTATTATATTATATATAAGTTATAAATTCGGAAAATTGCAATTGTTTAAATATAAATATGTAGTATTATATTACATATCAGTCATCGTTATAAATTCGGAAAATTGCAATTGTTTAAATATAAATATGTAGTGTTATATTACATATTAGTCATCGTTATAAAGTCGGAAAATTGCAATTGTTTAAATATAAATATATAGTATTATATTACATATAAGTCATCGTTATAAATTCGGAAAATTGCAATTGTTTAAATATAAATATGTAGTATTATATTACATATAAGTCATCGTTATAAATTAGGAAAATTGCAATTGTTCAAATATAAATATGTGGTATTATATTATATATAAGTTATAAATTCGGAAAATTGCAATTGTTTAAATATAAATATGTAGTATTATATTACATATCAGTCATCGTTATAAATTCGGAAAATTGCAATTGTTTAAATATAAATATGTAGTATTATATTACATATTAGTCATCGTTATAAATTCGGAAAATTGCAATTGTTTAAATATAAATATGTAGTGTTATATTACATATTAGTCATCGTTATAAAGTCGGAAAATTGCAATTGTTTAAATATAAATATATAGTATTATATTACATATAAGTCATCGTTATAAATTCGGAAAATTGCAATTGTTTAAATATAAATATGTAGTGTTATATTACATATAAGTCATCGTTATAAATTAGAAAAGTTACAATTGTTTAAATATAAATATATAGTATTACATTATATATAAGTCATCGTTATAAAATATCGCGTGAATAAAGACTCAACGTGAAGTCTATTACGTTTCGAATATTTTTGAGTTTACCAAATGTCAGTGTTAAATTATTAATTTTTCTTTTTCTTTTTTGCATCACTATGTCAGTAAATATTTTATTTGACATCATCAATGAATTTCTATTGGAGATTTTCTTTTCTATCAAAATCAGTTCAAATATATCGCAATTATTCAAGTACCTATACGGTCATGTTCTTTATATATATTCGAATATATTTTTTTACCAGCTACACGATGCAATAAGAAAATATGTGTAGTTATATGAAAAGAAATATTCTTACTAGTTATTGACCTTTCGACTGCCGTTCGTGCTAGGATAAAATTAATAAAATTACGGTACTTGAAATTGATCGTGAAAATAAATTAATTTAAAGAAAAATTTTTCATCACAAAAATTGTTACTATAAAATTTAATGATCCTTGATGAAATTCCTGTTATATGAATTGAAAAAATCGTAAAATCAATTGATGGAGATGAAACATGACGATATAAACATAACGATAATTGTGGATATACAGTCTATCCAGTTTTTGGAAAAAATAAATCATTTAATAATATCAATGATAAAAATGGTGGAAGTAATCAAAATCTAATATTATTTATTCGTGGAAATTTCCAAATCCTCCAATTATAAATGGTACAACTATAAAAAAAATTATCGAAAGAGCATGTCCAGTAATGACTGAATTATAAATTCGTGTTCCATTCGGCTGAATATTCTAAAAGACGATACAACGATTCCTGAAAACGTAAAGCAAAACTTATATATAAAATGCCAATATTTTTGTCGATATTAATCATCACAATTCAAATCTTTAACAGATACTTAAATGGACCACCCTGTATATTACAGAGGAAGATTACAAAAAGAGGTATGACGCAGAAAGGATTGGAGAAGTAGCTACAAAAGGAGAACGTAATGAAGGCGACTTTGGAGGAGGCGAAGTGACTAACAAACGGAATACGATGTTGCATCCAACCATATTTTACTCATCTGACGCTCATCCATTACTTTGGTGTGTTTTTCATCCCTTGGCAAAACAACGCGCAACGTACATCCTTTAGACATCCGTACGTTTTTATTTCTGCAGCTTGCTGCCCTTAATGGATTAAGGCAGCAAGTTAAGAATTAACTCGCGACAATAAGGCTCTACCTTCGACGACTACCTTGTTTCTCATTTCAGCTTCAACTAGTACGATCGAACGATTTCGTTTCGAAACGAGCGCGTTGCACGGTAAGGGGTCACGTTTTCTTCGAAACGAGGGGAAGAGGGGAAACACGCGAAATAAAAACATATCTGGCATCGACGGCGAAGTTTCGGGAAAAATCACGCCGCGCGTGTAATGAAATTCTCTGGCGCAACACTGATTACTGATTTGATTACTGATCCGATTACGTTTGATTGCGACCCGGTGGCAACCGTGGTACACTACCGTTCAAAAGTACCGTCGGTTAACTTTCGGCAAAGTACACTTTAATTGCGACTTAATTTCGAATTTTAATCTCAATTTAACGCGAATCGTATGAAAATGACTAATATCGTTATGGCTACGATAAAAGTTCAAGAGTTTGACGTTGTGTTATAGTTTATAACTTAGGAATAATGTGAAAACGTGTAACTATGTTTGACAGATGCAGGGTAGACGGTGTTGCTTTTTTAATTGTTTAATTGTTTAATTAAATTAAATTTAATATTTTTAATTATTTAATTTAATAACAGCGATGGAGAGAACGGGGATGTGAATATTTGATGGAAGAAATTTTACAACTGGATTGGATTTCAAGAGCATTCAAGACACGTAAAATGTGCAAACATATATCAAAAATATGATATTTATTATATTATAAATAATATTATTAATATTTTGCAAATGATCTTCAATGGGATGATTATTAATTTTTCGTTGAGTCGATACATTGCTCGATGGTGGTGCATGATTATTCAGAGATCATGTTTACAACAGTGCTAATTAATTAATCATCTACTAATATATCAGAAAAAATACTGTAGGTTAGTATTAATTTCGATGGCTAACATTCCTTCCTTTCATCTATTTCAATCCTTTAATAATAACCGTGTGCAAAAAGTTTCATAACTTGAAATAATTTACGTTTCATCGTTAAAAAAAAGAAAGGAGAAAGTTTCGGAACCGCCGTGAATTTTATTATTTTATAAATCGTAGAAAGATAATATCACGTTTATGTTAATATCATAATATCACATTTCACGTGTTACTCAAATTTTCCTTATTCACGTTATACATTAAATTTCATGTGATATTGTGCATCATGTTATACCGTACGAATGTTACAAATTTTATTTAAATAACAACACAAAGTGATAATTGAATTTTTTGTCTTTCACGTTATAGAAAAATTCTATGTTACATCGTGCATTATGTATCATTTATTAATCCGGTAATACCCACGTGAACTTTTGAAACGAAAGTATTCACGTGGGATGTTCGATAAAAAGTAACATTTACTACTCACAACATACAAGTGTCTTTATGTTTCCTGTTCCTTTAATAATAACAACAATAATACACATACATACAAATATACACGCGAATATTAACTTTGCTCCTGAAAATTCGACAATAGAAACAATATTTATAATTGAATAAATCACGATCTAATAAAGGAAGTCAGTCGTCCCGTTGGATTCCCACGCGCGCCTTACCGGATCAAGTGTAACGGTATTGCGAATAAAGTTATACCATAATTAATTGAAAGTTCAACACCATTTCCCAAGAGAGCAGATCATTCGCGACCCATGATTCCGTCTTTCGCTCCGAGTGAAATATGATACCGGAGATCGAGTCGTAAAATTCTTTTAATCGTAAATAATAATAATATATTTAATCGTAAAAACCGATATTTTTAGGCAATTATTCTACTATCGCAATGGGAATTCAGTTAAATGCTTCGGACACCGACATGATGTCGTTGAAGTGATGTTATGTCGGTGTAATAACCTATATGGTATCGATAAATATTGTGGAATAACATTTATTATCATATCATCGCCACAACTTACAGCTGGGGTTGCTAACTGGCGGCCCATGCCCCCACTTTTCTCATCGCTGGCGCCACCCCCACCACTTCGTCAAAGTAGTTCGTACGGCCATCTGCGGAACAGAGTGGGAACTAATTTTCGTGGTGGGGGAACCAGTAGACTGACAATGAGAGAGTAGCTTGCGCGACTCGCCTCTGATTTATGCGATAACTGTACAAATGATATATTGCTAATTCGAGCAAATTCAGAACGAGGCGAGCACTTTTCCACCAAATATTCTTTTTTCACTCGTTTCTCGTACATAAAAACAAAAACTGTACGTTTAATACTACATTCTTCCTTGTGATGCCGATATAAATTTTTACTTATGACGCCAATTAGAGGTAGGAAAATAATTAAAAGTACAATCAAAATGTTACATTATTATCAACTCAAAATGTGAAACCTCAAAATTTGACAGTCAATGTGTACGTTTCTCCGCTAAATTGAAAGTCGCGCGACGTATAACTTTGAGACACCCTGTACAGGCGACAGTGTCAACAGTAGAAAGCTTTGACAGGGAAATAAAAAAGGAAAGAGGGACACAGGTGTCGTTCTGTCCGACGCTATTCGTCGTTGTTATTGCATTCGGTTACGAGCTCGGTTTACTTTATTTTCCCGCGCCTCATTTCCTCCCGTTCGTTTTGCTGAACGCCGTTCGCCCGAACGTGAAATAAAGAACGTCGAACGAGAAAATCGTCAATTTAAAAGTTCCTCTGTTAACGACCTGTCGTTGCTTCTTGTTGCCGCGTTGGAGGTAACGCGACGATTCGCGATCCCCTTTCGCGAAAGTTTCCAAGCAGTCAAACGAAAAGGAGAGCCTGTCTTAGAGTCTTCTCCCCCCCTCCCCCCTCGTCTCGCGTCGCTGTTACGAATTTCAAGCTCTTGGAAAAGAACGCTGGATAAAGTTTAACTCGAACGATATGAAAAACTTTAATCTTTAAACGCCTACTGTGCGTACTCTACTTGGTCGTGCTTTGTTTTTGCTTCAAACTGTCCACTCGGAGTCTGCTTGAGAAAACAACTGTCCATTCAGCAAATTTTTGTTCGAGAAAACGAAGTCACGTATTGTACAGTCGAATTTCTAACTAATTCTGAGTTTGTATTTTTACTGGAAATGCCCTGTTTTTGGCAATGTTAGTGCAATTAGTACGAATTCACATTTTTGCGAAGCCTGAATAAATAATAAATTCTTTTACTCTACTAATTGTACTTTAGATGATTCTTGGATTCTGTTATATAATATATAGTCAACAAAATTTTCGATCCTTTGAATCTTTTATAAATTCACGCGATATACTTCTCGCACTATATAGTAAAGTAATTTTCTATGATAGAGCAAGTTTCAAATTCAACAAATTTGAAATCAACATGACAGATGACACAGTAAATTTATCAATTCGATACATAAAGTTCGAGTAACTTTAACATTCCGAAAATTTTTACTACATTGAATCTTCTATAAATTTCGTGTACCTACTTTGTAACAGAGTAATTTTGAAATTCACAACGTAACACATAAATCTTTAAACTTGAGACTCGATGCTAATCTTTAGATTCAATTCACAGTTGACAATTGCCTTCTCGTTCGATTAAATTTCTCTTCAGGAGTATTAACATGTACCGAGAGAACAGTGCTCACCTAACGTGTAAAAACGGCGTATGGAAAGTGTTTCTACTTGAAACAAGGCACTTTTACTTTCGATCAGGGCAACTGCTCCATCAACTCGAGATCCGTTAGAATCCTCCGTGAGAGAGGCTTTTCAAACTCCTCGTAGCCGAACGTAGCCCATTGTCGGTGGAAGTCGTTGGCCTAACAGGCCTGGTAAATTAATACGATGAGATTACACGGTGAAATTAACTGTCAGGCCTGGTATTTCATATTATACGTTATTCTAAGCCGGGGGATTGTGAAGTTTAATAACAATGGCGCTTGCGTTCGACGTTATTAAATTCTGACTGAAAATCGTAGCCGGTGCACGGACTTGCATCGACGTATCGAGGATCCTTCGAAAGTCGAATCGCGATACTTTAGACGTTGATTACTCGCATAATAGCGGAATTAATCATAATTTGAATTCATGAAAAAAACAAAGTTCACAGATATTTAATTTGAAAATTCGTATTTTAGTTAGTTGAAATGATTGTTTGGTTCGTGACGAAAATATTTTTTCAATTGTTTCTTCGTAGTTACCAGTTGTCAATATTTCTATCAATTTATATAATTGTTAATATTATTTTATATATATATAAATATATAATGTTAATATTATTTTATATATTGTCATAACATTAAATAATTAACACTGTTAATATTAATATTAATATTATTTATTAATATTACCGAACATCATCGATCAAAAATCATCCGTTCCGTCAATCGACCGTTTCTAAAGAAAATTTAAAAAAATAGACTGTCGATTTTCGGGAGGAATGAAAATGGAGAAAATTCGAAAGGAATTTCGCTGCTTCGTGGGGAACGCATTCCGTTGTTAACGAAGATGCGTTAACGAACGAGGGCGTCGCTGAAACGTTTTCATGGATCAGGGAAAGCACCTTGGATCCTTGTTAACGTCTAAATCCGAGGGCGACAGTAACGTCGATTTAACCTCGTGTCACGTTGATCGTCACGGCAAATACGGTTATCCCTCGTCGATAACCAAATCCCATCCCACCCGCCGCGCCAGTGAATATACAAATTCAGCTGAGAAAAAATAACTTGCACATTCGTGGACTTTCTTTTTCATAAATATTATAAAAAATTGCCTCATTGTATATAATACAGTAGCTACAAAAAGTAAATTTGCATCTTCCAGAGGAATTTTTTTTTTTTATCAGAGAGATTCTACATAATATTTTCACGCTATAGAATTTTTGTATAAAATTGAATAAAAATTGTACAAATTTTAATTTTTTTTCTCGTATGAATGCTTTTAAATAACATGAAGAGATTTGTTACATGAGACGATTGTTCATTATAGTAGTATAAATCCAAGCGATAGCACGAAACAAACATTTTGCTAAAATTTAAAGCACTAAATCAACTTCTGATTGTGAGAATTCTATTTTTTTTTCTTATGAAGTTACAATCTTCTGACTGTAATTGATACGCAATTGAAATGAAATAAAGTGAAAAAAAGTATTTCAACATAGCCACGAGATCATCCTTCACGTTTATACTCAACATTTTATTTAAGACAACAGCGTTCACGCTGTACATTGATCTTCCTTAACGTTTACGTTCCGAGAATTGACTTCAAGTTGCTCGCGAAATTTCAAAATGATTCGTACGACGCGCGCGGCACATAGATAAAAATCTTCAGTATACTATTCATACACTGTCACCTCTCTCACAAGCATTCTACCACTCGTTGCACCCTCTCGATCTGTACTCCCCTGAGGAACCATTCCTTCTAAACTTTCGATCCCTCGTTCCGATATCTGCTTTCGAACGCATACTTTTATCGCTGCTTCCCTCTCTCTTCTCGTCTTTTCGACATCGTTTCACCCTAATCGATCGTGGCCATCCATCAGCCGCCAGAGCTCAATATCGTTTCGAAATTAGACGATCGAAAAGCCGGATGTGATTTTTCAATCGAGCCTGTTGCGACGGTCCGGTTGATCCATCATTATCGTCATAAATAAGTATTTCAGTTGATCGTTACTGTTGGAGTGCGTAGAGCAGTAGTATAGTAATCAATGAGGTAATAATCACTACCAAGTTTAATCGACGGACCCTTATTACAAATACTAACTAACTAACTGTGAACTGACTGTGAACCGTCAATACGTTCGAGTTTATATAAATAGTTTTACACACACACACACACACACACAGACATACAGACACACACAAATTGTACATTCAACGAACACAAGATGCCGCGATTAATATAGATATGATAGATCTAATAGTTACCTCGGGGCTTTTTTATTATCCGATTAATCGCCTCGTCAATCAGTCGCTCATTTGTTTCCCCCGATTTTATTCAATTATGATAATTAGCGGCCGTTGCCGCGGTGAATTTGAGCGACGAGAGAGAAGAATAACCGTGTTGCTCGACGGCGGATGGAGGATTTTCTTTGTTAACACACGAATATTTGCACACAGTTAAAACAGAACTAGGACTTATAATATTTGCTCGAATATTTGCACATAGTTACGACAGAACTAGGACTTAATTAAGTCTTAAGTGGAAAGATCTATCTTGCGACATTTCGTTTGTGATCAATTACGTACTTTGTAATCATTTCTGCAATCAATCATTAAACAGTAGTCACGGTAATGATGAATCAATTAATCGTTGTTGAAATAAATCAGTAATCGCGATTAACTTTTGCTCTCTCAATTAATTCTAATTAATTTCCAATTATCCATCGGTAATTTTTAAATCGTCAAGCGATCGATTGATATTTTATTACGATCTGTGACGTGTTGTTTCTTCACACTGCCATAACAGCACGTTCCAGACGTGTTAAGCATGTAGAATTGCACCACTTAACGTAACTGAACGTTATTATTAAACTGCTTGACGTTTTAGCGATAGAGAGAACATTACACGCAATAGTTTGCTGCGTAATAGTATCTGTACTGTTAGAATAATTTGTTAAAATTGGTAATTTTTGGCACCATAACGGAGAACCTCAAAATTTCGATCGTTAAAGCAAGTTTATCGTTAACGTCCATCTTTATCGAGCCACGCAGGAGATTGTGCCAAATAAGAACAATTCACAGACGAGATTTTCGATTGATTTAAATCGAAAGTTTCTCGAACCGATCCTGATAAAATTGTAGGCTCATAGTTTCCGCAAAATATGCACAGCATTGTTAACAGAAGCAAGCTAGTGATCAAAAGTGCAATCATTTTGCAATTAACGATACCGATTGCTCCCCTTGTTCATTAACCAGCGATCCCACGTTAATTATCAATCAAATTACATTTCGCCCAACTCTGCATTCGTTTATAATTAAATCTTACTGAATTTCATGAAATCTCGAACGAATTGAAGATGAATTATTGCCTCGTTATTAATTCACTGGTTAATTAATTTGCTTAATAATAGTTGCATTTAACCACTTGCGCTGGCAATTGATTGCGGGCCGTAACGAGCGACCGAAAACCGTGTACAGTAATTCTTTTAATTTTTGAAAATTTATTGCTTGTTTCACCTTTACTTAGATATACTTAAAACTGAGAAAATATTACAATTTTGAAACAAAAGGTTAAATATAATATAACACAATACAATACAATACAATATAATATAATATAATATAATATAATAAAATAAAATATAATATGATATAATATAATAAAATAAAATAAAATATAATATAATATAATATAATATAATAAAATAAAATATAATATGATATAATATAATAAAATAAAATAAAATATAATATAATATAATATAATAAAATAAAATAAAATATAATACAATAAAATAAAATATAATACAATACAATATAATATAATAAAATATGTATGTATAGCAAGAGGTTAAATATAATATAACAAAATATAATAAAATATAATAAAATAAAATAAAATAAAGTGAAATATAATATAATATAGTAAAATATGTGTAGCAAGAGATTAAATATAATGTAATACAATATAATAAAATAAAATAAAATGAAATAAAATAAAATATAATATAATATAATATAATAAAATATGTGTAGCAAGAGATTAAATATAACGTAATACAATATAATATAGTAAAATATGTATGTATAGCAAGAGGTTAAATATAATATAATAAAATATAATAAAATAAAATAAAGTAAAATAAAATAAAATAAAATAAAACAAAATAAAACAAAACAAAGTAAAATAAAATAAAATAAAATATAATATAATATAATATAATAAAATATATGTAGCAAGAGATTAAATATAATATAATACAATATAATAAAATATAATACAATACAATATAATATAATAAAATATAATATAACACTTACTAATAGTTTTGCCAATAGTTTTGTGCGCGAAACTCGGTTTATTCAAACGAGATATTAACGTTATCGGTGGCAAGCGATGGACATTGCCCTCCAATTATTCGATCTCGTTATCCGAACACGTTATCGAACGGATCGCAACTAATCATCGACGAGCGTCGGAAACGTTCCACCGGTGGAAACTTTCGTTTAACTAGGGGCAGAGGGATATAACGGCAGATGACCATGCCGCTGCTCACGCTCTTCGCGGTGCCTTGCCCCGATTTTATCGGGTAGCGTGTGTGTATCGCGAACAATCTACGGCTGCATCGTGCCCGCACTCGGCCGATGAACGCAATTAGCAAGGACGCAGCGCAAAGCAAGTATGCAAGCTAGCTGCAACCACGAGTGGATACGTACAATGCAACGTCGGAGCTCGTTGCTGCGCGATATGACTGTTGAGCCCGCTGCACGGGCCATAATCCACGGACCGGATCCACTAATCGACATTAAATTAAAACGCTGCTTGTCAAACATGCCGGCCTCCATTCGATAATCCCCGGCGAACGGAACGCGATTCCCCGAGCCTTGTTGACTCGCCGATATCCGGAATCCGAGAACTTATCGTGCTCGTTCCAGAGAGAAAATCTCTCCCCACTCCCCCGCAGAGGGAGTGCTTGTCGAAACGTAAGCAAACGACAGATAATCGATCAGCTTTATCAAAAATTATTTCTACCGTTAAATTTTGTAATTACATCAGTTAAAACAGATGAAATTATCATCCCTCTAATTATGATAATTATATAAATAAATAATAATGATGACGGTTCGATTAAATAAATATTAATTGACGTGAAACTAGCGAAAGGAGAAAAATGAAATTAAATTGATTGGTCGACTTAATGGATTAAACGAAATTTTAAATAGTTAATTTATATTGCAAATGCTATATTGTTATATTAATAAATAATTAATGTAAACGAAGTCGACGTGCGACCATTTGCTGTTACTATTTGAACAGCTACAAATTTTTTTCATATCAGCGTTCTAAATTGAATTACATAAATTGTAATAAATAATGATTTTAGTTTTAAATTATATTATATTAATAATTATAGCTATTTTTAACTTTAAGCATTTTTAACTTTATTCGAACGAAAAATTTTTAAGTTCAAATCATCGTGTAATTTGAATCTACGAGAATTCAGTCAGAAATAGTATTACGGAGCGTTTCTGCTCCACTGTTTCTAACTTTATTCATAAAAATATAAAATTGCATGAAGATTGACTGGTGAATTTCTCGTTGCGTCACGCACTCATCCGCACGTACGCGTGCAACGTGATGATACACAGCAAAGAGACTTTGCAGGATCTACGCGTTTCTGGATAAATCAAATCCCGAGCGAAGACGAACGTTGATTCGAAGCTTTTGACGCGAAAGTGTAACAGGCTTCATTGAATTTGCATTCCGATTACAGATTCACGATGTTATTACACAAACAATGTACTGAGCACGCACCCGTTTCGATGAACCTGGGGTTTTGGTACCCGAGAGTCGAGGATTCTCGAAACGGTGTGCATAATCTGCATTTTCGAATTGAGTTCAAACTCAAATCGTAGTTGTGTAAAGCCTCGTGGCATGATTCTAGTAAAATCTCTACGCATAGTTCGCGGTGCAGTTTCGACCGAGTTTTCCCCGTGATTGTTTGAAATACAGCAAAAATTAGATTACGCAAATCTTTCGCTAAGAAACATACATTTTCAAACAATTTTGTAGTTTTTATAGTTTTATAGTTATTTTATATAGTTATATAGTTATCTTGTAGTTTTTCTAGATTTGCAAATTATTCGGAGACTTTTACAGTTGGGCAGAATAGATGAGTGGGATAATAATTGAGGACAAAGTGGTTTCTGTGATTTTCTAAATTTTCGCGTCTCGAATCAGTTGATCGATTAATTTTCGTATTTGAAATAAATTTCCTTAATAATTGGATACAACGCTGCTAAATGACAAACATCTTCTTACCCGTGGAATAATAAATAATTTTAATATGTCAGAAGTGAATGTAATTTCAAAAGTGTACGATTTTATGCACTTTGTATGTCGTTGGACGAATAATACATTGTACGTAATAATACATTTTACAATGTTTATTTGAGCTGAAATTTTAAAAGGGACTTCAAGAACGAACGGACACTACTTTATCGATTACTCTGCCATTGTTTACTTTGTTTTACGAAGTTAATCGATCTGGCAAATGAACGGTTCGAATTCATATACAGTGACAGACAAAATGGAAATTTAAGAAACAAGCAGTAAGAAAATATGTCAGATTTTTGGAAAATAAAATTTTACTTAAAAAGAACAGTAAAAAATGAATGTAAAACATTCTTTAAAATAGGTTATTCTTATTAATATATTCACTAGATTTTTAAAAAATAACTATATTTGAAAAGAACAACAAACGAATGTAAAATATTTTTGAGAACAGGTTACTTTTATTAATATAGTAGAGAATATTATGTTTACTAGATTTTGAAAAAATATGATTTTATTTAAAAAGAACAATGAATGAATGTAGAACATTCTTCAGTATACGTTACTCTTATTAGTGTTTATTAGATTTCTGGAAAATGCAATTTTACTCAAACAGAATAACAAATGAATGTAAAATATTCTTGAGAATAAGTTACTCTTATTAATATGCTGAAGAATGTAATATTCACTAGATCTTTAAAAAAACATGATTTTATTTAAAAAGAACAATGAATGAATGTGAAACATTCTTCAGTATACGTTACTCTTATTAATGTATTAAAAAATATAATGTTTACTAGATTTTTGGAAAATGCAATTTTACTCAAACAGAATAACAAATAAATGTAAAATATTCTTGAGAATAAGTTACTCTTATTAATATGCTAAAGAATGTAATATTCACTAGATCTTTAAAAAAACATGATTTTATTTAAAAAGAACAATGAATGAATGTGAAACATTCTTCAGTATACGTTACTCTTATTAATATATTAAAAAATATAATATTTATTAGATTTTTGGAAAATGCAATTTTACTCAAACAGAATAACAAATGAATGTAAAATATTCTTGAGAATAAGTTACTCTTATTAATATGCTGAAGAATGTAATATTCACTAGATCTTTAAAAAAACATGATTTTATTTAAAAAGAACAATGAATGAATGTGAAACATTCTTCAGTATACGTTACTTTTATTAATGTATTAAAAAATATAATATTTATTAGATTTTTAGAAAATGCAATTTTACTCAAACAGAATAACAAATGAATGTAAAATATTCTTGAGAATAAGTTACTCTTATTAATATGCTGAAGAATGTAATATTCACTAGATCTTTAAAAAAACATGATTTTATTTAAAAAGAACAATGAATGAATGTGAAACATTCTTCAGTATACGTTACTCTTATTAATATATTAAAAAATATAATATTTATTAGATTTTTAGAAAATGCAATTTTACTCAAACAGAATAACAAATGAATGTAAAATATTCTTGAGAATAAGTTACTCTTATTAATATGCTGAAGAATGTAATATTCACTAGATCTTTAAAAAAACATGATTTTATTTAAAAAGAACAATGAATGAATGTGAAACATTCTTCAGTATACGTTACTCTTATTAATGTATTAAGAAATATAATGTTTATTAGATTTTTAGAAAATGCAATTTTATCCAAATAGAATAACAAATGAATGTAAATATTCTCGAGAACAGGTGGTAATGAATCATAGATCACTGACATTCGTAATATCTCTATTATAAACATGCTTTTGTCCACCGTTTGTCATTATACTGCGACAGACTCTATTACACGACACACTGTTCTGTCATTTCGTGTTACCAATTGATTCCCAGAATTCAGTTTCATATGGACGATGGGCAAGAACGGTCCCATTCAGTTCGATATCGATCAGGATAAGTTTCTGCCGTGGTTGAAGCCATATCGCGTGGCCCGATAGCTTTTCATCGACGCGATGACTATAGCAGAGCCTCAATGCAAGACAAACTGGTGGCAAAGAGTATTTCTCCAACGACGAGCGCCGTGTAACAGGGCAATTAAGGTCGAAGCTGCATTAAACAGCGAAACACAATATTTCCCATGTCAATCGTCATCGGACATTTTCAACGAAAATTACGTTCTTTTTCTTGTTTTTTTTTTTCTCATTTTTTTTTTCTACCACCGATCTCACGCTCTTCACTTCTCGATAATATACTAAAAATTCGATTCGACTCTATTCAATCACTGAATCGGATCAACCTTTGGGTTTTAATATTTAAAAAAAAGAGAGAGAGAAAGAGAGAGAGAGAGAGAGAATATAACGATATCCCGTGCGAACTTTTGATTACAGCCGGCGGGCTTTTCGACAATAAAAACGACAGAAAATGCGAGAATATTCGCGGTTGGAACTTTCCTGTCGAAGTGTTCGCCCTAAATCCAATTTCGTTTGTACTTATCGTGCCGCGAGTGAAATTCGAATGGAAGAAAGAGGGAACGCGACGAATTGGTTGAAAATAAAAGTAGCTTAGTGCCAGACGGCTTTTGAAAAGAGGATTTGCAATGTTAATGCGTCGATATTTTTAATTTTCCACCGCGCTCTCGCCTTCTTCTCTCGGTTTTCTGTTCCTTTCCTTCCTTTTTCTTTCCTCTCTTTTGTAATTTATTTATTTATTTATTTATTTTTTTTTTTTTTTTTTTGGACGTTGCACGCTCCGGTAATTTTGTTACCACCACTGAACACACACAAATAATTGGACACTTGGCGCGCAATTCCATTAAAAACCTTGATGCTTTCGCAATTGTTTCGACAGTCACGATCGACGAGTGTTTTCGAGTATCGTATTTATTTTCAATAAATGGCCAATGCTTCGTAAAATCTGTGACACGCGTGTATCGCGCTTCGTAAAATCTAGAGAACGATCGTCCTAAATTTCACGAATGAACAGACACGCCTGGCGTGGCCATTCTTGGCCATTTACGTCCTCTCCAATTACTACATTCATTTATTTAATTTGATTTTAATTTTAATCACTAAATAATATTTAATTTATTTACTTAGAATTGCATTTATCATTTATAATGATGTACATCGAAATTTAATCAGAGAGATTCGTTTCGATTGTATTTCATACATATTATTGCCAACATATAATTTACAAGTGTGCAAGTAGCATTTATGCACGATAGTGTACGTCTGTCGATAAATATACGAGAGGAAAAATAATCGAACGATAATTATCGAGGCAAGTTTCACGACCAGCGGTGGAACCCATTTCAGTATATTTCTTTCAGACGTGCTGTGAAAAATGTCCTTTCTCTGGTGTTCGAACTTGTATGGTGGAACATTAACATTGGAATTACCCAGAGTGATCGAAATGATCAATTTAGAATTTTTGTTAAAAATTTCACAGACGTAAAACAATGATGAGATTTAAGTGATTTTTCGTAAAATGTATAAATAAAAGCTCGTATATTCTATTGCATTACAAAGCTTTCCTACTTCTTTTCTTCTTTTTTTATTTCAATATACTCTGATGAAAATTTTACTCTTTAATCGTCGATAGCCCCAACGTTAAATTCTGTGTTTCAAGTAATTGAAATAAAATCATTTTATGGTATTTTACAACGAGAGAAAACAATTGAACAGGATAATAGTAGTTAAAATGACCAATTTTATAACTTTTACTAGAAACTTTATAGACATAAAACAATATATATTGGGAGATTTAAATGGTTTTTCGTGAAACGTATAAATGAAAGCTGGTATATTTTATTGCATTATAAAATTTTCCTACTTCGTTTTTTTTTTTTTTTTTTTTTTAATATACTCTGATGGAAACTTTACTCTTTAATCGTCGAATTGTGAAACTTTGTATTCCAAGTGATTAAAATAAATTCATTTTATCACACTTTACAACCAAAAAAAAGAAAAAGAAACAATTGTACAGGGTAACACTTTGAACTTTTCATTTTGAACTTTTATTCTTCAAAATGATATATTTGATCGTTGAAGTTAGATTTGACTACGTAAAACGTTTCTATCACGTTCGTCCGTATATTTGAATAATAAACAATTTTATTATTACTCAACAACAAGCACAATGTTATCAATAAAAGTATCTTTATCATTTATGTTAATTACAAATGCTAATTGCAACGTTCAATTTTCACAAAATCAACGCGAATTCTTCATTAAGAAAAAGTCCATTTTTATCGATGTTGAATTGAGTGATGGACAATTCTATTATTATTAAACAACAAGCACAATATTGTCAATTAAAAGTACCTTTATCATTTATATTAATTACAAATGCTAATTGCAACGTTTAATTTTCACAAAATCAATGCAAATTGTTCATTAAGAAAAAGTCCATTTTTATCGATGTTGATTTGAGCGATAGACAATTTTATTATTACTAAACAAAAAGCACAATATTGTTATCAATAAAAGTATTTCTATCATTTATATTAATTACAAATGCTAATTGCAACGTTTAATTTTCACAAAATCGGATTCTTCATTGAGAAAAAGTCCATTTTTATCGATGTTGATTTGAGTGATAGACAATTTTATTGTTACTAAACAACAAGCACAATATTGTCAATTATAAGTACCTTTATCATTTATATTAATTACAAATTCTAACTGCAACGTTTAATTTTCACAAAATCAGATTCTTCATTGAGAAAAAGTCCATTTTTATCGATGTTGATTTGAGCGATAGACAATTTTATTATTACTAAACAAAAAGCACAATATTGTTATCAATAAAAGTATTTCTATCATTTATATTAATTACAAATGCTAATTGCAACGTTTAATTTTCACAAAATCGGATTCTTCATTGAGAAAAAGTCCATTTTTATCGATGTTGATTTGAGTGATAGACAATTTTATTGTTACTAAACAACAAGCACAATATTGTCAATTATAAGTACCTTTATCATTTATATTAATTACAAATTCTAACTGCAACGTTTAATTTTCACAAAATCAGATTCTTCATTGAGAAAAAGTCCATTTTTATCGATGTTGATTTGAGTGATAGACAATTTTATTATTACTAAACAAAAAGCACAATATTGTTATCAATAAAAGTATTTCTATCATTTATATTAATTACAAATGCTAATTGCAACATTTAATTCCCCAAAATCCGCGCGAATTCTTCATTGAGAAAAAGTCCATTTTTTATTGATGCTTGCGAAATCATCGATGCACGCTGCTGCAATATTCGAACAGAGCGTAATTAACTTTTGTGAATTGTTCCACGTAGCCCCGGTACAACGCGAATTCACTCGTATCGTAAGGCGCAGTTTGTTCGATCAAACGTGATGCAGTTCTCTCTTTCGCATTTAACGAATTAATTAATTAACAGATCCATGGAAGCACAAGCTCGATAAGAAACAATGGGAATGGCACGTGAATGAGAGCCGAATTATGAAGAGGAGTGTATCCGATAAATTTATTCTAGGGGAATACTGTTTTGGGACAAACGCCGTCGACGAGATAAAAGGCCGAGCGAGCAACGACAAAATCGCATAAATGCGCAAGGCGCAAAAGCGTTTATCACGCTGGAAAATTTGGGATTTCCTGCAAACGAGATATATTCTTGTTCGAGGGAAATTCAAGCCCCTCGTTAGATCGTCAGGATGAAAAGAAAAAAAAAAATATATATATATATATATATGTATATACATCGCGATTAGCATAAAAATGGCTGTACCGAACTTCGGTAATATCCATCAGTGGTTTTTTTTTTCTCTTTTTTCTTTTTTCACAGTGTACAACGTCGACGATTCGCGCCGCCATCGGCCATGAAAAATTGTCGAACGCGACGAAAATTTTGCTGTCCGACAATCGCGTTGTCGTCGTACACGTAAAACCGTTATTCGTTCGTTAATGGCGAGAAGGAAACTTCGTTTCGCGCAAGTTTGCGTAATAACGCGACCGTCGAATATTTTCACTTTGTTCGCTTGTGGGCAAAACTAGTGGAACGGAATGTTTAATTTTAAATGTTAATTTAAACGTGTCTCACGCAGTCGGAAGGCAGAGAAGAATGCTGAACTCTAGCGAACTAGAAGAAACTGAAGCTTTACTGCTGCAGTTTTCTAATTTTTCCTGTTCTCACTCTCGTTTGAAGAAAAAAAAAAAAAAAACAAACAAAGAAAGTTTTTTAGAAGACAGAATTTTTAGAAAGAATTTAAATAATTCAAATATAACAATTTTTTAATAATTTAAATTTAAATTCGATTCTTATTCGTCCATTTTGTTCAACTTCGATTTTAAACATTGAAAGTTGACATTAAACTGACATTGAAATTAAAACTGGATGAAATTTCGTACTTTTCCAAAACGTGACAAATTACATACTTCGTACATTTATGGCAATACGATTGAACGAAGAACTCGATTGAACTCGATCGTAAAAGAACTGAAAAGAAGAAAAAAAAGAAAGAAAATATTTAGCCACGAAGCAAAGCAAGATTTCTCGCGCAACTCGATATTAAAATCCATCGTACGCTGAACGAGTAATCGAAGGGAATTGAAGATAGTAAAAAAAAAAAAAAAAAAAAAATGAATCGCGAACGAAGCAGGCGTGAATAAAATAACGCTATAAATGTTTTCCCGATCGCTTTGAAACGAACGTTCTTTGTGCCAGGTGGGACGAAAAGGGTTGAAGGCAGAAATCAAAAGCGTTTCGTTGTCGAAAGGGAATCCGCTGTGTGTTGCAAATCGCGTTACGGCCAATCGATACGACGAACAAGAGAGAAACGTAGAGAAAGATCTTTAAGGTAAATGTTTTTCGTGTTTGAGCTCGCTTTCTCTTCCAGCGGAGGAAAGGATATTGCGTTGCGCCTCCGATATATGTAAAACGTTTCCCGTATCCGGCATTGTTTTAAAGTAAGTCTCCGCGCCACATAACGCAATAACTTGCTAGAGAATCGATAAGAGAAATGCTCGGTAAACATTTTTCTATGCTGTGTTGCAAGATCTCGCAGTATTTTCTTACTCCGTGCTCGTTAGCGTAGTGACGTAATTTCGAGTAGATGTGACATTCAGAAGAATGACGTTATAACGTTAGAATTATGAAAATGGCCAGGATGATTAATTCGCAATTTGTTCGAATTAAATATATAAATAATAAATAACATATATAAATTATAAATAAATATAAATTGTAAATAATAATAATATATAAATAATAAATTATTCTCCAATTTAATTTATATTTTTAGAAAGTTGCTCTTGCTCTTTTTTTTTCAGAAAATCGAGAGGAGAAATATTAAAATAATGTATTATTGTATAAATATACCTATCTTTACTATACTATAATTACACAAATATTCTATCTTCTTATTGCGTTGTGAGATCTTACGACGTTCTCCCTACTCGTACAAATAATTTAAACTTTTGCTAGCGAATGATAAAGAGATGTTGCGTGACACTATAATTACCAAATAGATTAAAATGAATTATAATTAATTATAATTGATAATTTCCCAAGGAAATCTTATAAATTTCACGGTGAACGTTTTTAGAGATTTTCAATAAAATACATGAAATAGATATAAAATAGAAGCTATTATTATACGTACGTTCGTTATTATGTGTATAATAAATTTGTCCCCTTTCCTCGTTCATTTTCCCAATACAAGTCTCACACCTTAGCTGATAGCTCTAGCCATAATAAATATCGCGTGCACCTCAAACATAATATAGAGTGTCCATAAAGTCTCTTTACAATTTCAAAAATTTATCACAAAGGCAAACGAAAAGACAGATAAGTGGAAATTATTACAAAATGAGACGTATATATTGTATATATTATATATATATATATTTAAGTTTCTTTTGCCTTATTTAATATACCTCTACATGGGCACCATTAGTTGCACGAAGCAGTAATATAGAGGTGTGTTAAACGAGGCGAGAACAAAAACTTAAATATTATACGTCTCATTTTATAATAATTTCCACTTGTCTGTCCCTTCGTAATAAATATTTGAAATTATAAAGAAACTTGATCGACTCCTATAGCTTCACGTTTCCACGCTTCTCCGCGCAGAAATAAAGACAGACACATTTATTTATTTCGACTGCACCCCTGTACGTTTTCATTTCTCGATCATGAAATAACGAAAGAAGAAGAGTGGCTGCGTTTCTTCTCGTTCTTTGGCTGAGTTCTTCTCGTCGATCGTTTCATGGTAATGGAACCATGTTGTTGCCTTCGCACGCGCCCGGTTCCCAGTGAATTTGCTTCAAGTTTCTCCGCGTCGCGCGCCGATCATTTAAATTTTCAACTCGTAAACACGACCGACACTTTTTCGCCGAACTTCGACGAACCGTGAAATTTCGCGCCACGGAGTCTTTGTCAATCGAAACGAACGCCATTCGTCAATCGAAAGGGTCGAAGTAATTTACTCGAACGATTCTCTCCTCTGTCAATGATTTACGGTCGGCTGGGCTGGCCATCTGTCTACTTGGCGATACTACTGCCCAGTAGATGGGCTCCATATGCAATCAGACCCCAGATGTTTACCCGGTTCGTAACTCACCGAACCATTCTCCTTTTCCTCGGTTGCTCGTACGACGCTTGCACAATTTGGAAAATGCATTCGACACGGCGAGACGTCGTGCGTTTTCAATTTGTCCTCGAATTGACAGCGAGAGAATAGAAATTGAATATCTTCATTTCATACGATTTATTTATTTCTTTTCTTTCTTTTTTTTTTCTTTTTTGTTTCACCACGTCGACGTGTCCGTGTTCTCTGAAGGTCGTTTCGATTATTCAATTCAGTTAAAACTTAACGCTGGAAATTGCCAAAGTGGAACGTCGAAACGACTAATTTGTAATTCTCTATTTTTATATGTTTATAACAGTGCATTTCTAGACACTCGATTTTTGATGATTTTTAATAAAATATATCGATAGAAGCTTGTGCCCTTTGTTGCGCTATTAACTTTCTCTAGCACCTTGCGCTTCAATTTCTTTCCTACGAATATTATACTTTAGTCGTCGGTTCAGTGCTGGTGTTAATTAAAATTTTAGTAACGTCGGGTTGAAAATGTTAGAATGTCGATGTCATTAAATTTTCATGTCGTTATATATCTATCTCGTCATCTCGTTCGTCCAATCGTGAGATTCTGTTTATTCAAAGAATTAGGCGTTTCTTCGAATTGCTTCATTATTTTGTTATCAGAGAAATTGGTGTTTCACGCTTGAGTAAATTTTCACTCATTATTTTAATTCATTATTATTATTTTTATTAATGTCAATTCATTATTTAATAATTTTTTTATTAATTTTAATTCGTTTTCTTTCTTTGCTAATTTTAATTCATTATTACTTTTTATTCATCAATTTTAATTCATTATTTTGTTATCAGAGAAATTGATGTTTCATACCTGAGTAAATTTTCACTCGTTATTTTAATTCATTATTTATTAATATTTTTTTACTAATTTTAATTCATTATTATTTCTTTTATCAATTTCAACTCATTATTACTTTTTTTTATTAATTTTAATTCATTATTTTGTCAGCAGAGAAACTGGCGTTTCATACTTGGGTAAATACTCTTCGAAATAATATTCCAAGTAGCGCCTCCGATTCTGTATCAAGTCAACGTTACGAATAAAAATTACTCTCGTAATAATACACTATTTTCGTAATCAACGAACTATCACGTTGCGAGATAATACGACTACACGACTACACGGAAATACGATATTTGAAATTCAGATTGACATTAAAAGTAAACTATTTAATTAATATTTATCGTCACTGAAACAACTTGCTCAAAATAAAATCTGCCTCTGTTTTACTGTTGCACGCATCTAATTTACGAGAAACAAGATCTGCGAAGTCAGATTTCTCTTTCCTTCTCTACGAGCATCTTATTTTAATTTAAATAACGCCTAAACTTTATTGATTATACGTACAAGGACTGTTGCAATGTGTGTTCAGCGTTTGGAATGCGTTTGAACATTGTCTTGAGCATTGAGACGTAGATTAAGCTCGAAGTAAGCTCAAATTGAATTTCATTTGTTTCAAAACGTTGACTCGTTTGCTCACTCCTCCGCGGCAAGAATGATTATTTCCAATCGGCAGTGTTCCGAGCATCGCGTATCGTGCACCCTCCAGGCGATATCTGACCGTACGTGAGGTTTTTCAGAGTTCGAAAGGGTCACGAAATCCACCCGAAAATCGCAACTTCGTTAATGAGACCCGCTCCTGAAATTACCCTCGGGAAATATCAAGTTTGTGACACGTTCCCGACCAACGTGAAACGATTATAACACCGAGTTGCCGAAAGAGAATGGAAATTCCACGGCAACTGTTTTTAATTGCAATTACTATGTTAGAAAGTATGGCGCTTTCCTCGACCATTGAGGATGGAAAAATTAAAGACTCGCGGGGATAGTGGACATTCCGATGAAATTAAAAACACTAAAGCAGATAACGCTCGTTGCTGTTGATATTTATAACTATACGATGGAAATTAAACATTGCAAAGGAATTAAATAGTTTGAAAAAAAGCAAACAGCTTGTCGTTGCCAGTGTTAATGAATGTTCGATGGAAATTAATTGTTCCAAAGAAATGAATCGTTCGAAAGGATCGAAATAAGGTAGCTGATATTTTTAATTTCTCTGTATTCAGTTGAGTATTTTAAAGAAGTTAAACTGATGCTCACTGCTATCGATATCAATAAGTATTCAAATTAATTGTGTCAAGAAATATTAATCGTTCCAAAGAACCCAAACATTCTGAGAAAAGCCAATGCTCGTTGCTTTTAATATTTACTTGCATTCGAATGAAGTTGAACACTCCAAAGAAATTGAACGTACATTCCAAAGAAATTGAATATTCTGAAAAAGAAAACGAGATATTCTAAAGAAATCAATCGCTTCCAAAAAATCTAAACATTCTGAAGAAGTTATTATTCATCGCTTTTACCTTTTAATGAATTTGAATTAAAACGTTGTGAAAGGATTGTCTAAAGAAACTAATGCTTATTGTAGGTAACATTTTAAGACTTTTACTCAAGAGTAGCTACTCCGATCAGATTATAAACTTCGTCGAGGATAATATTGTTACTTCGTATTCTGCACGCCCTGCTTTAAACTATTTTCAACCGATTCTAATCTCCCCGGCGTTTCATTTCATCCTCGTCCCAACAGTCGACTCTCCGCTTCGAAATCTATTCGTTGAAACGTTCACAGCTGTTTCCACCGATGGATGAGATCACGTCCGTCTTCGTTACGCCGAATATCTATTTAGCTGATTAAACTTAATATAAACCAGGGTTCTCGAACGATGTTCAAATATACTGAAAATTGCACTACACAATGTGTAATTCTCAATCGTAGATGACATATTTCTCTTGTAAATTTCCCCCTCAGCTACATATCTCTCTTCAATTGTCACTAATTTCGACACTTGTGTCTTTGGATTTACGATCTAAAATTTTTCAAATTTTGCTCAACACTCCAATTGATTCAATCGACGTTATTCCGTTCAATGATTAAATCTGATTCGTTGTTTTTTCAGAATTATCGAATTCAATCGAGAACGATTGAATTTTCATCTCGTTTATATATTTCTCTTCATCGTCGCTAATTTCGACACTTGTGTCTTTGGATTCTCTACCGTGTCTTTTATTTTCTTCGTTTCAATTTATTTCGCAAATTATTACGATCTAAAATTTTCCAAACTTTGCTCAACACTCTAATTTATTCAATCGACGTTATTCCGTTCAATGATTAAATCTGATTCGTTGTTTTTTCAGAATTATCGAATTCAATCGAGAACGATTAAATTTTCATCTCGTTTATATATTTCTCTTCATCGTCGCTAATTTCGACACTTGTGCCTTTGGATTCTCTACCGTGTCTTTTATTTTCTTCGTTTCAATTTATTTCGCAAATTATTACGATCTAAAATTTTCCAAACTTTGCTGAACTTTCTAATTCATTCAACTCACATTACTTTCAGAATTTTGTAATGATTTTACATACAGTAGAACTGCATTTATGCGAGTCAAACTTTAGTCAACAACCAATTGAATGAACTCTTGGTGGTTGAATTCAGTTATCAGAACCTGAGCTCTTATTACGCGAAAAAAAATTAATCGACACGTTATACGAACTTCGATTGTACATATAAACTGTTTGAAACTCCGAGACGAGTTCACATCAGCTGATGCTTTACTGTGCAATCGTTCAATTTCCTTGTAAATGACTTTTCAATATTTCTCGAGACTACACGTCCTGCATGAACAAACAATTCTGATGGATCTTCGACGATCATAAATCAATTATTTTTGAGTCAAAATGAAAGAAGAGACGATCAATATCTACGATAGAGCGATAGAGACAACAACGGTGTTTCAGGAATATTACACATTTCGAAAACTAAGTTTCATTAACCTCCTGCGCTGGATTGACGTGCCACGCACGTCAAGAAACTTTTTGCTCCAAAATTGCGACAGTTTCTCAGTTCCAAGTATATTTAAGCAAAACAAATAATATTATTCTCAATAATTTAATAAACTTACTCTCAATAATTTCTGTCCGGTGACATCGTACCGGCGAGTTCAAAAAGAAAGCGACGAATCAGTTGTACGACGATTTGGTCGCTCGTTATGGTCCGCAGTCAGTTGCCAGCGCAACGTGGTTAATCGTCAAGGCGCCACGAAACGATTTTAACTCCTTAAAGTTTGTCAAAGTAATAAAAACAAAAGAAAGAAAGAAAATAGAAGAAGAAGAAGAAGAAGAAGAAAGCTCGCCCAGTTCTCTTTTTATCGAATTCTAGGACACAGCCAGGATTAAAGTCAGATAACTTAAGCTAGGAAAACGGCACGAGCCGAGGGTTTAAATTAGCGGTGGAGAAATTTAACGGGTGACGGTCTCTCAGATAAGGGATTCCCCGTCGGGGGAGGGGGGGGGATATAACCGGTCATAATATGCGAAATAGGACAAGTACGGCTGGATAAACTGATTGTCTGCGCACACGGACGCTCGCGATGGCTTATCGGGAAAAAACTGTGTGACATTTGGGAAGAAAAAAGAAACTTACGTACTTTCCTTGAAAAGTGACGACTGTCAAGGTGGAATCCCTTAGTGGTTCGACAAAATTTCATCGATCTGTTCGTTGAAACCGACCCACTTCTGTCCAGGGATTTCTACAGTCACGATAGTAAATAAAATTTAATCCGTTCATGGAGAAAGAACGAACGAACTCGTCACTTTTCACCGATGAATTTCTTATCTCTTTGTTTGTCGTATGATTTCGGCAAAAGTATGTTACATGATGTACATAGTTTTGCAAGGAGTGAAGTCGATTTCAGTTTTGCGATCAGATTGAACTGAGAAGGTGAAACAGTTCTCTTTATTGTTTATAAGCTTGTTATCTTCATACGACAGACTAAATTTGACTGTAATTTTCTAATTAGATTGAAATTTCTGGTTGAAATTATGTCCCTGGTTAACAGATTGAAAAGGGCATTTTAACAAATTGTTTTCAGCGAATTGATCTCCTTCCTTGGAAAGGGAGATCGGAGAAGGGTGAAATGTATGAAATTCGTTTTGGCAAATTTTTTCTCTTACTCTCATGTCACACGATACTTAAATGGACGTAATATTCAATGTCAGATTCGAGGAAAAGAACGACGCGTAGACTCCGTGAGAAATTAAACACATTAAAATGGTCGATGATAAACTCGCCCCGATTCTGCGAGAGAGATATTTCCAATACCATAATACGATTGATATCTGCGAAATATTCAGAAAGATGGAGAAAAGTACAAACTGGAATAACAATGGAAAAACAAAGCGAGGAATGTCCCTTTTATTTAAACACCATTGTTTCATTCCAAGCGTGCAAATAGAATCGTTTTACTGGTTTGAAATTGTTTTCCTACAGAACAAAAAAAAAAAAAAAAAAAAGATACAGAAAAATGAAATTGAAACTGGAAAGAGAAATATATGATTTGTAAATACGTAATCGCGTTTTCTCGCTCCACGGTCTTCAATGTACATATACAGGGTGTCGTTTACCTTGCAAAATGGAAATATTTTCGTGACGTAACAATTGAAATTTAAAAAAAATATATATATATTCTACGAAAGTTGTTTGAGCATAAAAAGTCCACACTCTGTGATGTTAATAGCACTTTTGTGGATGGAGTGGTAGAAGAGGAGTTTCAAGGTCAAGTTGACTTTTTTTAAATGAAATTGTACAATTTCGAATACAGTAATCGATTTATCTATGTAAAGGGAAAAAGAAAAAGTATTGAGCTATTTACGTCGAGAAAAGTATTGAGATCTGGGAGGCATTTTCTCTTTAATTTTGTGAAACCTGTCACATGGGAGACAAGGAAAGATACGACGGATACTCCTCTGTTTATGTTGTTCTTGTCTTTCACGCGATAAGCTTTACACTTTCGCAGAAGCATTTCTTTCTTTTTTTTATTAACTTTACAATCCCTTACGTGATATTTTCATTTCGCGAGATGAACACCCTCTGTGCGTGCACGACGCAATTTTTTTCAAAATAAAAGTTATTAAAAGTATAAAAATATTAAATATTAAAAATAAATATAAATGAAAATGAAAAGTATTAGAAAATATAAATGAGTTTAAAAAAAGTTGTTACCCTTAATATCTCGTTCCTCTTAATCGAAATCAAATCTAAATTCATGGTCATAAAAATGATTAAAGATATAACATAATTTCTTAACCGACAGAAATTAGATCTTAGAAATCTTAGAAAAAGAAAAGTAATTGGATCGATTTTAACAAAAACAGAATATACAGAGAATTTCTGTAAATAGAAATTACGATGTTTAAGAGATTGTTGATCAAAGTGACGAGTGTAAATTATGTTTCTCAAATGTTTGAGCAAGGAATTACACAACAACAATTTTAAGAACCGTATCGATATCCGTGTTTGCAGAGGTTAATTGTAACTTTAATTGGATTAAATTTTCGAATTCGAAAACCAGAAGCCCCCAAGAGAGATCGAGCATAAATTAAAAACGATTTATTCTTACCGCTCGTAATCTTCCCGCGATCACGTTAATGTTTCACGAACGTTAACATCGAACAATAGCCAGAAAAGAAACACGATTCGAGATTAAAATGTGTCGTTTCAATTAAAGAGGCTGTGCCCGAGAGATCTCATAAAAATAAACGCGTAACTGTTTCCTCTTCACTTTTTTCTTTTTTTTCCTACCTTCTTTCACGTCTGCCTTTCCACTGCCATCCGCCACTTTATTCTCCTCTTTCTCTTTTTACGCGTCAATGGCTGAAAGTGTTAACCTGCCACGTGTTGTAAACCGAAAAATGTCGCGATAAAGGAGGGAAGATCGATGAAAATCTCCTTTTAGATTGATCGGTAAATAGATAGAACTCCGACGCAACGTTTTTGTCGAGAGGAAACAGCAACAATATGCACTCTCCACCGACTCGAGCAAGAAATAAAGAAAGAAGAGACAGCGCAGCCAACGTGTCTTTGACAGATAACGCGTTATTTATCACGATCCAGGGTTTTCTCGCGCGACGCTTGCAAAATCGCGTGAAGATCGACTGGAAAACGCTGAGGTTGAATTCACCCAAGGATTTCGAACTGTTTCCAGGGGATATAAAGGGGCGAGGTCTCGGGAAAATTCGCGTCAGTGGTTCTCACTGTTTTTCCGTAGGGTGCAACAGGTTCCATGCGTTTCGACCTTTTTTCAATTTTCCCAGTTTGTCGATCGTTGGATTTATTTAAAAAAGAGAACGATACCTTGCTTCTCGAATAAATTGTTTGACGTCGATTCGAGACAGAATGAATTCGATTTTTCTTTTCGTTCGATTTCACTTAAACACGACATCTTTCTTTTCGAATGAATCTGTAGCGACCTCTACTTTGAAGAATTTAGATCAACGACAGATCTATGTTCATTAAATCGTTCATTAAATCGTCGAGATGTGTATTTAAAATAAAAAATTGTTTGTAATTTCATTGACACCATGGAAATGTTTACAGAGACTTATACATACTGAAATCGTAATATTAATTTTTCATTCGTTATCTAACTTTTATTATTTAAACTTCGTTATTTGATATTTAGTATATATTTTGTTACATTGATGATATATAGGTATAAACGACTAAAATTAAGTACGGAGTTATTATTTATTTGTAGTATTGCGATGTAAATTTATTTATCATCATAATTACTACAAATCTTCGATTTTGTCGATATCATTGAAGTTTTCGTTCAAAATCGAGATCTTTCTATTCGAAAAAAATTGTTTGACGTCGTTCAACAATTTGGGAAGAGACATTTAGTTTCTCTTCTTCGATTTTATCGATGTCCAATTTTATCAAAAAACGATATCTTTCTCCCCGAGTAAATTGTTTGAACATCGTTCAGGTTAGAAAAACGAGAATTTGGCCAAAAAGAAGTTCGTTCGTTGAAAAATATTTTTTCTCTTTAGTTCGATACATAGTTGATTCTGTGTAAAAATGAAAATTCTCTTTCTAATTATTAAATAAACTTATTGTGTCATTCAGCTCGTAGAAACGGGGAATTTAATACACTTTTCGCCGACAGCCGGTTTTATTTAAACAACTTATTGACATATTTGTTTCCCAGTAAATCGTTTGATACAGGTTTGATTTCTAAAGAAGAAAAAAGAACATCTTTTCTCTTTGATCTGTTTTCATTTAAATTCGGTACCACGTAGAAACAAGAATTTAAAAGAAAAAGCTCGGTTGTTGAAAAATATCTTTCTTCTTCGATTTCATCGATATTTTATACAAAAACGATATCTTTCTTTTCGATGAAGTAATCTGATATCATTCGAATTCGAGGAAGGATTTTTAATCATTAAAAAATACCTTTCAGTCGACAATGGATTTTATTTAAAAACTTCGCCTTCCCTTTCCATCAAGTAGCTCAATATCAATCAAATTCGAGGGAAAAAGAAATTAAATAAATAGACTCTTATTTTAAAAAATTACATCTCCCTCTTGAATGAATAGTCTGATATCATTTAGGCTTGCAGAGACGAGAAACAGAGGAAGACATTTGATTTTCAAAAGAAATTGCTTCAGCGCGGAGATGCAGATAGGTTACAAAAATCCTTTTTAGTTCTCGATGCTTTTTTCACCATAATGCTATATATATATGTGTGTGTGTGTGTGTGTGCGTGTGTGTGTATAATCTCATCGTCGCTTGACTTCTCCCTTCAGCCGTATCGCACTCAAGGATCCAAGTATTTCAATGGAAACGCTTCCCTCTAATCCGACCGTGCTTAACTTCATTTCACTATAAATATTTCGTGCACAGAGTGGCAAAGGAAATTTTATTGAAATTCAAAAAGTCGCCCGCTTCGTCGCGAACGTTAACTAGAAATTAACAAAAGTCTTTGCACGCGAAATTCTAATTTTTCTAATTTCACTAGAAGAAAATACGAAAAAAATTTGATTAAACTTTTGCACGAAGTTAGCGTAGCACTAAGACGAGTGAGAAATAACTTTTCAATTAATTAATTACGTTATGAAACAAATATATTTTATTCGTTGTCTTTGTTAGGAGACAAATATAATTTTTTTTTTTTTTTTTTTGAACAGATGCCTAGAGCGAAGGCTATAATAACGACGTGGGAAGAATAAAAGAGTGTCAATTGACACTCATTCGAGATAATTATTAAAAACTACAGACTTTTCGTTGTTTCTTACGGAGGTTTGCAAAATGATAGAGAAGATTTTTTTCTTCGAAAGCTAAAAGTATTGTAGAAAATATCCGCTATTATAACTAATATCACAATATTAGAAATTTCATGCTAAACACCATTTCAACAGAACGATGGGTCTCAATGCTGTGTCATTTTATTTGAAATGACGCTGCTTCGTGAAATAAATTGCTGGTAGACGACATGAGAAAAATTTTCGAGTGCAAAGGGTTCAAACGTACGGAGTAAACCATATCAGGTAGCCTGACTTATCCATCTCGTTACTATTATAATTTTATTCTCTTTCATCCCTATTTTTGTACTTCGATTTAACCTACTGCCACGCACGTCGAGAACCTTTTGTCCCAAAATTGCAACACTTCCGCAGCTTTAAGTATATTTAAGTATAATCCAGGCGAAACAAATAATAAATTTATATTACTCCTCAATAATTTCCATCCAGCGACATCATACCGACGAGTTCAAAAAGAAAAAAGAAAGCAACGAATTATCGTATTTACAATATTTATAAAAATATTTATAATATTTATAATATTTAGGAAAAATACTTTTTATTGTTAAATAAAGTATAAAAGCATGAAAACAAACTCTATCTGATTCTTTACAGTTTCAGGAAACTGAAGCTATTTTTCAACTTTTGAGATTAGGTTTCTTCCTGGCTGAAAAAATTAAAAAACATAGAACCAATTTTGCACCCCACTGTACACGGTTCGGTCAATTCAGGAATAATAACTATTATTTTAAATCGTTTAGGTGATAGAAGATTATCAATAATTATTTCTTTTTCAAGTATATTTGGTAGATGAAATTTAATTCTTTCTGAAATAAATAATTTATTAATATTTATATTAATAATAATTTTTACAAAAGGAGCACAATTTCCATTTTTTGTACGATTGCCAATAGCAATAATAGCTCTTACTCCAGTTTCATCATTAGTTCATTCATCTACATTAGTCACTGCAGGAATTTATTTAATAGTTTGATGCGAAAATTTGTTTAATATAAAGTATAAAAATTTTACTTTATTTATTTCCAGAACAACTATATTAATTTCGGGATTAATAGCTAATTTTGAAATGGATCTTTAAAAAATTATTGCCACTCGTTATGGTCCGCAACCAGTTGCCAGCGCAAGTCTTCACTAATTCTACTATTTCTTTATTTGCCCTATCCTTGCATCTCCGACTGCTTGCACATACGCTGCCTGCAGAAAGCACCGCTCTCCCCCCCCCGGAATGAATTAAATTAAATGAAAAACAAATTCTCGGCTTGACGTTGGGTCGCCGTCGTTGTCACTGCAACATTCGCCATCCGGGGCAGGAATATCGACAGACATTCTCCACCGAGAGTTCTTTTAATCTCGATTTACTCTCCAATTTATTGTTTAATTGAACGAAAAGTAGCGCGCTTCGTTAAACCACGCCGAGCTATCCCCGTTCGCTAATCGATTGCGTTCCTTTCCCCGGCTCTTTCGCTCTGTTTTTAATTTATCGTTCCACGGTTTTAGATTGGCGAAATAACGAGTCGCCAGTCGGCGATAGAGACAAACTTTTCGTTGTTTGTTACTAGACACGCGCGGAAGAACGTTTCGCCTGTTATTGGCGAAATAACAGTCGATTCTTAGGTTTGAAAAAAAGAAGAAGAGATTCGCTGACGCGTTTATGCTCGTTACGCGTGATGGAAACGTAACCTCCATTTCACCCTCTCCCTTTCTTCAATCTCTCGCGCTGGAATGACGTGCCACGCACGTTGAGAATTTTCTGTTCCAAAATTGCAATATTTTCTAAATTTTAAGTACACTTGAGCAAAACAATATAGACAAAGCAAATAATAAATTTGTTGCTTCTCGATAATTTCTATCCATATAACTGATATCATACCGACGAGTTCGAAAAGAAATCGACGAATTATTGTATACGATTCGGTCACTCGTTATGGTCCGCAATTGCCAGAGCAAAAGTGGTGTTGACTACCGAGGGCCAAAGTAAAAATTGATAGTCGATAGAAAAAAATTAGAATGCAACGAGGAAAGAAATTTACGATTTCCGAATCTCTGCAAAACGCAACGTCGCAAGTCTACTCGATTACTCTGAAAGCTTATAAATTGACTACTCTGGCGTCGACCTCGCGGAGGTCGTGATCTGATGATAATGAAATGTCAAAGGCGACGAAATCGACGAAAACGAAAGATCCACGGGAAATTGTATCGTTGTGTACAAAAGTTAGATTTTATTATTCTCTTCTAGACGTGCCTTTTAACTCTCATCCGTCTCTTGTGTCAATTCGACACTCTTCCTTTATAAAATGATGTATCATCTTGTAGCAGAGAGTTACGGGTACAGAGGTGAGTGCATTGTGATATTTTTCTACTTTTCTAATGTATTTATAAAATTTCTTTCTATTTTCCTAACATTTAGTATATATACATTTGGTATGTTTGATAATAAAATATACTGCTTTGATATATGATACATTCCATTACTGTATCATCAAAATTAATGCTGTTGCAGCAAATTTTTTTAAATCATCGTTCATGAATTGACTCTTTGTTGAAACCAAAATCCTTTCAGCGTGCATCTCGTGCAAATGATGTGAAATGTTTAAAATAATTAATTAGCTTATTTGAGATTGAAAGAGAATAATATATTATAATATACGTTGAATAAACATATCAAACGTATACGTTTAATATTAAATTTTTAATTTACTACACGCTCCTCGTTCGATATTGAATTTTGATATTTCTGATAATTTTAGTAACTCAAAGACACAAATCCAGAGTGTAGCACGACTAATTTACATGTACGAAGTATTCGATTATTGAACATAATAAATTGAAACCAAGAATGAAAACCAAAACTTATTGACAAACTTGATAAACTCTCTATATATTTTCCCCCCGGATATACATCATATAAACATTAAATAAATAGAGAGAATAATGTCAAAAGACAGATATTATTTTTTGATCGTCAACATTTTACTCAAAAGGACCACAATTAAAATTCATATACCCCCAGTAAAATAAAAACATCTCGGGATACTTTTTATTTTAAATATTCAGTAGATATTTATTTTTAATATTCAGTGGATAATGAAATTTCTAAATTGCGTGTGAATTTCATAATCGACATTGCACCATTAATTAAATTATTATTTTATTACTTGATACGAGTTATTGTATTATTAATTTATAAATACCACAAAAATTCTGTCTTATATATTTTATATATAATATATATTTATGTATTAATATATATATAATAATATATATAATTTATATATTATATTACTATAATATATTTATTTTATTTATTTATTTTATTTATTTATATTATTTATTATATTTTATATATAATAATAGTTAATTTATATATTATATTATTATAATATACATTTTATTTATTTATTTATTATATATTTTATTTTTCCAATTTTGAAACAAATGATAGTGATACTTATGCTGAAACATTTACGTAAACAACATATCGCATAACTCAAATCATATGAAATTGTAAAGAAGAAATATCAAATTATTCAACGACAATATATATAAATATTTAAACATTTCTCGCAGAATATCGCTCGTGTCGTTGATATCATTCTTGGATGGAATTTTCGTAAACAAATCCATCCATCTCGCTTTCCCTAAAAAGCATACGCGTGTCAATACGCCTGCAAATACGTTTTCTCTTTTCATATTTATTCATAGCGTGACAAGCGGCCAAAATGTTGATGCGAAAATTCACAGAGACCCAGTTACAGTATACATTTATCGCCGATGATAGCCGAGGGAAAAAAGGAACAGAGAAGAAACGAAACGAATTTACACGGTCACGCATACTTTTTGCGAATGTTTATCGCGAGCATTCCCCACCGCCCACGCGCCCCCGCGAATTTTAAATAGTTGGAACACGTGGCACGCAATCCATTTTACTGCTGAATTTATAAAGGCAACTATGACCTTTGAGAGAGAGAGAGAGAAAAAGGAAAAAACAAAGAGTTATAAATTTCGTGAAAATGTAAATCGATTTACAACACCGCATCGTAAGTCACCCCCTTGGTCGATTTGCGGTAGCGATATTTGAATTTTATCATGGTGTATAAATGGATAAAAAAAAATGCACGTAAATTAACTTATCGAGGTGCATAAATTAAATCCTTATTTCATGAAAATATAGCGTATAAATTAATCTGACTTGTTTGTTTCGATATAAATTGATTTGCTAGGAGGGATGATGAATTAACGATGATTTAGAAATTAAGTAAGCTTGGCTCCTTTTCCACGTTTATTAAAAAAATCTAACAATATTTATTCCTCAATTTAACATATGGTACAGGAGTTGAAGAATTTGAATAAAAAGAAAGTTTATCAAGAAAATAGTTCCACGTATTAACAATTGCAAGATAGTCGTATCACGTCACTTTTCAAACATCAATTTCATCGAGCAGTGACTTGACTCGTAGCTTCTGAGTTCTCACTAAAATTAATAATTCCCAAAAAAATTTCATAGAGAAATACATAACACTCACGTTCAATGAGAAACATGTAAACAAATTAAGAATACATTCTTCTTTAGACACAAAGCTTTTGATACATTCGTTCAACATATTGCAATACGCTGTCCTCTTTGAATCTCTGAACAAATAAACTAATTATTTTAAGTCTTCTACGATACTTTAGTACATTAAACACTCGGAGAATCAAATGACAAAATAGTATAATATAATATAATATAATTTTTATTATAATATAATATAACTTTTATTATAATATAATATAATTTATCATAATATAATTTTTATTATAATATAATATAATTTTTATTATTGCATACCTTTCTATTCCATGCTAATGCAATTCTAATCCCAATTCTAATTCTCTAAACTGTATTTCAATTTATCCGGAATTCAATAGTGATTAATTCTGCCAGTAATAAGCAAGCGTCGTTATAATTTCGAACGACGTATAATTTTGCGCGAAGCATTGAAATGATAACGCATTGCGTAAAGTGCACTCACCCTTTGCGCCACGATGTCTTCCACGATGCGTCGATAAAGAAACAATCCAATCGAAGAGTATCACACTGAACATACACGTAGCACTATACACTTCACTTTGACAACGTTGCGTCGTACGTACGTGTCACGAGGATTATCCTTACATGAGTGATTCATTAAGGCAACATGTCCCTTCCGTATTATCGATTCGAACGTCGAAACATGACTGTCGTCCTAACAGGAGCGATAAGTCAGAATCGTCAAGGGTATACAGAACACGTTGTAATAGGTAACCACGTTCTTCAGCGAGCAAAGTGTTGTTTTCTGTCGAAAAAAATTTTCTTTTATACACCGTACTCGAACAAATTTATTATATAATAGGACAAGTTTTATATGTGTATATATATATTTGTTATATAAATATTTATTATATAATATATAAATATATAAATATGTTATATATATTATACAAATATATTATTATTTATAAATATATATATTTAATATATATATATTTATAAATATATTATTATTATTATTTATACAAATATATAAAAACATTTCGAAATTTTATAAACACTGTGATACATGAGAAACAATTATTATGATTGATAAAATTTGAGGCCGATCTGAAAATGCATATGCAGAAGTTACAAGGTACTTGTTGCAAATATGCAGTATCAGCATGTTTTGTTCATATAATTAGAAGTAAGAAGAACGTTGTACAAACATAGACTCGTAAATGCTTTATTAAAACGTTGTGGCAATATTGTAGCAAAATTATACTAGAGAGAAGTTAATATAAAGTATTATATCAAGAACTATATATTAATATTAAGTAGAATATCTAGAATTCTAGTCTATTCTTCTTCCATGTGTATATATGCTTTAATACAATAAGTTATAATTATAATTATAATATTTATTAATAGGTCTATAATATATTTTTTATATTATGTATGATATTTATTATATTAGTATGTAAAATATTTTATTATATAATTAAATATTTTGTGATATAATTATATATCTTACGTTGCAACATTCTTTATCAGATTTGTTACAACAGTGACAGTTGAGTGATATAATGTTAAAATTTTAAATTATTTTACAATACTTTCGTGAGCAACTGTGTATTATGCATTACGTACAAGTATATTTCGTATATATCAGTCTAATATGTTTATCGATATGTACATTAATAAACATTTCATAGTTTTCGTTTATTAATATGTATACCGTTGCACATTTTAACACTAGATCTATCAAACTGGCCAAAATTATCAATTCATAATTTTCCATAAAAATTTTATGAATTTTTGGTGAACTTTCGTGAAACATGCAAATATATTTACACAAAATATAAATATAAACTGTTCCTTGAACTTTCCAAATTTTTCTCGATGCAAATTTTATTCGTCGTTTATTTCTAATGAATTTACACTTAATAGACCCAATACTGTTCATTAAATTCTGTTATATAATATATTAATGAAGAACATTCGCCACAGAATTTATGCGTCGAATGTATTGAATGTTAAACAAGAAACCTACACGCGAAACACAAAGAAAATTCATTTCGCGTGTCTTTTCACACGTGGAACAACATTTTGCTCGTATTCGACTAGAAATTAATCAACTCTCCCCCTTTTAAGGAAAATTTTCAATCCCGACGTTCCCGGGCAAAACGAAAGCGACAGGAATTGTACTCTATTCATCCGTTCTCGCCAACCACGCCATCATCACTGGGTCATCGGGCCAATGGAATCTCATTATAATACTAATGAAATTACGGAAAGTTCGCACAAGTATTCCAACACCTTTTCACTCGAGTCACTGTGCGGCCGCCAGTAAGGATCATTCCACATCCTAGGTTCCTCTTGTTTCCACCTGAAATCATAAATTCGATAGTTTATCAGAAAAATCGAATCGAAAAAAACTGGGCGGGAAGGAATAAATTATGGATACACGCGGGAGATAGATCGGCCTTTAAAGAAAGTTTTCAAAAAAATCGATTTTCTCTGTTTCGTTTTAAACAGTAGTTTGATGTCTTGGAAATAAGGCACGAAAGGTCGTAGCCTTTAAAACGACTTATTTCGGGGTGTAATAATAAATCCACGGATACAGAATAATTAAATTTGCTGTTTCATACTTTGAGCAGTATTATAAAGTGTAAATCGTGTGATTCAAATATTAATTTTGATGAATGGAATATTAGGGGACTTCAGTTTAGTTGCGAATTCTAAAAACTGTGAGCGATGTATAAGTAGAGAAAGTAAGTAAAGTATACGTACGAAAAATGACGTTCTGAAGCTTTAAACGCGTTTTTCTCGAAACTAGGTTTTTAAGAAACGGTGTGCAAGATATCTCGGAACCAACCGATTATCGTGAAACTCGGCACGTATCTTCAGTGTAACATTTACTAGGGACTGACGATCGAACATTCTTTAATTTTTTACAATTTCGAAAAAAATGAACAAAAAACGTAGAAATCTCTGGCATAAATTCGATACGTCAAAAACAAATGGCTGCTATTTTCATAATTTTCACGAAAATGAAAATGTTGGATCGTCGATCGCTAGAGAATACTGTTTACTTTTGAACTTTCTTTGCCTTTTTGTTGCAATTAATCCTGTTTGGCTGGAATCATGCACACCGATAGGCAATGTAACAAAAAGTTGCGTAAAAAGATGTCGTTAAAAAGTTAAATAAGAGCTCTCTTTCTTTCTCGTTTAATGTTGCCTTTTCATAACGTGTTAAAATAAACCACGAAAGTTCATGTCAATCAAATATGTACTTTTTTTCTAATAACCCTCCATAGCGTTCGTAATTTTTAGGCCCGTCAAACTGTCATGTTCCCTTTAATTACACACAGGTTTTCGTCACGCGTGGCAATAAATGAAAGAACCGAACGACAGAGTTGTGTGTGTAACTGTATCGTGTATTTGTGCTCCTCGTAATTTCGAGTAATGTCAATTGGGCGAATAGTCGAGCATCCAAAAAAGCAATCTCTCTCTCTCTATATATATATATATATATATAGAGAGAGAGAGAGAGAGTGTGTGTGTCCTCGCCTGCAAGAAGCTGTTTAGGCACTCACTTTGATATCCAGCGAATATAATATAAAAGGAGGGGAGGGGAGAAGAATTAACCCGAGGCCCAGTTAACGAAGTCCCTGTGTGAATATATACCTACATCATAGGTGCAATCTTCGGTGAATAATAGCGATCGAATAATTCACGAGCGTGTTAGCCTTCGGGCGGGGGGTGGGGGAGGGGGGGAGGTTAGTTCAACTCGTCCCTATAGTCGCTTGATATTGGAAAACTTAATCGAATTCGCGGCGATTAAACACAAGGCGGTCGTAAGATATAACACGCGCACGGTTAGACGAGTCGAGGGAAGCTTATTTATTGCGCCTGTACATATGTATACACGGCGGGAGGGACGGGAGAGGGTGAAAAACGAAATATTCCGGCGAAATCGACGTCCGGTATCGCAAATCGTCCCGAGCGACAACAGCGTTTCGCTCGGAGCGGCTAAGAACGGCGGTGTAACAGCGACAATCGATAACAGAAATGGGCGGTAAACACCGAGGGCCGATTCATAATTGAGGCGCGACGTATTAGCCTTTAGGGGGAGGGATGGGGGAGAAGAACATTTTCCCTTTTTCTCTTTCTCTCTCTCTTTTTTGTAACTGCGGCTATGGAAACAAGCAAGAGTCGTCGGGAGACGAGGCACCGTGTCTCGTGCGGCAACAGGAAAATGCAAAAATCCTCATTAGCGTTTGGCTGGGGCCGGACGAGGGAGAAAAAGATAACGAGGCGGCAGCCGGCTATACAGCTCGGAATAAATAAGTTAACAGAATCATCTAAAATGCGTGGAAGAATCGTCAACGGGAAGCAGCAGGTCGTTGTCGAACGCCGCTGTTGCTCGATTCGCCTGGTTTTTCGAGGCAACGGGACTAACATTAAGAGAGGGTAGGAATCGGGCGGAGAAGAGGGTGGTGGATGCTGAGTGAGAAGGGAAGAGACAGACAGAGAGAGTGAGTGAGAGAGAGAAGGCAAGGGATAGAGGAGAGAAAGGGAGAGTGAGACAGAGCGAGCACAAGGGTTGGAGGGGAAAACGTAGGAGGGGGTGAGAGGAGGCTGTGCTCGGGGTGCGGAAGAGTCAGTGCGCGGCGAGGCGCGCCAGCTGCCGCACGTCATGATTCTACCCCAGGTGAGCTACGAATTTACCCAGAAAACATCACAGCACGCTCTTCGCTCCGAAACGGAACCGCCAAAATTCGTGACTATATATATATATACATACATATGTGTATATACATATCTTTATGTACAATATGACTGTATCCTTCACACCAAAACACCCCCCCCCCCGCGTGCATGAGACGCCAGTGTCCTCGCGAACTCAACGATCTGCCGTTTATGTTTGTGAACGATCCTCGCGTTTATTACTTTTTGCTCGACTTTGCTTTCAATTTCCTCCGAAACGCCAACAGCACGATTAACGTCGAAACACCAGCATGATTCGAACAACATCGCTCTCTTAATCGTTCACGTTCACCTCCGCCGTCGACCAACCCCTTTCCTTCCCCTCCTCCTCCTCCCCCTGCCACCCCCTGCCACCCCCCGTCCGCCTGCCCTGTTGTGCTTCGTGTATATTCCTGCCGTACGTATACACATCGTGCACACCGTGACGAGGAGATGGCCGCGTACGAAGTACAATCGAACGATCGTCCGTCGGAACACGGTGGGGGGCCTCGGGGCTCGCCGGTGCCAGTACCGGTACCATCGGGTACGGGTACCATCGAGTGAAACGCCGTGATCACGAGATAAACCAAGTGGCTGCGCGACACGTCGATCGAGGACTTGGACGGGGAAATCGATCTCTCCGTCCCCTGTACGTGAACAACGGGCCTGTCACTCGACCACGCTCGCTGCTGCAAGTGCCGTGTGACAAGTAAAAAATGGACGGAGGGAAAAAGAAGAAGAAAAAGAAGAAGAAGAAGAGAAAAAAGGGACAAGGATCGTCGCTCGAGCCCCCTGGATCAGGCTCTGACCAAGCTGTTGTTGTTCTCCAAGGATGGCTGCTCGTTCGATTTGAACTTTTTTTGAACCATTCTGCCTAGTTATCTCTCTCTCTCTCTCTCTCTCTTTTACGATGAGCCGGCGCAACGGGGAAATGTTGTGACAACGCCGCCACCCCATTGCCTTCTAACCAGAGGAAAGCGTAAAGTGATTCTACACCGTGCAAACAAACTTTATTTCTCGATTCACTTACGACGGACGCTTTGTTTGCCCCGCGTAATTGATAGCCCCCGTCGAACGTGAATTAATCTTTTCCGCGCGATCGAGCGTGACGGATCACTCCATCGGCGAAATATTTTCAATTTTTCACACGCGACGACTCGCGTGCACTCTCTCCCCCCTTCCCCCCCCCCCGCGTCTTTTCTTCACCGTGTTCGCGAGATCTTCCCGTACACGTCTTAATTCCACTTCAACGTGCTCGCCAGTTAAACAAGTTCTTCGCAACAGGTTCTCTCTCCAGCACCTCGATCGTTATCGTCTTAATTGCACTAATCTGTTCTCGCTGGTCTGTTCATTAGATTTTCACTCGTTCCGCCTCGAACCATCGACGTTTCCCCCCTCCCCCCCCCCCCACCCCGCTATCTTGCTCTTTCGAAATATATATATATCGTCAACGGAGATTTTAAAATCGCCCGAGAGAAATATCGGTGTCGTTCGTCGAGCGATGAAGGAAGGAAGGCGCCCGGCGCTTGGAAAATGAATGCCCTCGCCGAACTCGATTTCGCCGCGGCGGCGAAAAGGGAAGTGTTCGACGAGGCACGAAAACTCATGCACGCTACGCGACGGAATTATGGCCTCCGTACGTTTAACGTGCCAAGAGGCTCGCTATCGACCAGTTCGGGAAGAGGAGACAAGAAAGAAACGAACGAGGACACGAACGAACCTCGTTGTCGGAATGAAACGTTCCATTTTGTTTATTTATCCGCCGGACGACTCGAGGTTTTTCTTCTTCCCGCTCCGACCGAAGCAATTCCCAAAGTGGAACTTGAAGCGCTATCGCTCCTCTCGAACATTCCTGGCAACATTCTCGGGATGAGGTGTCAGCCAGGGCTCGAATTCCTGCGACGAATACCTCTCGTCCAGCTTTCTAAGCGTTAAACACAGTCCTCCTCCTAGCTTCGAGCCACCGAGCTGATCCAAGTGGCTCCAAATGGATGGATACCTGATCTTCTTCAATCGTGAATTCACCCTAAGTTTACAAGTTTCGACGATTTCTCCCGGGATTTTTACGAGTGTTGTGATGTTCTCTCCTCGTCGACAGAAGACGCTACGGCCCGGTTCAGTGAGACGCGAGCAGTTCGATTCCATCGTCGAAACTTTTCACGGATTAAGAACGAAGACGGGGAAACGTACGTGCAGTTTTCAACGATTAATAGGGGAATGATTCGTCCCCAAGTTCCCCATCGGTGGCGAATCTCGATTTGAAGAAAGAAGAGTCGCGCCACGAAATAAGAGGGACACAACCACCGCGCAATCAGTATGGAAATATTTCCAGAGGACGTAACGCCACGGCTGAATCCCGGAGGAGGATCATGGCATCTTCCAGCCATCTCTCATCGGGACGAAGAGGGGTGGATTTCATCGGCGAAGGAACGTTTGCCGCCTTTTATTTCGACCGTGCCGTTCGAGGTGCTTTAATCTCGTTTAAAGAGGGAACGGTATCCAGTTAGGTCAAACGACGCGCGGACGTTTCCACGAAACGAGAGAGGGAAAGGTCGTCCCGTAAGGACGATATGCTAACCGTAATCGAGGGAAACGTTGGCAGATTTGAAAGGGACAATTTCGATGGAGCCGATTTGATCCGATTCCCTCGAGCGGGGGAAATAGAATTCGAAAAGAAGAAGAAAAAAAAGAAACGAACTCGATATCGAGAAATCTCTCCCGTGTGCGTCGTTGCGGAGAGACGAAATTTTCGATCCTCGTCGAGAGTGTGCTGACAAGTGTCGCGCGTTAACGAGAGATTAGACAGAGAGAGAGAGAGAGAGAGAGGGAGATCTTGTTAAAAAATAATTATTCTGTTTCGACAACGATTCTTGGAAGTATGTATATATATATATATATATCGGATCGTTCGATCATTTGCCACAGTGGGAATTATTACACACGTTCGATCGAGAAAGAATTATTCGTTCGTGGTTCTCGTTGAGTATTTATGCACCGAGTTTAAAAATAGTCGCTCCGGTTTGAAAGAGGAAGTCAGAGGATTGATTTAGTCACCAAGTCCACGTTTTCCTCCATAAGAGGATGCTGATTGGAGTGCTCGATTTTACTCGGTCTCATTCATCGAATAGCAAACCGTCGTTCGTCCTTCGTCCTCGAGTTTTTCATCCAACTTTCCCCTCACAGTCAACGACGAAAAGCCGAATAATTGTTTCGTTGAAATTAGTTCGGACAACTTTCTCGAAGAAAGACGAACAATGAACGAGACGAGAGGTCGTTGAAAGAAACCAACCGTGTATAATTCGGTGGTGTATTAATTCCGTGACGGTGAATGGCGAGAGAGATACTTTTCGACAAAGAAGGTACATACTTCCGGGAAGTTGTTCGCGGTCAGTGCAGAACTGTTTGCTTTGGCGAGGATTCACTGAAGAAGCATCCCAATGCTGACACTTTTGTTTCACCACTGACACGTATCTCGTCTTTTCTACCAGTTGTCTTAAAGATCGTTTCATTTCTCTCCTGTTTAAAAGTTTCCATTTCCCCCACTTCCGTGGACGATTGATCCTTGTCCAATGTAAAAAGCTGAGCTCGGTTCAGGCTAAAGATTCAAATTCAAATTAAGTCTCCAGCTGGTTTTGCCAACGTTCGACACTCTAAATACGTCCGTGTCGTATCGACAATTCTATTTCAAGTAGGCAAAGGTAGAAACTCGCGATCTAGGAAACGAGGGGTGACAAGAAACTTATTGATTCAGGACGTGTTTCAAATAGTAAATGCCAAGTCTATCATTAGCACTTCTAAAATCTCGTGTACTAATTTTTTTATCCTTACTTGTTTTAGCAAGGATAAAGGAAATTAACTTACGAGGATTAATTGGTTTGCAAACAATAATCTGAAATCGCTCCAACTTTCTTACCCTTTGAAAGCGGGGACTTTCAGTTATCGTCGTGATCGAATTAGAAAATAAATTTCGATTTTGTAAAAACTCGCAATTTCGTTAGAAGATGCACACATTTGCAGAAGAGAGCCATTTTCAGTCGTTTCTTTGGGCAAGTTTCAAACGTGGCTGCGATATTCTACGAGGATCGAGAGACGTACTGTGTCTCAGAGAAGAGAAGTTCTCGAACCTACCTTTATTTGACCTTTCTTTCGCTGTTGAACACGAAAGCTTATTCGTTTGACACTCTGTATGTGTATACTCTGTACAGTGGATGCTTCACGTACGATAATTTTGCAAGTCGATGGTGTTTCTTTTCGTTTCTTTCCTGTGTTAAGAGATTTTGCTATGTGTTCCTAATGCACACGTACACGTTGCACAAGCTATTGGTATTACATGTGTTTTTATGTAACACACACATTCTTCAACACAGCCTTATATAGTTTAGTGAATGTCTCCGAATGCTACGTATAAATTATCTAACCTTATCATAATTAGAAAAGGAATTAACGTTGAAAAAGTTTCGTAAGTTCGTCATATAGTTGCTTCAACGTATTACACCATTTTATTAAAACAATACGCCCGACGTTTATGAAGAGAATTCCGCCTTAAGATACAAGCAGGAAAGTTGAACCGTTTCTTTACGATCTGTAACATCGCAATATAAATTCCTTCTTTTTATCTTTTTTTTTTTTTCTTAATTCTTCGCCACCACGGCGCAGACCATACGAAACTTTGCAGCTTAACTTTTTTTTTTCCGCCGTACCTCGCGCGGTTTTGTAAACATCCGCGATGAAAACTCAGGGTGCGACCTACATTTGTTCAAATTTTATTCAGCCCTCCTTTGTTAGTCTCCTTGCTCAGATTACAAACTCTTCGTAAACGGAATGTGGTCTTCGAGGACGATTTCCGTCCGTGAGAGATTTCGCGAACTCGCGGTGCAAGTATCGTGCAACTAGAGAGATACAACTCGTCCGTGGCATCGAGGCTGCGTCGCGAGACATCTGGTTCGTGGTTGAGAAACGGTTCAAGGAGTTCTCCGCTGGCAACCGTTTCGTGGGATACGCTCGCGTAACTCTGTGCGCGTCTCGCATAATCTGATAGATTGCCTGGCTGGGCAGCGATTGCACGCAAACAACTTCCCGGTTAGAAGGGCAAAGGGCCTTGCGGATTGCGCCTGTTGCGCGTCCGGGAGCCGCAGCCTTGCTATCAATTACCAACAATGATAGATCGACGGTCTCGATGAACGAAACTTTTCGACGAGTTCCCTTTAATCGCAATCTCCGCCTCGTTAACCGAAACACCTGCGTAATAATCTCGTGGACAAACACGGACGGAAGAGAGTCTAACTTTTCATTTTGCATTGCTCTCGCGCTCCGTCTTTCTCTGTTTCATTCACGACTCCGTTGAATATCTTCCAGACGCTTGGCTCTGTCGCTTCTATCTAGGTTAAATCTGAGTTAGGCTCCGAGTCAAGTTTGCGCTAACTAAGGCGGGTATACTTGCGCCCAACTCCGGCTAATAAAGCGCACATCCGTCTCTCCGCGTCTATTTATCTCCATACTTTCCCGTCTGTTTGCCCGTCTTATATAATATATATATATATATATATATATATATATATATATATAAGATACAACGGTTCCCCTCGATTCAACGAATATCACGTTCGGTATGTTTAACTCGACGTTTCCTACTCCATTGTGAGATTATTCGCCCCTCGGGGGGAGGGGGGAGGGAGGGGTGAATTTTCAGCGTCGAGAGTGAATCGTTTGGGAAGGAAAACGAAGCGTTCGGCCGCGCTTATCTGTAGCGCTGATTTATTTCGCCAATTTGTATTAATCGTAAAGTGGGCGGGATTCATTTTTCCTTTCCCGATTTAAATTCGCGCGATACATCGAAAACTCCGCTGAATATCTCGCGCTATCGCGTGTATTTATGTTCTTCTTAGATAGAACACGTCCTGTGTGACATTTTCGGTTTTATCATTTTCCTTCGTGCTGTCTGCTTCGTTGAATTTAAATTTGCTTAAAGTCGCGTGTCGTGCGACTTTATTTAAAAGATACCTCGATATTCTGGTGAAATGAAAAGACGGGTTAATTGTAAAAAATTGAAATATTAAAATTAGTCATTTTCGTAATCGTTTCAGAGTGAAATATAAAATCTGAGAAATTAAATTAAACTTTATCCGATAATTTATCAGATAAAATGATGTTCAAGTAACGAAGCAATTTAATCTAACGAGTTTAACAATTTAAACAATTCTGTCACAATATTTTACTCATACGTGGCCATGATGATCACAAAAAAAGTCGTTGCAATTTTATCTCACTTGTAATTAAAATATAATTATTTTATAATAAAATGAACAAACGTTCAAGTCAACTTTTACAAATATATCTACATACGTACAACGTGTCTGACAATAAGTGAGGTTAGATCTCCGCAAACAAGTTATTCTCTTTTACGAATATATACGTCTAACGTGTCTAACAATAAGTGAGGTTTGATCTCCGCGAACAAGTTATTCTCTTTTACGAATATATACGTCTAACATGTCTAACAATAAGTGAGGTTAGGTCTCTGCGAAAAAGTTATTCTCTTTTACAAATATATACGTCTAACAATAAGTGAGGTTAGGTCTCCGCGAAAAAGTTATTCTCTTTTACAAATACATACGTCTAACGTGTCTGACGATAAGTGAGGTTGGATCTCCGCGAACAAGTTATTCTCTTTTACGAATATATACGTCTAACGTGTCTAACAATAAGTAAGATTAAGTCTTTGCGAACAAGTTATTCTCTTTTACAAATACATACGTCTAACGTGTCTGACGATAAGTGAGGTTAGATTTCCGCGAACAAGTTATTCTCTTTTACAAATACATACGTCTAACATGTCTAACAATTTTCGCGAACAAGTTATTCTCTTTTACAAATACATACGTCTAACGTGTCTGACGATAAGTGAGATTAGATCTCCGCGAACAAGTTATTTTCTTTTACAAATACATATGTCTAACTTGTCTGACGATAAGTGAGGTTAGATCTCCGCGAACAAGTTATTCTCTTTTACGAATATATACGTCTAACGTGTCTAACAATAAGTAAGATTAAGTCTTTGCGAACAAGTTATTCTCTTTTACAAATACATACGTCTAACGTGTCTGACGATAAGTGAGGTTAGATTTCCGCGAACAAGTTATTCTCTTTTACAAATACATACGTCTAACATGTCTAACAATTTTCGCGAACAAGTTATTCTCTTTTACAAATACATACGTCTAACGTGTCTGACGATAAGTGAGGTTAGATCTCCGCGAACAAGTTATTTTCTTTTACAAATACATACGTCTAACTTGTCTGACGATAAGTGAGGTTAGATCTCTGCAAACAAGTTATTCTCTTTTACAAATACATATCTAATATGTCTAACAATTTCCGCGAACAAGTTATTCTCTTTTACAAATACATACATCTAACGTGTCTGACGATAAGTGAGGTTAGATCTCCGCGAACAAGTTTTTCTCTTTTACAAATACATACGTCTAACGTGTCTGACGATAAGTGAGGTTAGATCTCTGCAAACAAGTTATTTCCTGGTGAAAAGAAATTAACTGGCAAGTTAATAAACAATCCGTGCTAAGCATAATGTTAAATCGATTTCGGATTATGAACCGCTGCTGCTGATGTTAATACCGTCAAACTTTCGAGTATAATATAAGCCGAATAAGGCTGCAAGTACAGAATTACCGGAGAGATTAATCCCGATTAAGTCGGCTGGCTCCTCGAAAACTTTCCGATCGAACTAGTCGCGATCATATTAGCGTAGTAACGTAATACTTTGTCACGGTTTCGGAAGCTACGACTTGAACCATCGAAATCGAGATGACTATCAATCAGTGAACAGGGTCGATTAACGAACGAACATTAATTTACTCATTATACCGTGACCGTAAACTTTCGATCGATAAACTTTCTACGATAAGTCGGCGAATAAACGTCAGAGATAAATTACATTCTTGCTTTGATTATATAACACTCCACTGTTGTTATCAATTTTATCAACGATCTATAGTTTCGTCGTACCGTTTGTCTTTTCCGTTTGTATTAATCAAATTTCTAATTTGTTCGATTTAATGCGCCGTTGCGAATAGGATCATTGATCGAAGATTGTGTAAGATTTTCGTCGATGGAAATTTACTCGTTGCACTGAACTTTCAGTATTATTATTAATTTTATCAACGATCTGAAATTTCATCCAACGATGTTCTTCGATTTCACAATTCTTCCCTCCACGTTCATTCAATCTACAGTATTTTGATTTGATATGTATACTCCGTGAAACGGACTCCAAGATTCTGGCAAGTTCGTCGATAAATATTTGTGATATTTTGACGGACTTGCGCTTCGAATTACCGTTAATTTGATCAAACGTCTAAAATTTCAACCCACCGTGTTCTTTGGTTTCGCCTTATTTGCGAATTCGACGAGTTGATCAAATTTTCTAAATTATCCCGACTCGATAAACTCCACACAGACAAAAATTCACCAGGTATAATTTATCAGGAGATGTACGTTGTAAAAATGTTTGCAATACACACGCACGGAGTTAGGGAGCAATTAATTAATATAAGCAGTATCTCTTCTGAAAACTCTTTGACCTCGCTAAAATTACCAAAAATCAAAAGAGCAATTTAATATCGAATGAAAATCATGGAACAAATCATGAGTACATTCATTTTCAAACGTCATTCAATACCTGAATTGTGATATTCTCTTTGAACCACTCTGTAATTAATTACTTCAAGCGTCTTGGGTCTCTACTTAACTGAACTTTAACCTGAATCAAACGATTAACCCAGAAAACTCGCGTCGAAATAAATACATCGTACATGAAGTTTTACGTAATTTTCAATCGTTAGTCTTTTCAACGATATTATTTCACAATATTATCGTCGTTTCGACCGACGTTTTCGGCAGAAAATTAATCGCTCCAGAGGGATGTTACGTCTCACGTGGAATTTTTCACGA